>JADMNL010000032.1:39337500-39860000 GCA_016271365.2 Neoceratodus forsteri
TGGTAATATCACGGATCTGCAACTGACACAGCACTCCAACGCATCGCTGTTGCCCAAAATAAACCCTGCCGTTTACTTACAAATGCACTAAACTAACTCATACCTCACGAACTCTATACCTGTGCTGGCTGGCTCCAACTAGCGACAGAATAACATATCAAGCCTGCCTTCTTGCCAAAAAGACTCGCTAAACCCGGCTTCCTCCTGGGTTCAGAACCTACCGTCCCTACCGCTGAACAACAGAAAAACCAGGAGCTCCTCCACACAAACCTTCCATGTGCCCAGATGCAGCGCATCCATGGCACAACATGCTTTCTCCTATTGGGTATCACTCTGCACAAACACGCTACCGCCCGATATCTCTGGCGCTACTACTCTTGGATCCTTCAAATTCAGACTGCACCAACACCTTACTGACAGGAGATCCTGCAGGTGCCACCACTGCGCCACCCCACGCACCGACTGACTACCACCAGCACTTCCCAGTACCTATCCCTTGGGACAGGCAAACCCTGGCACTTAGCAACTCCCTCAACCTCTTGTACCCGTATCCTGTCCCAGTCAAACCCCTGCTTCTTCCCACACTGCCCTGCTTACCCTGCTCCTCTTTCCCCCTCCCTTCTGCTCCTCCTACTGATGCAGACATACTTTGTACAATACCGCAGCTTACCTGTTCCTGGCTGCATTTTATGTACCCGTTATGTTTAATACTCTCATTGCCTGTTTGCTGACCTCTCGTTGTAATATCTGTAAATTGTCCTCAGTCTTTTTTTTGCCTTGTTGTTTAATGTATTTGACATGGAACCTGTCAACGAGCATCCGCTCACAGGTGTAGCCAAGACGCCAATAAAAATAAATAAAAAAAAAGGGTGTCAAAAAAAATTTCATAGGCACACAGACGCTTATGTTTTATTTTTATAATAACTAATGCAAAGACATGAGCACAAAAATCAAGTTTCCCAACAGGGAAAGTGAAACACAAACAATCCAAATGCTGTAATATTGGCTATGACATCATACCCAGTTATTACAGCGTTTGATCACGCCAACTATCAGCGTGATAAAGGGAGTCACCAGTTATCATAAAGAAAACAATTACGTGATGACATCTTCTACATCAACAAATACGGCTATAATAACGGTTTTCAGAAGTGTGCTATAGTGACACTTGTTTTCTTCTTTCTGAAAAAAAAAGTTTTTTTTTTTTTTTTTTTTGGGGGAGAATAATACAAAGCCCGGATGACAGCGATACAAGCAAAAAGATTATGATTGAACACACTGGTCATTCTGTGCTATTGACAGAAGTGTAGTATTAGGGTTACAAGCCTGGGCACACACTGCAGAGACACACGGAGAGAACATGATGTGTTTTGAAAGCTGCCCAGCTGTCAGCCAGTCAGATACACCATGTGACACCCAGAGATCTGGGGCCGGCAGCAGAACGCTGACTGAGCTTTATCTAAGGATTGGGAGCCTGTAGCTCACAGTCAAAGTTGAGGGACTAAAAGTCTCAGTTTACCAGGGGTTCTTCAAGGTGGCAAACCAAGAAGTTATGCCACCAATTTATGTAAACCACCCTTCAGCCAAAAATGGTCAGTATTAGAAAAAGTCTGGGTCACTGAAGGCTGGACACTGTCTGAAGAAAGCTTGCTGAAAAAAAAAAAACTCTTGGGCAAACTTCATTCTTTCCTGTCTGAGACCATGAAATGACCACAAGTGGTGCACCTTAGGGTAATGTTGACATAATGACCACAAGAGTGTAAATGATGTCACCAGAACCAGTTTCTGGAATTACGTAAGCAGTATGACATATCAGGGCATGACAATAACTGCACAACTTGGGTACATTGTTAACTTTACGATAAATGCACTCTAGAAGTGTGAACAGTGACCAAAAATTCACATACAAACACAGACAATGACAGCAAAAAACAGACCAAAGGTCCATCTAGTCTGCTCCAGGGTCCTACTGTCCATATGGGGTTTTATCCTTTCCTGGTCCACCCTCCTGCTCCCCTCCCTACTGCTACTGACATGAGCAACCACCAAACCCTTCACTCTGTCCCAGCCATGCTTGAAACAATTTAAGGTCTTGGCGTCCCCACTTCGCTGGCAGACTGTTCTACGGCTCCAGCATCCTTTCCATAAAATCACACATCCTCACATCCCTCTTAAACTGTCACCCTGATAGTGTCAACTCCTGACTTTGGGTTCTTGACTCCGTACTCTTGCTAAATAGTTCCCCACAGTTCACCTTGTTTATTCCCTTCAGGAACTTGAAGGTCTCTAGCAAATCCCCCTCCTTTCACCAGGTCTCCAGTGAGTTCATGTTCAGTGCCTTGAGAGGATCTTTGTAAGATCTGCTCTGTTCTGCTGGCCCTGAATCACCTTGTTGGTCACCCTGCATTGCACCGTCTCCAGCCTGTCTCTGTCCTTGTCCTTCCTTAGGTGAGGACTGCAGAATGCAGCACAGTATTCCAGACGCGGCCTCACCAGTGAAATATATAGAGGTAGTAGTAGTAGTAGTAGTAGTACCTCCTTTTTCCTGCTGTCAATACCCCTTCCGACACACCCCACTGTCCCTGATAAGCACTTATAAAATTACTTTTATGAAAAAAGGGAAGCGAAACATATTAAAAGTATTTTTTTATTGGAAGTTTTGATCTGTGAAATTATGGTAAGATAATAATGAATATTCATGAGCCAATCATTTTCTTCTCTCTTTGCTATTTGACAGTCTGGCAAGCCACAATTCTCTTATCTATGAGAATATATTGTAATATAGACTATCTGGCGGCCCCCCTTCTGATGACCCAATGGTAGTGCGCTGCACAGCAAAGCAGGTGACCTGGGTTCAGGAATGGACTCAGGGAGCCACGCTGAGAGGCTACGAGCTGGAGCAGCTGCCTCATGGCAGGGCACTCCGCTTGGGAAGGCTGGCACTGGGTTCTAGTGCCACAGTGACACCTGTCAGAGGACCACAGACCTTGCGCCACCCACAGTGCGCTGTGAACGCACAGTGTCAAAATGGCGATTGCTCATGCCACAGAATGGAAGAAGGAAAGGGAGAATTGAGGTGACAAAAATAGCCAGCTGCCATCGGAATGCCATCTTTGGCCTGATACAGGATATATCTCTAATCTGGGGTATATCCCTGTAAGAGAGGCGGCTGGCCTGGAATACAAAATCTACATTAAAAAATATTACTACTACTACTACTACTACTACTAATAATAATAATAATAATAATAACGGATATTCTTTTTATTTTGCAGCCAGGCCATGCCAAAAAAAAGTCATAACTCAGAGGTATAACATCATAAAAGTCAAAATTTAAAGGTACAGTGTCATACTTTATGACTTTCTAAAGAGTTATGAGTCTTACTATAAGTCTTGGTCCATTCAGCAAAATTCCACAAAACAGATACAACAATTTTTTTTTAAATGAACTCTAGTCAGTACACCCGGTGACGCTGACTGATAATGCGGTACACTTTCACACGGAGAGACCCGGGATCTAATCTCCCACACCAAGGGCCAGTGGGGATTTGGGCATACTGTGGAGGCAGCGTGCACAAACCCCAGGGAGAATGGGTTGCACCCGCTCATTCTGCAGCCCTTCTTCTGGATTGTGACTTGTGAGGAGCTTTGACTTTGTGGTTGACCCTGCAACACCATCTCCTCAATGGGCTGGCACAAGCGTGGCAGCCGACACACAGGATCACGGGGAGAAGGAAGCGTTTTTCACGACTTGATTTTAGTACCATTTCTGAAAGCAGCTATTCTCTGTGTCAGTTAAGCCATTCTGCCAGTATGTTTTCATTTTTGTGCATGACTGTAAGTACCCTGCAAGTACGTGAATGTGAAAATTTGTCATTCCTACCTAATGGGATCCTGGCCTTAATTTGGGCATTCACTAATTAAACCGCCGCACTGTTCCAAATCCAGCCTGGCTGTGCATGCTGCTAGGCAAGGAAATGTGCAGACTGGACGGCCCTCTGGGTCTTTTCTGCCGCGCAGTCTGTGTTTCTGTGTTAAAGGGCACTGCTTCAACAGACTAGAGAAGGAGCCCAAAAATACACAGTAAACCGAAACCTCCTACCTCTGTCAAATAGCTTAAAGCAGGTAATTATTTTCAGCAGAATTTTTATGGTGCCACTTTAATCAGCTGGATATGTTTTGGCTAATATTTTGTACGTACTTTTTTATTCTATTTAAGACGGCCCTTTTCCCCCATTTTGAGCCTGCTTTAGCCTTTTTTTTTGTTAAGCTTTTAAATAAAGTCGCTTTTTTTTTTTTTACTTTCTACTTATTTTTTGCACCTGTTCAGCCCTCAGAACCCTGCTATACCCCAGTCCCATCATGGGGTTATGTACATCCCTTGTTACCTCCCCCCCCCCAGAAGGGGCCTTCATGGTGGCCCCAATCCTCCACAGAGAATTCCTCTACCAGACGGGGAGGTTGCCCAAGTTAGCAGCCATGGAGGAATTCCTGCTGCAAGAGTTGGGGGGCTTATCATTTGTTTGTTTTTTTTCTCCTAGCCCTCAAAGATGCCACACTCCAAGATTTCATGACATGCACAGAGCAGGGTTTTAAATAACTGATTAGCAGTTTTTTTCTTGGGACAATACTAACTGTACAGAACATATTTATATAGGTTTTCTAGAAGTGTTATGTTTGTTAAACACAGTGAGGCAAGTGCTATGCATTTTCACAATGTTTTAGCACTTTTATGAGTAAACAGCTAATCAATTTTTGAGTTAAATAAATCCCTGACAGGTAGTGTGTACATGAGGGTTGACATCAGGAGCATCCTCTTCCGCCTTGTCTTTAAAGGTCCCATGTCCCTTCCCCCTATGATCACTGGGAGGGGGGGCAGTAACAGCAGGACTACTCCCCCTCCCTCCCCTGGAGGAGGCAGCACCCTCAAGGATCTTCTGCCCTCCTTCCCCTGATCAACCTCTAAAACCTAAACTTGCTTGCAAATGTGGGTTGCCAGTATCACAAGCAGTATCTCCAACGCTGTCCTGATGGGCCGGCCACTGGTTCCGTTTTAAAAAACGTGAGTTGCTTCTTTTAATGATACAGGGCAATGCCTTGTGAAACGTACTGCTGCCAAGCCATGGGGTCAGGACACCTCAGGCCCTTAAAGGAGGAGAGTCAGCACCAAGGGCTCCACAATCAAGCGTGGGCCTGGTCCCAATGTGAACTTCACACTCTGGTTTACTTACCAAACTAATCAGAGCAGTAGGCAGCAATGTGAGGTTCAATAGCCTGCAATACATGTTAGAGTTAATATAAACTCTGATCTTTTGTTTGCTTGTCGCACTGTCCTCTCTGGACTATGCACAGACAGTCACAGAGGACTATACTTAGCCCCTGGAGAAAAGCAGTCCCAGAAAACATCTTATCTGAGATTATAAACGTTCTAACATGCACTGCAGGCTACTGAATCTCCCACTGCTGTCTACTGCTGTGAGGTCAGCTGCAGGGGATTCTGGGAGTTGTAGTAACAGATGATGTCAGGCTAGAACTATGCAAATTTAGTCTGATACAATCTACTACACTACAGTAAATACTAAGTGAACCAAAATGTTTTTACACCAAAGTGTACATTGGGACCCGCCCCCAACACACACACTTAAAGGATACCTAAACAAGCAGTTTTTAAAATGCAAACTCAAAATCTGGCTTCATGGTGAGGTTAAGTAAAGGCTACTGTTTACATTCATGCTAAAACTGCATTTATGTAAATAACATATATGCAGTTTCATAGCTTTTGAAAAATGTAAACATCAACCTTTAACTTACAAAAAACAGCCTTGCCTTCTCCCTAAGATGTCTGCCAAATGTGTTAACTGATAAGTCATGATGACATAATCCGAGCCAAAACCAGAGAAATTATAGATTCCTATAGGATAAGAGTTCTTGTTTCCCCTCTTTGTTTTGAATTGTTTTACCAGAATGATCAACACCATGTGTTAACATGTGGATTATGTTGATCAGTACACAAGTTAGGCTATGATTTTGTTCATTTTATTTACTTTAACTTGCTGAAAATGTTTTGCAATCTAGCCGACTTTCTCTTTGGCAAACTGCAGAACAGTACAACACTTCAAATACCTGATGGTCTAGTGGTTATGTGATGCCCTGAATTTTGTTTTAGTTAACCAGGAGAGAGACACACTATGCTGAAACCTTGTTTACAGATGTGGCCTGGCAGTACAAGGAAGCTAAGTGACTTGCTCAGGGTCACACAGCAAAGTACCGGTCTGGTTCAGTTCCAAAGCTCATGCATTCTTGTTAATCCACAAAAAAAGCTTCCCTTGTATTCTTTTTCCAAGTGAATCCCCTGCACCACGCCTGGCTTCTGTTGAACACCCCACCATCCATACCATGTCCTTAGTACTGCCTGGGGCTGCATATAAGCTTGCGGTCTCATGAAGAGAATTATCACACCTCAGACTGTAATCGTATACCTGAGAGTTGTGCATACCTACAGCAACACGGATCATCAGCTGGCACTGTTAAAAAATACCTCCCAAATCACACTTATGGCCACTTTTTCAATGTTTGACTTCTGCTCCCACTTTAAACATTGAGTGGATCACCACCCTTCTGCACAGTGAAGGCAGTATGTACAGTTCCCCTGTTGTGTTTTTGTCCCGCCTCATTAACCAACAATTGGGTCTTCGTGGAGGGCTAAGCAATAAGCCTCAGGACTCACCCAAAAAACTGCTGTTCATGCCCTCATAAGGGCTGTACTTACGATGGATAACAATATTATTAGCAGGAGAGGCATACTAATGCCTTGTACGAATCCACCAGACTTCCAGTGTCAGTCTATTCCTTTACCTATGATCTGCAGAACCCTGTAGGACAGTTCCCTGCAAATCTTCTCCAATACTTTTAGTGCCCTACTCCACAATGCAAGCTGGTTGGCTACCACCCTTCTAAATCTTGAATGATCTATACACAGCTCCCTCAGTACTGTCCTAACAAACGTCAACCCCCCCCACACACACACACCTGAGGGTAATCTCCCTACCTTGAATTCAAGTAACACTTTAAGTGCAGCCCTGCCACTGAGTATTTGTCATTTCTGGCTGCTCTCATTCACAGTCAGGTAGAGATCATGGTGCTGGCAGACCTACATTTTAGATCTCACAATGATCTGCTAAACATCCCCTTCCTGTCTTCCCCTAACCTGAATATAGCTGTACCCTGCTGGAATGGCCTCTTCAGTCCCTCTCTGGCATTCATTCTTCTCTTCTGCTCCCCACTCCACAAACTGGTGAACTCGCTACCCTTCTGCATCATGAATGCGGTTAGTACAGTCGCCCGTGTCATTTTTACATATTAATAACAAACATGATCTACTGGTAAGCCAGGCTGATAGTAGCAGGGCACAAGGGAAACATATGCATTCCTACCCATATAAGATCTAATCCACCTATAATTAGACACTATTAAATGACATGCATAATGATGTGCACACCCATCATTTAATAGTGCCTAATCAAAGGTAGCCTAGATCTCGTAAGGACAGGAAAACCTATAATTCCTCTTGTCCCCGACTGCTATCAGCCTGACTTACTGGAAAGATTTGTTTATTTTTGATATGTCAAAAAACCTGGGGACTGTACTACCCTCATTCATGATGCACAAGGGTGATGAGCTCACCAGTTTTTGGTGGGGGGAGAAGTAGTGATAATGAATACCAGAGGAGGACTGAGAAGGCCATTCCTGCAAGGTACTGCTATATTCAGGGAAGAGAGAAGACAAAAGGGGAGAAGTATAGCAGATCACCGTGAGAATAGATGAATGCTACAGACTGCGGATCACTGCTGCTACCTGACCCCGCTGTCCTGGCCAACATTCTTCCCATAAAACCAGTTCATGCAATTGTCCAAGGCTGTGTGTGGATATTAGCGTGTGGATTTGCTGCCACTACACATTCAGTCACTTCACTACCAGTCTAGCATTGTTGTAAAGCACCTTGGGATATAATGTCTATGAAAGTACTATATAAATACTGATTCTTATTATTATTTCCCATGGATAAAGAAGAGTAGACAAGACATGCATATTTTTGATTTCAAGAAAGTATGAATTCTGGCATTGGACTACAGAAGAACTTTGCTACAAACAAGTGGTGGATCTATGGGGTGGTGAAGGGTGTGGCTGTAGCCCCCATTGTAAAGTACTCGCTGCTGCTGCATTTCACTGTGTTGAAGAAGTCTGATTTATTGATTGTACAAAGGTTTACATTCAAAAATATGGATTACATTTGTAGTTTGTCAAAACATACTAGAAAAGCATAATAGCAGAAAATATAAAGGTTTCATAAAAATGTTAAAATTGCATATCAAGTATGCACACCTCCCAACCCCCCATTGCAGCATCCTGGATCTGCCATAACCACTAGACCACCAGGATATTCAAGATGTGTACTGCACTGTGGTTTGCAAAAGAGAAAGTCGGTTGGATTAAAACACAACTGCAGCATGTTAAAGTGAACAAAATGAACAGAACCATAGCCTAACGTGCGTATTGATCTAAATAATGCATGTGGTTTAGACCATTTTGGTGAAACAATTCCATACAAAGGGAAAAAAAGAACTAGTTAGCACTACAGAGAGCCATATAACTCTCTGACTTTAGGTCTGATGATGTCATCACTTAACTCATTTGGCGGCCATTTTAAGAAGAAGGCAAGGTAGTTTTTTTGAAATTGGAAGGATGATTTTACATTTTCAAACGCTTTGGAACCACATTTAGGTAACTTATATAAATGTAGTTTTAGCATTAACAAATTCAGCTAACTTTCCTTTAGTCCTGTTTGAGGTCAGATTTTTGAATAGTTTGTTGTCAAAATGTTTAGGTATCCTTTAAGTGTGAGGCGCTTTGTACTGAATGTTCCCCTTTAATAATCGACAAGGGAATCCAGTTCCTACAAAAGAAAAAAAATGTGTTTGTTTTTAAGTGCGAGTATTTAAAAAAAAAAAAGTGTGTGATACGCTTTATACAGACGCCATCAGAAGCAGTACACCTAGCCAATGGAGCCAGGCATGCTAGTTCTACTGCCAGAGCAATGTGAATAACACCATAACATGAAAAAAAAAAAACACGCACAAGTGATTCATAAGAAACTGAAACAAAGGTTTTTTCTCAGGTCAGGCCTATGGGTATGACAGTGAGTCTACTTCGAGCAATGATTTTTGCTGTGTGTATTTTATTGGCCTTGTCACAAATATGTACCCTAGCGGAATGGTGAGCCCCATAAGAATAAAACCCTACCTGTTTATCCTCGGGTCCAGTTAAAGAGATCTGGTGCACTGCAGGGTTCCCCATACACTGCTGTGTCGACACACCTCACTACTTGCAGAGAGGTCAACGACCACCGTCTCTCCCTCCTAGCATGGAAGTCTGCCAGAGATGCAGCTGTGTCCTAAATGACTGGCTGCTCCTCAGCCAGTAAAAAGCGCAGCTCTCAGCATTATAGCAAGGGTGACCATTTAGCAGGCACTGGTAGGACCCGTGATTTTCCATTTTCAATGGAAAACACTGAAAAAATCCCAGAATGTGTCATTTTAAAACCAGCACCTGAGAGAGCACTTTTCATGAAAAAATGCTATTTGCACCACTTTGTCATGCAAATAACCCCACTTTGCACTTTTGCACTGTTATATTAATTATTATAATTATCTGTGTTTGCTATTGTGAACTGTAAGGATATCAAATATGTGACACTGTGTCTTTATACAAGCACCTTAAATGTACATTGGTTCTATACTCCACACACCCTGACTAAGGGTCGTGGGAGACTCAAAGCGCCAGGGTTCTGTGCCACTGCTTCGATGCGGATGCTGAACAAACTGTGAGTCTCTTGCATTATCATTTGGTCTACGTACGGGTTCCTTATGTGCAACTTTTCTGGTGTTGTCATAGAAGTGGCATTTATTACCTAGCACCCTCACCTACCACCAGGGCCAGTGTGCACAGAGTTTGCATCTGTCTGACCAGTCAGAAGGCACCAGTAGGACCAATGATTTTCCATTTTCAGTGGAAAACACCGACCCCTCCCCACACACACACAATTTGTCATCTTTAAACCAGCACTTGCCAGTTAATTTCACATGAGAAAAAACTCTTTTTACACCACTTTATTATGTAAATAACCCCACTTGCGCCAGCATTTTGTGCAAACCCTTCCATTTTGAGCCATGTTTTTGCACAAAACATGCTGATTTGCTCTCAATTTTGTAACAAACCCCCCCCCCCCAGAAAAAAACGTTTTTTTAGATTTTGCCAAAATGGAATTGGCCATTTTTGAAAAATGGAAAAATCACTGGCTCTGCACAAGGCAATGATTTCCTGTTTCCAGAGAGCGGCATGGAGATCAGAAATCCATAAACATGCTCACTGCAATCTGTACCACAAAAGAAACTTCTGGGGATAGAAGAGGGTCCACGGTTGTTGTTTTTTTTTTTGCATTATTTCTTTATCCTCCCTCGTGCCCCGTATCTGCCACTTCCTTCAGGCAGCCATGATCCCGACATCCACCTACTGTCCTCCCCTGAGATCCCCCACCTCAAATCGCAGCCAACCCTGGGGTAGCTCGGTGTAACCCTTCGCCGAGTGGGTCCCTCTCCTCTGAGGGGGAAGGCATCGGTGGGGCAGCCAGCACACTCTTCCTCTCGGCCCTATGGCACTGCTGAGGCAGTCAGGCTCCTCAAGAGTTCTTCGGTGGTGTCGGCAGATCGCCTGCTGTCATCCCGGCAAATCCAGGACGTTTTTCCGCTCTTCTGGTTCCCATGACGTTGCGCCGCAACTTGTAGTGCTCCCGGTCTCCACCGGGGACCGCTACAGAGCGAGGCATCACCCTAACCCACCCCGGGGAGGACAGCAGTCCTTCAGACGCTCAATCCTCTCCGGCCCCGCTGACCCCCAGCGACCAGAGTCGGTCGAACCCGGGTCACCGGCGTGGTTTGAGGTAAGGCACCAGCGCCTCAGCCCTCTGCGCCACCGGGCCAGGCCCACGGTTATTTTTGAACATATTTAGACAGCTGACCTGGGAGAACTTCATTTGGAATTAGAAGACTGCCAGCTGTGTCAAATTTTCTGCTATTTTCTTCACATAAATTTCTGTCCACCTGGAACCAAGCTTGTTTTGCCTGTGACTTAAAAAGTCCCAACCTGAAACATACTGGCAGTGTTGGGCAAGCTACTTTTTCTATTATTTCTGTTACTTTTGGAAACTTGTTCCAGAATGCTCTGTGCAGTCACTAGCAAGGATGGGGAAGTACTGGAATAAGTAATACACCTTACAGTTACAATTACTTATGTATTTTAATACAAAAGAAATACGTAACTGTAACTGATTACATTTATTTGAAAGTAACTAGTAACTAACCTTTTACTTTCAAAAACTGTAATCTTTTATAGTTATTTATTTTTGTATTTTTTTGTAGAAAAAGAAATAAGTAACTATAATTGTAAGATGTATTACTTTTTCTAGTACTTCTCCATCCTTGTTAGTGACTGCACAGAGCTTCCTGGAACAAGTCTCCAAACGTAATAGAAAGTAATAGAAAAAGTAACGTACCCAACACTGCATACTGGTGACAGGCAGGGAGGGTATTAATTCATGTTACCACATTCCCCCTCTCTGCAGCTTCAAGAGACATCTGCTTCCGTTTCTCTTTCGGCTGGATTGTTGTGCTTTCCAACACTATTGAGTTCACACCAGAATGGGCACAATTATTGTTTGTGAGGTCACCCATAGAGGTTGCATGGAAAGATGGCTGGAGGAGAGGAAACTCAGTGGGAATGAAAGCCAGCACTCCAAGACTCCCCACCTCTCACCTTCACCAGTGTTGCACTTCTGTGCCCAGAAGAATCCTTTCTTTGCCCTGAAGGCCCCACCACTGGCAAAAAGCCATGGGGGGTTTGCAGGTAAACATTTGGAGGCAGTATAGCGCAGTGGTCTAAGGCTCTGAGCTACAAATCTGGTGACATCCAGCAGACCAGACCTGGGTTTGAATCCCACAGCTTCCACTTGCATACTGTGTGACCCTGAGCAAGTCACTTCACCTCCTTGTGCTCCCAGGTTGCTCCTGTAAACAAGCTTTCAGCTTAGTGTGCTATACCTGGTTAAACAACTAAATAAATAAGGCAGGTGCTGGGACTGGGAAGTTGCCTCGGACCTGCTGCAAGTAAATGTCAGGAAGGTGTTGGGATTGGGATGTTGCCTGAACCCTGCCTGAGGAAGGCAGTATGGCGTAGTGGTTAAGAGCACTGAGCTACAAACCTGGAGAACTGGGTTTGAATCTCACAGCACACTTGCATACTGTGTAACCATCAGCAAGTCACATAACTTCCCTGTGCTCCCAGGATGCACCTAGAAACAAGCCTTGGCTTAGTGTGCTCGGTGTCAGCGTGGCTCAGTTGGTAGCATATCCGCCTCTGGACCAGAAGGTCGTGGGTTCTTGTCCCACACCAGGATTGGACTGGCACCTAAAAATCGCTGGCATCTGAGTGCAGTATTGGGGGTGCTGTACTGCTGGGGGTGTGCCGTCCTTCAGATGAGACAGTAAACCGAGGTCCCTTCTGCCCAATCCTGGTGGGTGTCCAGGTGGAAGTAAAAGAACCCAGGGCACTCTTCGCAAAGAGTAGGGAACATTCCGTGTCCTGGCCAACATTCCCCTTCCCATAAACTGGTTCATGCAATTATCCAGGCTGTGTGTGGGTGATGATGTGCGTTATGGCTGCCACCACACATTGTCACTTCACTACCAGTCTAGCATTGCTTGTAAAGCGCTTTGGGATACACTGTGTATGAAAAGTGCTATATAAATGCAGATTCTTCTACTTCTAGTGTATATTTCCTAGCCAAAAATGGTAAAATAAAACTGAAAAAAAAAAAAACTGAACCGGATAGGGAAGAGCCGAAATAAAAAGGAATACTATAAAGAAATTCCGGAGGCAGGAATTTGGTGAAAACTAGGTAACCGAAACAAAGCTAAAAGCGAGTTTAAGTCTGTGACAGTCCATACTACTGTATTCTAAAGCTCTAGCTAATGTTCATTTTTGGTTAATTTCAAATTCAGCAACCAGCTCGGAGTGCTTGCCAGTTTTGAAGCTGTAGTGTGTGTGTGTGTGTGTGTGTGTGTGTGTGTGTGTGTGTGTGTGTGTGCGTGTGTGCGTGTGTGCGTGTGAAAATTATTCAACATTGGCCCAGCCGCCAGCTGTCAGACCTGACCTGTTTCTGCATTTGTACTTGGGTGTTGAAACCCAGGCTTGGCACAAAGTCAACTGAACATGTCAGAGGTAAAACATGGAGGGGGAAGGGAACCAGCCAGTCCTAATGCACGCCCTGCCAACCAGGTAAGAAGTGACATCAGTGTCACGTACAATAGCAACCACTTGCTTGCCCTCTCTACCAGGGGGTAAAGGTGCATGGTAACAGGTCCCAGGAGACGTGGATGGGAAACAAAATGGGGAAAAGTGGAACAATACTTTAAGAAGCCCCAGAAGGCATTTCTGTGGTATACACACAGGTTAGGCCATAGTGATCCACTAATTACAAAACTTAAGGCAAAAAGATAATAGGATGTTATGATCTAAACTCTGTATACTGTAGGTGGCTATTACAGTGCCTTCAGAAAGTATTCACCCCCCTTGGATTTTGTCACATTTTGTTGTGTTACTACCAGAATTTTTAATGCATTGAAATGATTTTTTCCCCCTTGATTCACACAGCATACTCAACAATTTAAAGGGGCAAAAATATTTTTATTGTGTAACAAAAATTTATGAAACATTAAAAACTGAAATATCTTGTTTACTTACGTATTCACCCCCCGAGTGAATACTTTGTGGAAGCGCCTTTGGCAGCAATTACAGCTTTGAGTCTTCTTGGTTATGTCTGTATCAGCTTTGCACATCTGGATTTGGGGATTTTTGCCCATTCTTCCTTGCAGTTGCAGATTTGCTCAAGCTCTGTCAAGTTGGATGGGGAGCGTCGGTGAACCGCAATCTTTAAGTCTTTCCACAGATTCTCAATGGGATTCAAGTCTGGGCTTTGGCTGGGCCACTCAAAGACATTCACCTTCTTGTTCTGAAGCCACTCCAGTGTTGCTTTGGCTGTATGCTTGGGGTCACTGTCCTGTTGGAACGTAAATCTTCGCCCCAGTCCAAGGTCTATTGCAGACTGATGCAGGTTCTCCTCAAGGATGTGCCTGTATTTGGCTCCATTCATTGTTCCCTCTATCCTGACAAGTGCCCCAGTCCCTGCCGCTGAAAAGCATCCCCATAACATGATGATGCCACCACCATGCTTCATGGTAGGGATGGTGTTACATGGGTGCTGAGCTGTGTTTGGTCTGCGCCAGGCATAGCGCTTTGCATTCAGGCTAAAAAGTTCAATTTTTGTTTCATCAGACCAGAGAATCTTTTGCCACATGGTCTCAGAGTCTGCCACGTGCCTTCTTGCAAACTCCAGGCATGCTATTATGTGGCCTTTTCTCAGGAGTGGCTTCCGTCTAGCCATTCTCCCATAGAGGCTACATCTGTGAAGTGCTGCAGAGATTGTTGTCCTCTGGACAGGTTCTCTCATCTCAGCCATGGAACTCCGTAGTTCTGTCAGGGTGGTCATTGGGTTCTTGGTCACTTACCTGACCAAGGTCCTTCTTGCCCGGTGGCTCAGTTTGGGAGGATGGCCTGCTCTAGGAAGAGTCTGGGTGGTTCCGTAATCTTTCCATTTCCTAATAATGAACTTGACTGTGCTCCTGGGAACTTTCAACACCCTAGAAATGTTTTTATACCCCTCCCCAGATCTATGCCTCCTCACAATTCTATCACAGAGTTCTACGGACAGCTCCTTGGTCTTCATGGTAGAGTTTCTGCTCTGACATGCACTGTCAACAGTGGGACCTAATATAGACAGGTGTATTTCCTCTGAAATCATGTCAACCATTTGAACTGACCACAGGTGGACTTCATTCAAGTTTTAGAGTGATCTCACAAGGAAATTGGATGCACCTGAGCTCAATTTGGAGTGTCAGAGCAAAGGGGGTGAATACTTATCAAATCAAGACATTTCAGGTTTTTATTTTAAATTACATGTACAAAAAATTCCAGAAGTTTCATTCCACTTTGACATTATAGAGTAATTTGTGTAGATACGTGACAAAAAAATCCATATAAATGTATTTTAATTTGAGTTTGCAACATCACAAAATGGAAAAATCCAAGGGGTGAATACTTTCTGAAGGCACTGTATTTACTGTGGTTTCATGCTATTTTCAAACAGAGTCTGGTTTTGGCCAGAAAGGGAATGAACTGCTGTTAAAAATGTCTTCCCAATTACCACATGGGCAGCTGGCATTCAGAAACAGTCCTGTTTATTCGCTCAGTCTGTATTCAGCACTTGGGAGCAGTGATTACGCCTAGAGGACCCCAAACCTTAAATCTATCAAATGTGAAATGTCACCCATCGGAGGGACTGAAGTATTTTCAAAGCTTTACTAGAACAACTGAAAAAACAGATTAATACTCTTCAGTCACTTTACATGAATGTACAGCGAAAAGTTTGAGAATCAATAAATCAAAAGCAAATTCCATTTTGACTGCCATGGCAATAGTTAGAAACACAGAAACATAGAAATTGTCGGTAGATAAGGACCGCTAGGCCCATCCAGTCTGCCCGTAGGCCCTATACATTGTATGTTGCCACTGACCCTATGTGATCAATGGCTTTTCATCACTCCCTCCCTCTCAAGCTTCCCTTGTGTCTGTCCCAGGCATGCTTAAACCCCTCCACTGTGTGTGCCCCTACTACCTCCTGTGGCAGACTATTCCAAGCATCGACTACCCTTTCTGTGTAGAAAATCTTCCTCACATTACTTCTTAATCTACCCCCTTCCAATTTCATATTGTGTGCCCCCTTGTTCTAGTACTTTTTCTACATTGGAAAAGGTCCCCCACCTGCACCTTGTTTATGCCCTTAAGGTACTTGAAAGTTTCAATCATGTACCCCCGCTGTCTCCTCTCCTCCAGTGAGTACATACTGAAGTCCCTTAGGACCTTAGGATAGCAAACACTTAGTTAACGTGTCAGCCTGCTGTGTGTTACAGGGTATCCCCCCCTGCGCGGAAAGGCACAATCCTAGTGGCTGGGAGACTTAGTGGGAAAAACCTACTACTACAATAGCACAGATCGAGACCGTCTCTATTTCCAGCAGACAATGGTCCCTGTGATAAAAAAAATAAAAAAATACCGCTGACCCAACAATGCGTGATACAACTCACCACACTGTGCAGCCCCAGCTCGGTCACTGGAGAACTACACCCCACAGAAAGGGGGACAGATTTTCAAAGCAAAATGGTACTAAGTCCCACACCGCAACTGCAATTGCAGTCCGAAATCTTCACAGCTGCAGAGATTTGTATTTTCAGTCTGCCGCAGCTGTGAGAGATGTTATGCCTGGTCCCACAGTGCGTAACATTTTCTTATAAGCGACGAGAAAAAAAACAACTGCAAGCTGCCAGAGTTATGAAGCCAGTGGTAAACCAGCTCCACCTCTAAAAATACTGCAGCTGCGGGAAAAAGCTGTGGCTCTGCAAGTGGCAACCCACTTGCGGCGTTTTTCCGCTGGTGGAATTCAACAGCTCTGAAAACCTAGTCTCGGATCGCTAGACCCCTGAATTTTGCTCGAGATACTTGATCACAAGAACAGGGGTCAAATGATGCCTCATTCTTTCTAGCGTAGTATTTTAGATTTATACTGCCATCATTTTTATACACAAAACGCATTTTTGTTTCAAAGTTCATCTTGTCACATACGGTATTTTACGACAACAGGACCTCTAAAAAAGTGTTTGCTAGGGACTCCTGAAAATCTTTAAAGGTGGATCAGACTCCTCAATGGAATTGTCTAAGAGAAGCTATGAACCTAGCAATAACGAACATATTCCACCTAATGTATTTATTTTTTTTATTGTTTTTGTTCGCAGCGTAAGCTTGCTGGAACACTTTTTCCATTTCGAGGAATATCACGGACAAATATAGGCCACATAACACGACATAAAATCATACAAAGACCAGTAATGCACATCCCAATTTACATCGACTGTTGAAGGTGATGCCAGTGAAACCAGCTGGGACTCTCTATGCGGGATTGTCATGCTATCAACTGTTGTGGGCGATGTAATTATGCGACTGCTGCACAGCTTTTGCACTTTAGCACCAAATAACAGCTGAGTGTGCAGTACTTGACTTGTCTGATGTCGGCTTTTTATCGTTCTGTACATCCAAATTTACTCAGACTGATCCACTGTAGTGATTAAAAAACATATTTATTCTTGCCCGCCTCCCACTGGTCCCATAATCTCCCACGCCAAGGTTTGAGGTTGCTTCGACTACATCCTTCCTTCAGCCGGGGGGAGGGGCTTCCTTCACCGTTGACAGATGCGTTGCACTGGGAGTGAGGCTGTTTGGAGAGATGCACAAAAGCAATGTGGGTAAATTTGCTGTCCTAGAGTCTATTTATGGCTCCTGTGCACTACTCTCCCTGCAAACTACCTCTTCAGTACGCTAACTCCAAGTGTACTCTATGACCAATGCCACTCCACGGTCTCGTGGCAGGGATGGGGGGGGCATGACTGCCACGTGGCTCACACCAGCACCTCACCTCCGCAATACACCTGACCCCAAACCAGCCTTTGTGTGGGATTACAGGGCTTGATACTGAACCCTGCCCCCAGGTGCTGACCCTGTAATACTGGGCCAACCCAAACAGTTTTTTCTAAATCTAATGTCAGCTGTCTTTGTGGCGCTGAGGAGTGTGAAGCCCATTAGGCACGCTGGCAACCTGGGATCATATGCTGCACCTGGGATAATGACACCGGAGACACACAGAGAGGGTAATGAGTGTCTGTGTCCGCATTCTTCTCCGCGGGAAGGAGGGACTGGCACACACCACACCTACAGCGGCTCCTGTCGTGGCCCAGAAGAGGCACACTTGGCAGTGTGGGTGATCATACACAGACATGGTCCCCCCCCAAGGATGTTGCAACATCCAACCATATGAGAGAGATGGACAGAGGGATGGGAGAATATGGGTAAAGACTCACTTCTTGTGCATTAGAGGTTGGTCCTCTGCGACCCCACCCTTGACACCAGACTGCTCAGTACAATGTCCTCAACCCCCTAAACCATTACCTATGATGACACTAGGCACTTCTACCCTAATGGCAACAGAAACGCCACCATGTTCTGCCTGCCCAGTGGCACTGAGGGGTGAGGAGCTGGACGCCTTACCTCATGCCATGCTGGTGACCTGGGATTGGGAACGGACTCGGGTCATTTGGGGTCAGCCAGGGGAGGAAGGATAGTGCATTTGGAGGACTGCTCTCCTTCCTCAGGGTGGGGGGATTTGCACTGCATGCTGTCGACCGACACCTAGCGATGGCTGTGGGTCGGCACAGGTGTGCAGCCACATAAGGGGTTGACCTACGTCCAGGGTGACTGGCTGCCTCCATGGAGGTGGAGACAGCCTCCCCATCCATTGCGCAGATGTGGGTGTAAAAGAAAACTGCGGAAAATTTTGGGACTCGACAGGACCCGTGATGGCCCAATCGGCCCGGTGAGTCCACCCCGACACCAGATTTAACATACCAGTGGGGGGGGGGGCACACTGGCACTCCTTGTCCTGGCCCTGCCACAGACAGGGAATCCACAGGGGAACTATGGGGATGGACGGACCAGGAGATCATGGGCCAGAGGATGTACCCCTCCAAGGGAGGGGGTCATAGCTCCTGTTGGGTCTGTAGCGGCAAGGTACACTGTACATGGAAAAAAGAAATGCCATCATGAAGGGATAAGCCAGAGTTAATAGAGTGATGGAGGGCATAGAGAAATGGCAGTAGAGGATGAGTCTAGTGGGCAGAAGGGGGCACATGTGGGGGCATGGCAAGGAGCAAAAAAATCAAGTATCATTTAGTTCCTTCCCTCTTGTCTCCAGTCCACCTCCCAGGAACACCCCTCCTCAGTCTCACACATCCACATCTGAAACTGTTGGCTTGCATGCCTCTGCCCAGTTTCACAGCTTGGTGGGGTGAAGATGAAGGAGGTCATCTGACCTACTCAAGGTCACAAAGTGAAGCCAGTCACGGTGGTAGGATTCAGACTTGCAATGTCCTACCTTTTGACTTTGTACCCTGACCTCTTTAAAGGACATTTTCGTGGCATCTGATTGGTCAGTGATCACTTTGTACAGTGATGCCATCCCAGCACAGCACACGACTTTCTCACATGTACACACAATATACACATTACTCCCCACAACCTGCGGCTTCAGTAACAGCGAGCACTGTCCTGGATCGTTATCGCAGCACAACACACAACTTTCTCACATGTACACACAATATACACATTACTCGCCACATCCTGCGGCTTCAGTAACAGCAAGCACTGTCCTGGCTCGTTATCCCAGCACAATACACAGGCAGCCGTGCATTATTGCTTAAATGACCTTCAGGGGTTGAAATTTGCACCGGCCTGTTAGCCAAATGCTGGTAGATTCTGTATCGGAGTAACAAGATTATTATTTAACTAGCCCTGCAGGCTTGTACTGGAGAAGGCAGCACTTCAGTATGTACACGAACTGGGCCAGTGGAAATGTGTGTGGGGCTAGTGGATTTTCCCAGTCACTAGCCCAGCTGGCTGGTGGCTGCAAAACTTAATTTCAACCCCTGACCTTCCTAATGGCATATATCAATCTGCATTGCCAGTCGATGAAACACTTTGCCGTTCTGGTGAGAGGGTAGCTAAACCAGAATACAAAAGAAAGACAAACAAATACTACATAACGTAACACAAGATGTGCTGTTTGCATATAACTGCAGGTAAGGATCTATTCTGTTGTTATTAAAAACCTCCACTGTCAACTGTCAATGACAGAAACAATGGAACACTTTCTGGGTAAATGAACAAAGAGCTGGAGCGAGCTTTACCAGGATCAATGGTAAAAATATGCACTACCTACTCTAGAGTGATCTCTTTGAATGTACAGGAGAACATGCCTGGAAGTGCAGGTATAGACAGCTTTATGGAACAGGAAATAAGAAAATGCTGGAGGAACCGTGACAGTCCTAAAGCTGACCATACCCACATACAGAAACATAGAAGTTGATGACAGATAAGGACCATAAAGGCCCATCCAGTCTGCCCATTTCTTTCTACCTTATATAACCCCTAGGGGCACTACCCTTAGGGCTACTACCCCTGTCTGCCCCTCTGAGGCAGGGTAAGGGGCCCAGATCCGTGGCGGGTGCCTCCCACCCAGAGGTCGGGGTTAGCCCAAGTAAGACTACCTCGGTTACAGCCCTCAGGGCTACTGCAACCCCCTTTTGTCCCACTAGTGACTCCTACTGGGTACCCTACTCGGCTCGGGGCCCCTGAGTCATGTAGAGGCCCAAACCCTAGCCCTAGAGAGCTTTCTCCCTCCTCTCAGGGCCCCCCTCAGAATAGTGACCCCTGGGACCCTAAGTTTTGTTATCACTGTGGGGGAAGATGGGCATTTCCAGTCTGACTGCCAGAGGCCTGAAAATTTAAGGAAAGTTAACAGCAGACTGATCGTTCGATACCGCCAGACCGTCTCGGGCCCCCAAGAAAAGTTGTGTGACTCAGGCCCATGCTCGCCGGGCTAACAATGTTGCTACCCCCAACTGGTCTGATGTGGTCGGGCCGTCTATGGAGACCCGGGTGCAGGTGAACGGAATTCCCACTAGAGCTGTATTGGACAGTGGCTCCCAGGTGACCATAATGTTTCAGTACTGGTACCAAGCCCACTTATCTGAAATGCCCCTGGAGCCTCTAACTGGCCTACATGTATGGGGGTTGAGCGACAAGGCTTATCCGTATTTGGGGTACATCCGTGTCTGGTTATCGTTCCCTGCAACTGTAAATGGAATAGATGAGCAAGTGGAAACCTTAGTGTTAGTTTGCCCGCCCACTGGACTTTACGATGGGGTGCCCTTGTTGATTGGGACAAATGCCCACATGTTTGGATGATTGGCCCAGTTGTGCTCAGAGAAGCGAGCACTTCAAACTGGGCGAGCTTTGAGCATACCGGCTGTAATTCAAAAGGTCAGGGCTACTCAGGAGAAGGGTAGTTTGGAGGAACCTGAAGGCCCTGTGGGAGTGGTATGGAAAAAGGATCCGGCCCCCGTGGTACTTGCCCCAAATGCGCAATGTGTTCTGCATGGAGAGTTACGATTAAAAACCGATGTCAGGAACACGTTGTTGATGTTGGATGCACCTGCGGAGGAGGATTGCGGAGGGGTTGTTGCTCAGACCCAGCATTCTGCGGCTAGAGCCCATGCTTACGTTAAGAGGGTGATGGTTCAAGTGCACAATGTGTCTGATAAAGAGATTCGATAAGAAGGGTGCATCCTGGCTAGCATTCATTGTGCGGATACTGCTGTCCTACCAAATAGAAAGAGTTCTCGGATGGGTGATATAGTTGCTCCTGATCTGTTTGACTTTGGTGACTCTCCGCTGCCGACTGAGTGGAAGCGGGGTCAGTGAGAGGCCTGCCAAGAGGAACCAGGTTTTTCCCTGAAGGAGTGGGATGTAGGATGTGTACAGGGGCTGAGCATCACATTCGATTGCCTGACGAAAGACCTTTCCGAGAGAGATCCCGACGTCTGGCACCGCTGACACATAGATGATGTCTGGCGGCATCTGCAAGAAATGTTGGCTGCTAGTGTAATTCAAGAGTCTAGGAGCCCCTATGCCTCCCCATTGTAGTAGTAAGGAAAAAGAATGGGGCGATTCGGATGTGTGTAGACTATCGTACTTTGAATAGGTGGACCATTCCAGATCAATATACCATGCCACGCATACAAGACGCTTTGGATTGTCTGAATGGTAGTAAGTGGTTCTCTGTATTGGATCTTCGGAGCGGATACTACCAGATCCCGATGGCCCCAGCCGACCGGGAGAAGACTGCTTTCATTTGCCCCTTAGGCTTCTATGAATTTATTCGGATGCCTCAAGGAATTTCGGGTGCCCCAGCCACTTTTCAGCACTTGATGGAACGAGCTGTGGGGGACATGAACCTACTCGAGTGTTTGGTCTATTTAGATGACGTTATAGTGTTTGGCCGATCATTGGAAGAACATGAGCAACGATTATTTAAAGTTCTGGATCAAGTGTCAATTCTTCCAGACTTCCGTGAAATATGTGGGCCACATAGTGTCCACTGAAGGCATAGAGACTGACCCTAGCAGTTGACCACTTGGCCTCAACCTAGAAATTTAAAAGAGCTGCAACAATTCCTGGGGTTTTGTGGTTACTATAGGCGGTTTGTCAGAGACTATTCACAAGTGATTCGCCCCTTCCTTAATTTCACCCAGGGGTATCCGCCTACTCACAAAAAGTATAAGAAGGGTGTGCACACTGACATAGAAAAGAAGTATTTTCGGCCAAATGATATGTTTGGGGATCGATGGACTGCTGAGTGTGAGGAAGCTTTCCATGACATCATATATCAACTCACCCACGCACCCGTGTTGGCCTATGCTGACCCAGCCAAGCCTTACAGTCTTCATACTGATGCCAGTCTGCAAGGACTGGGGGCTGTATTGTACCAGGAGCACGCGAATGGACTGAGACCTGTAGCGTTTGCCAGTAGAAGTCTGACGCCGTCCGAGAAGAATTACCCCATGCACAAATTAGAGTTTTTGGCTTTGAAGTGGGCCATTGTTGATCAGTTCCATGACTATTTGTATGGTGCCAAGATATTAGTAAAGACTGATAATCCTCTGACCTATGTACAAACCTCAGCCAAATTGGATGCCACTGGACAAAGGTGGCTCTCTGCCTTGGCCACCTACGACTACGCTGTAGCAAGGCATTTGACTCTGTTCCTCACGTGGACCTGTTGGATAAGCTGGGAGAAATGGGGGTGGGGAACCAGATGATCAGATGGATAGGCAATTGGCTCCAGGACCGGACCCAGAGGGTCGTAGTTGGTGGGATAGTCTCATCCCCAAGGAGGGTCATTAGTGGGGTCCCACAGGGATCAGTCCTTGGGCCCCTTCTGTTCAACGCCTACGTATCTGACATAAGGACAGGAATCAGGAGTGAGATGAGTCTCTTTGCAGATGACTTGAAACTGGGGGCGGTGGTGGATGGGGAGGAGGGGAGGGTGGCCCTACAGGGGGACCTGGAGGCTCTGGAAAGATGGTCTAGAAAGTGGAAGCTGAGGTTCAATGCAGGGAAATGCAAGGTACTCCACCTGGGGGCCAGAAACCCAGGCCAAGTGTACACCGGGGGAATGCTACAAGTCTCGATGGCTGAGAGGGACCTGGGGGTGGTGGTGGATGTCAAGATGAACAACTCTGAGACTTGTAGGAGGGCAGCAGCCAAGGCCAACAGGATGCTGGGATGCATCGCTAGGGGGATCACCTCCAGAAGGAGGGAAGTGATACTCCCTCTGTATAACTGCTTGGTGAGGCCGCACCTTGAGTACTGCGTGCAGTTTTGGAGGCCACACTTAAAGAGGGACATTAAACTCCTGGAGAGGGTCCAGAGGAGGGCAACCAAAATGATTTGGGGCTTGGGGGACAGGACCTATGAGGAGAGGCTCGAAGAGCTAAATATGTACACATTGGAAGACAGAAGGGACCGGGGGGACATGATAGAGGTCTTCAGGTACATGAAGAGGGTAAATAGGGAGGAACAGTCAGGGTGCTTCGAAGGAAGGAGGAAGGGGCCACTAGAGGGCATGGGTGGAAGCTGGAGGGGGAAGATTCAGGGGAGAAAGGAGGAGGTGCTACTTCACTGAGAGGGTGGTGGAGCCATGGAATGCACTGCCTAGGGGGCTGGTGGAGGCAGAGACAGTGGAGGGGTTCAAGAGGGGGTGGGACAGGTACAGGGGAAGGGTTCTGGAAGCAAAATCCAATGCAGCAAGAATATCCGGAACTGGGAAGGGAGAAGCCAGAGAAGGCGAGGGGGACAGCAAGGGTGGGGGCTGACCAAACGAGCAGACACGAAAGACCGTTAGGCCTATTCTGCTGGCATTTTAGTATGTTAGAATACAGGGCGGGCTTAAACCATATAGATGCGGATGCTCTCTCTCGGAGGCCTGTGTCCCAGACTGAATGGGTCCGGTTGTCTGAGCCTGACATAAGAGCCCTGTGTCAGAAATTTGATAAGGAAGAACAGATGTCTCCTGACACGGTGGACTGCATGGTAGATTGTTTGGGGCCGCCGGAGAACTGTATACCTGCCGCCTACTGTCATTTCTCTGCCTTGGACACCAGCTCTCTGCCGCAACTCAACAATGATGATCTCCAACAGGCTCAATCCTGTGACCCTATGATAAGAACGGCCATAGAGGTTTTGCGGGCTGGAAGGGATGTGTCCAAACTGCGTTCCACTGACTTACGGACTTCCTTGTTGTACAAAGAAGGGGCCAAATTAAAGTTGATCAATCAACTCCTATACAGAGAGACTGTGAGTAAGGAGGGCCGGGTGCAACGACAACTGAGCTGCCCTCAGCTTTCAGAGAACTAGTTCTAAGGTCATTGCATAATCAGATGGGGCACCTGGGCATAGATCGAACACTTGATTTGGTACAGACTCGATTCTATTGGCCAAAGATGAGTGCGGATGTGGAACAGTATGTCATGACCTGTGGTCGTTGTTTGCAAAGGAAAGCGTTACCTCAGAGAGCTGCTCCCTTGGTCAACATTACTACTAGTGCTCCTATGGAACTGGTCTGTATTGATTTCCTGAGTCTAGAACCTGATCTGAAAAGTGTTAGCAACATATTGATGGTCACTGATCATTTTACCCGTATGCCCAGGCTTTCCGACCAAGGATCAGAAAGCAACTACAGTGGCCAAGATACTTGTTGAGAATTTTTTCGTCCACTATGGGGCTCTGCAGCGGATTCATTCCGATCAGGGAAGGGACTTTGAAAGTCGCTTGATTAAAGAGATGCTATCTTTGTGGGGGGTACGCAAATCACGAACCACCCCCTACCACCCGCAGGGAGAACCTCAGCCTGAAAGGTTCAATCGTACATTGCTTGACATGCTGGGCACCTTACAATCCAAAGATAAATCGAGATGGAGCCAACAGATTAGCACTCTAGTTCACGCCTACAATTGTATGAAAAGTGATGCCACAGGGTTCTCCCCCTATCGACTGATGTTTGGAAGAGAGGCTAGATTGCCAGTGGATGTGTGTTTTGGGGTTTCCCCTGATGGGGTGCGAGCAGAAAACCATCTACAGTACGTACAGAAATTAAAGGCCCAATTAAATCATGCCTACCAACTGGCCCAGACCATGGCTGCTAAACGAAATCTGGCTAACAAGGAGAGATATGACAAAAAAGTGAAAACAGTAGAGTTGAGAGAAGGGGATAGAGTGTTGTTGAGAAATCTGGGACTGCATGGCAAACATAAAACTCCTGCATAAAACAACCTCCCTCGGGAGGTGAGGAAAAGTTCTTTGTGGGTTCAGGGCAATCCCTTCTCCCACCCTGGGAAGAAGCTGCCTGTTTTAATTTAAGTTCAGTCTGTTCACGTGATAACAGCAAAGGTTACATTTCTTAGCCTGTGGGGCACCTGCATGAATGGGTGAGTGTTTGGCCCCATTGGAAGGGGCAAACGACTTCTTTTCTTCAGTTGGATTTCAAGTACTGGGGACTGCTATTTGGGAGGACTATGTCAACTAGGGACAAACAAATAGAGCAGTCATCTGTTTATGGATTTAAAGTTCATTGTAGAGGGGTGCTTCAGGTCATCCACGTCAATCTACATTTAAAGTCTAAAGTTCTGTGTTCCAGAGAAATGGTCGGGTATGGGCTGTGGGAGCTGGAGGTAGGAAAACCCCCCATCTTTAGTAACCAGGTCCACCTCTACGGATTTCTTCTGTGTTTTTGCTACTTGCCTCATGCGCTTGGCCAGTGATGAGGTGGGTACCCAGATGTGGGTTGCAACTTGAAAATCTCTCTAGGAGTCGCAGACTTCAAGTGGTGTGTGCCATCAGCCTTTGCTCTGTCAGTGGCCTATCTATTCATACTCATCTGTATTGCTCCCTTATGCCTATCCCATGCCTGTTTGAAGCCCTGCACTGTATTCATAGCCACCACTTCCTGAGGTAGGCTGTTCCATGCATCCACCACCCTTTCTGTGAAAAAGAACTTCCTCACATTCCCCCTTAATCGGCCTCCCTCTAGTCTCATGCTGTGCCCTCTTGTCCTGCTATTTTTCTTTTATTTAAACATATGTTGGAGTTGTCCAGGGATTACAGGTTATTGGGAGGCAGGAAAACTGTTGGTGTTTCTTTCTAGCTATTATAGTGAATGCTAACTCCGGCCTATGGTAGGGCTCTGTTGAAATGGATGCTAGGATTAGGCAGTGTGGACCCTATTTGGAGATTTATTATTACTGTTTTGTAATATAAATATAGAAACATTGAATTTTTTTATTATTTATTGATTTTGCAAGTAAAACTTACAAAACAAAATTGTACATAGGAGGATAGCATAAAAGTTTACAGTACAGACAATATATTCTTATAAAGATCTTGTGTACGACATCCCCTTTTGCGGTACAACATGGGAGGGAATTCCAAAATTAAAACATATACTGAATAATTCCACCCATCGCATGCAGCTAGGAAGACCAACAGGGAATCCTTCCCCACCCTTCCCTGTCTGCTCCAGCCTGGCTAAAGTCCCACCCCATCCATAGTAGTGTCCCAATTATCTACCCCTCCTCTGTCATTATCATAATAAACAAGTACACGACAGCCATCGTCACTTTCTGTGGTTTTAGCCCAATTTTTCCCCCAGTCGTCTGTAATATATCCTCCTCTTCTTTACCTCTCTAACTTGCTACCCCATACAGCCTCTTTTCCCTATATGTGTAGTTGGCTGCCTCACTCAAAGATCTCTGCTTATAACCCTGTATGCCTATGGTTGATTGTATATCTGCTGACTTCTTCAATTGTAAAATAATGCTGTTTATTTTTTTTATTTCAACCTTGTACTGTACTGTATACACTGTATATACTTTTTCTTCCTTGTATATTATTGTTTTTTGTATACCTGCTTCTGTACTGTACTTTTATGTATTCATGACCAGGTCCACCTTGCAAATGAGCCTTGCTCAATGGTATCCGCCTGGATAAATAAAGATTTTGATTGATTGATTGATTGAATCTTAACAGATTGAGCAAATAGGTTTTCCCTATTACCAAAGTGACTATAAAGTTTTACTGATTTCCCCAATTCAGTCTACTTATATATGTATATTCCAATCTTATATCCCAAACTCCCAGAGAAATTAAATATTCATTTCCTCTTTACCAAACAGATCCCGAATCATTATAAAGCACCAGCAGCACTGAACAGGAGTTAAGTAAAATATCTGTTAAACCCTCAAGTGGCCCCTTTTACTCCCAACATGAAAAGAACAGCAATAGAAGAACTAGATATAACAACTCCCTCATTTTCTTATAACGTATTACAAATGCAAGTGGAACTGAACTTAACCTGCTGTAATAACAGCCCCACATATATTTTCCCCAGAGGAGTGAAGACCAGTGGCATCATGTTAAATAGTAAAATTAATCAAAATTAGCTTAACAGTTGCATTTATCACAAAGAGGGATCCGGATTACAGTCCAAAATAAACAGTCTATACACAATGCTCTCAGTTCCAAAAACGGGCCATTAACTACCACAGGCCCAGTCCCCACAGCATGTCTACTTTATCCAGATACCCCAGATGATCAGTCGCCATCAGACGAGGTTCCTTCTTCTTCTTCTACCTCCTCCAGCTCCAATTCAATTTTCCGGACCATCTTGCCAGCGTCCTGCGGTTCATTGAATAAATACTGCTGCCCATTCCACATTAACCGGAGTTTAGCCGGGAGAAGTAGCTGATGCTGCACTTTAAGTTGACGCAGCCAGCTCCTCAGCCCATCAAAGGCCTTGCGACGTTGGCGGGTGCTGAACGAGAGGTCCGGAAACAGCATGACTTCATCTTCGCCATATTTCAGGACCCTACAGTGCCAGGCAGTTGCAAGAGCCCAATCTCTGTCCCCAATTCCTGTGCACACTATTAGGAAGTTTCCTGGAGTTGATGAGTCCCCTGCAGCTCTTCTAGGGGTAATTCTATAAGCCTTTTCCAGGGATAGAGCAGGTTCAGCTTCGTCAAGCCCCAGTATGGCCGGCAAAAACATTCTGGCAAAGATCAGTCTGTCCTCCCCTTCAGTGTTCTCTGACAGTCCGATGACTCGTAAATTATGCTCTCTTGCCTGGTTCTCTACTGCCTCCAGCCTTTGACGAAGGTACAAGTTTTATTTTAATATTTTAGTAGTGGCATCTGTCAATTTAAGGATGGAAGATTCAGAGCATTGCACAATAGCTTCACATTGCTCCGTTCTGGTTTCCAGAGTAGAGACTCCAGGAGTGACAGTATCGAACTTTTTATCTAAGTCCTTCACTGTTTTCATGAGCTGATGGAGCGTGGAAAGTATGGAAGCTAGTGAGGCCTCCTCCGGTATCTTATCAGTCGAGTCCCCTGCTTCTCCACGCTGATCAGGCCTCTCCTCCTTGTTCTGCTTTTAAGGAGCAAATACGTTGCCAGCTGGAGCCCCAGCCCCGTTAGTTTTGCCCATCTTGTCAATTACAGGTAGTCCAAGCACTCTAGAGCAGTTTCTGGTATTTTAGGCCCTGTACACATCAGGCTAGTTAAAATGTTTTAAGGTGCTTAAAACGTTTTAACTAGCGCAAACACGGCGCCCGTCCGCATTTAAGTACGGTTTCAAAGCGTGTTAAGAAACCGTGCTTAAACCCTGCTGCGAGCTAGTCTCAAGTCCGTTTTTAAAAACGGTTTGAAGGAGGAAAGCGTGTTACTTTGTGGTGTGTACGGGCATGCGATTTTTCCCTCTATTACAGTGCCAACATAACCGTACTACAATCGGAGGATTACCGGGTTTAAAAATCGCTACTTGCTCCGGATGCAGACGGGAGTTTACCGCGTTAGACCGAGTTCGAACTCGTGAACAACAATGTGACGGGCATGTGGTGAGTTTGAAAATGTTTTGATACGCTATTTAAAATGGTACAAATCTTCAGTTGTAATGTGTACAGGGCCCAAGAACAGGTTTGAGTTTTAATAGTTTTTTTTTAAATTCTTCTCTGGGAGCTTCAGGAGTTTGCTGCTTCCTTTCAGCTGCTCAGCAGCCCCCCCCCCAAAGAAACACTGAATTTGACGACAGATAAGGACCGCTTGGCCCATCCAGTCTGTCCATTTTTCCCTACCCACATTACTATTACATTATTATATTATTATTATTACCGCAGACCGTACTTGATCTACAGCTCTTTCCTCCTCCCTCCCCACTTCCTTTCTGCTATGATTCCTTTGTCCTATCCCATGCATTCGTGAACTCTACTACTTTCACACCCACCAACCCCACTGGAAGGCTGTTCCTGGAATACACCACTCTTTCTGTGAAGATGTACTTCCTCACATCTCTCCTGAATCTGCGCCCGTCCAGCTTCACAGCATGTCCCCTTGTTCTTGAGCACCTTTTCTTCTAAAAAAAATACTTCCCTCCTGTACCTTATTTATCCCTGTGAGGTATTTAATGGTCTCCATCACACACACCCCTTCCAGGGTGTACATATTGAGGTCCTTTAGTCTCTCCTTATAGGGCGCTGTGTGTGGACCCTACACAATTTTAGTTACCTGCTTTTGACTGCCTCCCACTCTGTCCATGTCCTTCTGAGGTGTGGTCTCTAGAACTGGACACACAGTACTCCAGATGGGGTCTTACCAGTGATCTATACAGAGACAACACCACCTCTCTCCTTCTGCTGGTGATACCCCTCCCTATGCACCCAAGCATCCCACTAGCCCTCCCCACTGCCTTGTCGCACTGCCTGAGTACCCTTAGGCCATCCGATAGGATTAATCCCAGGTCTCTTTCCTGCATGGTAGTTGTCAATGCCACTCAACCCATTTTGTACTCCACCCTTGGGTTTCTGTGCCTTAAATGGGTACTGTCAGCTTTTTCAGCAGTTTTTATGACCCCCCCTACTGTCTGCACCTGTAAACAGCACTCTGAAAGCAGCTGCTTGCATGACATTCCAACTGTACATGTAACTTGTGTAGACATAAAGTTTTACAAAAAAGGCATTTTGCTCGGACCAGCCTTTTCTTTGCCGTGCCCTACTTCCCGTACGTCCCTGCTGTTGAATCCTGCCGAACTTGTGTATGAACGAGTTCGGCAGTTTTTCTGGCTGTTAAAGAAAATAGCTGGTACTATGAAGGAAAATGCACTGATTTGGGCAGTACTAGTACTTTGAGAAACCAAGCAGTATTTTGAGAGACTGAGCGGTATTTCATAAAGAAATCACTACTTAGAAAGTAAAAATGGGACTCAGCACATGTGCACTAGTGCAGGCGCTGAATCCCGTTTATACTTTGTAAGTAGTAAGTTCTTTATGAAATACCGCTCAGTCTCTCAAAATACTAGTACTGCCAAAATGAGCGCACTTTCCTTCATACTGCCAGGTATTTTCTTTAACTGCCACAAAAACTGCTGAACTCGTTCATGCATGAGTTCAGCAGGATTCAACAGCAGGGACATACGGGAAGCAGGGCATGGAAGAGAAAAGGTTGGTATGAGCAAAATGCTTTTTCTGTAGAAATTAATGTCTACATAAGTTACAGGTACAATTGGAATGTCATGTTAGCAGCTGCTTTCAGAGTGCTGTTTATTTATTCATTTATTGAATTCTCAGATTACAACCTCTGAGCTGCAAGCTCATTTACAAAGGTTCCACGTCAGGAATGAGGAAACAAAAAGACCACATACAATTACAAAAAAATCACAGGCATGTAGAGGTGCAAAACCACAGACGATTACAGGTCCATAAACAGGGATACAGTAAGGAACTGAATTAGCAATGGATTGACATGTTTTACAGTTACTGAACTAAGCTTGAGTTGTTAGCAGGTTCGGAAGAGTAGATCGAGTGGGTGGTTGGAGAGCAGACCAGGGTAGGGTGAGAGAAGGGGAACAGAAACGGTTAGAGGTGAGGGTTAGCAGTAACCTCAGGCTCAGGGTAACCTTGTTAGGTGGGGGTGCTGTTTACAGGCACAAACAGTAGAGGGGTCATAAAACTGCTGAAAAACTGACAGTGCCCCTTCAAGTGCATTATTTGCACTTTTCACACTGAAACCCAGCTGGCATACCCTTGACCCCTCCTGCAGGTTTCTCAGGTCTCTGCTCATCCTGTCCACCCCTCTGGAGTGTCCACACTACTGCAGATTTTGGTGTCATCCACAAAGAGGCAGACTTTCCCTTCTAGCTCCTCTGCAAAGTCACTTATAAAGACATTAAAGAGGACCGGTACCAGCACTGATCCCTGAGGCACCCAACGGTCATCCTCCCTTACTTGGAGTGAGCGCCATTTACCACCGCCCTCTGCTACCTGTCTCCTAACCAATTCCTTTCCCAGTCTGCCACCTTTGAACCCACTCCTAGCCTACCCAGCTTGCTTACTAGTCTCCTACGTGGAACAGTGTCGACAGACTTACTGAAATCACATTCATTGCTCCACCCTGATCTAAATCCTTTGTCATACAGTCAAAGAAATCTATCAGATTCATTTAACATGACCTTCCCACTGTGAATCCGTTCTGTCTCAGGTCTTGTTACCTACAGGATTTAAGATATTCCACCGTCCTTTCCTTCAGCAGTGATTCCATTAACGGTCCCACCACTGATGTCGGGCTTGACTGGCCTATAATTGCCAGCCTCCTCCTTCTACCACTTTTGTGCAGTGGACTACATCTGCCATCCTCCAGCCCTTCAGAACCACTCCTGTTTCATGTGAGCTGTTAAGGAAGCGGTCATAAACAGAGGCTCCCAACACCCAAAGCCTTACCCTCCCTCATTAGACTTTACATGAAAGAAACTTTTTTTCTCCATTTTTCTCCCCAGTCCATAAGCCATCGCATCCCCGATGTGACACACACATGTGGAGGCATACACATACGCCCACGGACACCCACCCTACTAGTCGCTTCTGTTGCTGCCACACCAGCCACACCTCCATCTGGTGACAGCGGGACTACGTGTGGGCGACCCACCCACCAGGAGAGGACAGCCAATGCTCAATCCTGCTCACCCCCCCCCCCGTGCCAGCACTCTGATGACTCAAGGTCATTCCCAAACCCGGGCTGCTGGCATAGCGTGAGGTAAGGCATCCAGCATCTCAGTCCCCAGTGCCACTGGGCTGCATAAAAAAAAAAATGTTTAAGTATTTTAACTTACTTAACTTTAATGTTGTAAAGTTTGGGATTCTGCATCATGGCGGATGCTGTGTGGTTCCATTTAATTGTGAAAATGTGGCACTGCACCGCACCACTTGCCTTAATACAAGTGTAATACCGTGAGCGCTGCGGCACCGAACTTTCACAATGAAATGGAACCGCGCAGCATCCGCCACGTTGCGGAATCCCGAACTTTACAACATAAGTTAAAATACTTAGAATATTTAAAATAATTAACTCAGGAGGCAGTATTGCGCAGTGGGTTAAGGCTCTGAGCTGCAGCTCTGGAGACCTGGGTTTGAATCCCACAGCTGCCTAGGTGCAACTGCGTGATCCTGAACAAGTCACTTAACTTCCTCGTGCTTCCAGGTCGCATCTGGAAACAAGCTTCGGCTTAGTGTGCTACTCCTGGTTAAACAATGTTCCTTTACTTAAACAATGTGTTTTCCATGCAAAAGCCTAACTGGGGGGTAAGGCTTTGTGGTAGGGGAGCCCTGTTTACTGACCACTTCCTTTAAATAGGACTGTCAGAGGTCCAGCCAGTATCTCCCTGAGCTCCCTCAATACCCCTGCATGCATCCCATCTGGCCCCATTGCTTTGTCCACCTTTAGATTAGCAAGTCCCATCAGGACTCTCCTCCAAAAGCAGCAGTGTGTATACTTCCTCCGAGACTTTCGTGGCCCTCCTTCTTCTTCCTCCTCTGTGAAGACTAAACAAAGTACTTTTCAGGATGTCTGCCTTCCTGGTCCCCTTCTGCACAGTCCTCCCCTTTCCCCTGTTAACCCACAATCCCACCCCTGGTCTTCCTTTTCATGTACATACCTAAAAAATGTCATGCCCACTTTTGTTATCTCCTGGACTATCCTCTCTTCAGTTTGCGCCTTTACACTCTTTACTGCTTTCCCTGCTTCCCTATGTTTCCCAATACACCTCCTCATCCTCTTTCCTCTTTCCTCTGCCTCTCCTTATACCTTCTGATTGCTACCCTTTACTCTTTCAGACATCTATTTCGAGAACCATAGCAGTCTCTTTTTCTTCTTGCTTGCTCACTTGTTTGACGCAGAGATTAGCTACCTTTACTATGCTCCCTTTTAGCTTCATCCACTGTTCCTCCATCCCACCCAGGCCATCCCCCAGCCAGGTCATCCCTAAGGCATTCATCCATCTTTATAAAATCTGCCCTCCTGAAGTCCAGGACCCTTGCCCTCGCGTAGTCCACTTCCACAGCTATATTTATATTGAACCACACCGCACAGAGATCACTGGTCCCAGGTGGCCTCCCACCTTGACATCTGCAATACTGTCCCGTTAATGAGAACTAGGTCCAGTATTGCCCCATCACAAGTGGGTTCCTGACCAGCTGCCTGAGGAACACCCCTGCTAAGAGTCCAGGATGTCCCCTGCTTCTAGCTGAAGCCACTGCTAGGAGCTCCAATCTACATCCAGCAGGTTGAAGTCCCTCACCAGAGCTCCTCCCCCCTTTTCTGTCATCTTGCCAGTGGCTTCCACCAGTACCATATCTAATTCCTCCCCCCCTGTGCTGGAGGTCTGTAGATCACTCCAGTGCCAATAGTGGCTTCATTCCCACATCCAGGGTGACCCACAGTACCTCGGCCTCCCCCTGTATTCTCTGTAACTTGGGTCACTTTTATGCTTTCCCTCACATGAAGCATCACACCCCCTCCTTTCCTTCCCACCCAGTCCTTCCCAAACAGAGTACAGCCTGGTATGGCCACATCCCAGTCATGGTTTATAGTGCACCATGACTCAGTAATGCCACAATATCCAGGTTGGCCTCTGCCATGATGGTATCTAGGTCCGGAATTTTAGTTCCTAGACTTCCAGCACTCACACATGTGGCCTTCCAGATTTTGTTAGCACTCTGCTTGTCCCCTGCCCTCCCTCCCTCCTTCTCCTCTCTTACGAATGCTCCTGTTCCTTTCCCACTACCAATCTGCTTCCTTTATTAATTTGCACCCTGGGGGATTCCTCTCCCCTCGGGTTCTCTTTACTCTCTACTTCAGCCTGTGGGGAGTGGAAGATCTTTCTGCCTCCCCAACTCTTTCCACCACCCCCCTTGACTAGTTTAAATGTTCACTGAAGTAACATTTAAACCATCCACTGAGAACTGTGGTCCCTCCCAGACATGCAGGCCACCACTCCTGCACCTGCTCTTTTCCTCCCATGGGTCCCAGTTCCCAATGTGCGAACCCCTCCTTTGCACCATTCCTTCAACCTTGAGTAGAAGCTCCTGGTGGAGATCCTCCTCCTCACCCCGCCACACACAGACAGGCAGCACTGCAAAGCTGCTGAGCAAGCTACCTGTCTAAAGAAACCCACCCAGCTCCCTAAACCCCCTGCACTATCCCATCCCACCCATAGGCAGGTCATTAGTTCCCAAATGGACAATGACTTCCAGCTCTACCTCCTGTCCTGCAGCCCTAGTGATCTGCAGGATCTGCTTCCCATCTCTCCGAGCAATGGCAGCACTCCCACTCCCACCTAACCTGCTTCTCCCCTCCTTTCCGATTCACAAAACCATACCCCTCACAACTGAGTCCCCAATCAGAAGCTGTTTCCTCCACCTCTGGGGTTCTCTACCACCCTCCCTGGGGTCTCCACTATGGAGGGCTCCATGTCCTTCTTGGTCACTACCTTGGGTAGCTCCTGCCAGCAGTCCTGCCTCGCCAGAGCAATGCAGGAATTACATAGTGGTACCTGTTGAAGAATATGCCTCTGTCCCACCGCCCCCACCTTCCACAGCCCACCATTAGTCCAACCGTTCCTCCTCTCTGTCATCCTATGAGGTAACAGTGACAGACTTGGTGGCCCCTGGTTGGGGGAAGAGGTCCTCCGAATCCTAGCCAACTCGACCTGGAGTCTAGCGACCTCCTCCCTCAACCCAAGGAGGTGTGTGCAAATGGGGCAGTACGGCAGTGTCCAGAAGAGCTCCCTGAAACCTGGTGCCCCACAGCCCACTGCACTGCACTGTGCCACTCCCTGCATTCTCAACTTCTAGTCTCCTGTGGTACCTGGAAATATTTTTTTACCCTTATCACCGATAGGGTGTTCCCAGTTTTCCCCTTTTTTGTTTATTTCTATTTGTGCTCCCCTATGCCTTGTTTAAATCTCTTTATACTCCTGCCCTAGAAAGGGTGTTACTCCTGGTGCCAGTTTTGACTACCATCTACATTCTGTCCTTCGCAGCAGTGACTGTTATGCAGTAGTGAACAGGTGCCTTGCCTTAGTCGACTGGCAGAGCCTCCTGCTTCCTTCAGCCGACATCTAAGACACCAGTTGCCTGTTCTACTCCTTCGCTGTTCCACTGGTTTGCTGCGACACGAACAAGAGATGAAATGAATGAGAATGAAAGAAACAACAAAATGGTTTCAGGGAGACATCTGAACTTTGTTAATAGTCCGATAGCGTTTTTTTAATTATATTCTGTACATCAAATGTCAATGTCCTGATACACTTGGCTTGTGCAAAAATGGGAAGGGGGGGGCCTTAAGTTCCAAGATCCAGGCACCTTTCACTGTTCCTATGCACATCACTCACCCACAACCACAGGCCATTCCTTTACATGCCAGTGGGGCCTCCAAGCGGTGTCTCTTACGGTATAAGAGACACCGAGCGTGAGTGTCTCTTATACCATAAGGGACATCCCTTAGAGGCCCTATTAACTTATTACGAATCACTCGAGTTTAGCTGGAGTGATTTATAATAGCTTTACAGCCTTTTATTTTTAATTTACTTTTGCTCTCCTCCCCCTTGGCACCGAAGTGGTGCACTCTCTCCCAGCGCTCCTGCAGGAGAGCTCTCTGTACACAGGATGAGAGGTTATGCACTGATTGGCTGAAATCACCTTAGTGATTTATAATACTGAACGTTTTTCAGACCAGCAGTCAGCATCAGAGGCGTTGTGCCAGGAGGGAGCTCCACAGGCGCTATTCTAACCACAGCCATCCTTTTTTCTGGCCACTTTCCTGTGCATGCTACATTCCGACAGGCTACAACACAAATACGGGGCTGTTCAGGCTGCGAGCGAAAAAAAGAAGGAAGCTGAGAAAGTTACCTGAATAACTTTCTGTTTTCTCTTTATACCTGAGTACGAGGTGAACAAAGTGTGACGGGTGATGCAACTGCACTTCAGTGGGCGTGTCTCCCTTTTTCCGAGTCCTAAAATAATTGTTTGAAATCCCATGCTAAAATAAACTTAAGTAGCCTGTGGATGAAAACGTTTTCAAACAGCTGTACTTGAAAGGCTTCACTGTGTTTACTTCAAGCTGAATGCACGTGGCACGTTAACCTGGATTAATATTGAATCATTATTTAAAAAGACAGCTGCATTTTTTTCTTTTGTGGTAATTAATATTGAATAAATTCACCAAATAAAAGCCTCACTGGCCAGTCATTCTGAAGTGCACTTGATTAATTATGCTCTCCATTCACTGCTTGTAGGGTGCCCGTAATTTAGCTAGTATTCAGTAGTAATCTGTCAGGACAATGGTACAGGAACACATACGCCAAGTGAACCACAGGTTGTAAGTTGACTGGTTTGGGGGGGGTTGGGATTCTGGTCCCTGACGACTGATTTTGGTTATTCCCTACTCCTACTGTCTGATATCCACCCCATAATAGTGTTATAATATAGATTTTATACACGCCTGAGGGGTGGAACGCTACATGAACCCCAAGAGTGAAGCTCGAGGGTTTTTTAAAAGCCTCTCACACCAAGGGTGTGTATAAAATAAAATGGTGATATTACAGTACTCGAAAACAGGTTAATAATAGGGGTCACCAGTTGTTATATTCTGATTTACGCCCACTCACGTCTTGTTTTTCAAAACTATTAAACAGCACTTTTAATAAATGATGGGTTCAAGCATTTAGCTTAGCTTACAGTCAATATTCACAAACCATGAACTGTTCGACTGAAGAAAGCAAGGTACAGTGTTTATTTCTAGTAGTGAAAGTCATGTTTTGGGGGGGGGGGGGTTTGACTGTAAAGTGGCAGCAGTTGTGGGACTGTTGCATGTCCTGCTTACAGCGCGAGCTTGATTGACAGTGTGAATATCAATAACTACAGACCCCTTGCTATTCTCTCGGTTTTGTCTAAATTACTAGAAAAGGCTGTCTACTCCCAAACACTAGAAAGTTTAACTTACTTTCTGATGCTCAACATGGTTTCAGAAAGAACCACAGCACATCTACTGCCCTGCTAAAACTCACCTCTGACATTCTCTCCAGTATGGATGCAGGGCGTCTTACCAGAGCCGTTTTTGTCGACCTTACAAAGGCCTTTGACCTGGTAGACCATCTCTTGCTCCTATCTGGCCTGCTAAACCCGGGCTTCTCTACTCTGGTTGTTAAATGGTTTAATAGCTACCTATCAAACAGGTCTCAAATGGTAAAATTTGACTCCGCTATAATTGGACCCTGCATCAATAAACATTGGTGTACCTCAAGGATCCATCTTGGGGCCGCTTCTTTTCTCACTCTTTATCAATAACGTTCCTCGTGCCCTTAGAAACTGCTCATCTCTCCTATATGCCGATGATCTTGTCATTTATACCAGTGCAAATAAAGTTGATGACCTTAACTCAGCCCTCTCCTATGATTTCAAGAACATTCAAACTGGCTCTGTGATAATAAACTGGTTCTAAATGCTGAGAAAACAATGGTCATGCTTTTTGGTTCCGTCCCTAAACTTAGAACCGGTCCTGCGACTCTTACGATCCTTGGCGTGGGTGGATCTCAATTGGAATCCACATGGACGATTTTAAGCATTACAACTGGGGCTGCCCACGCTGTCGACTGCCATCAACTCTATAAAGGTATGAGTGGCCCTGCTCCCTCCTCAGTTCTTTCCCCAGAGACAAAGAGAGCATAGCCCCAGCCAAGGGGGATTGAGGGAAGAGAGGGAGGTGCCCAGACCTACGTAAAAAGCTGGATACACCAGACAACCAGTTCCTAGACAGGAGTACCCCCCAAAAAGGGAGATGGTGGGAGGGAAAGCAGACCTGAGGACTGAAATCCCTCAGAAGATCTACTGTTTCAGTAAGGTCTTACGTAACTGCTCTATCTTCATCTGGGTAATCTCAGTCATCAGGTTACAACATAGGAATAAGTCCCAACCAGTGACAGGTACAAACAGACAGCCTGGGTGGAGGGCTCACCATAAACTTAAGACAGGAGGCCCTGTAGCACAACCCTACCAAAACCTGCATGGGCTCTTGAGGCAATGTCAACCTGTAATGCTTGGTGAAAGTATCGGGAGTACTCCAGGTCGCAGCCACACAGATGTCGGTGGCTGAGACCCTTCAGAAACAAAGCCACAGAGGTAGCCATGCTCTGGTAAAACTGAGCTTTGATAGCACCAGGCAATTCTTTGCCGTACTTATTTTCCATACATGCTTTACGCCTCCTTCTCGCTGGCAGGTGGCTCCGCCCTCCCTCTGAGGGACGATCTCTTCAACAGGCTTTCCCCCACTCACCCCAACCGACCATCCCCCACAGGTTCCCCCATGTCAGGGCCAGTGGTGAGGGTGCTGGCTCCCCCACCCCCGGAATCCAACATCTAGATTGCCAGGGGAAGGTGCGGGCGCAGACTGCCATCATTGAGCCTGCCAGCTCCGAACCCCTTTTTTTCCCCATTTTCTCCCCAGACCCACATGCATGCAATGGGCAGGGCGACCATCTCCACCTCTGTGGAGGCAGTCTTACGTCCTGGGCGTGGGTCCACCCCTTTCTAGCACTGCATCTGTGCTGCCCCCCAGCCTGTGCTGGGTGTCAGGCTACAGCGTGATGCTGGGCTCCCCCCCCCCCAAGGAAGGAGAGTTATCTGCGGACCCTCAATCCTTCCTCGCCCCTGCTGACCCCCGAGTGGCCCAAGTACATTCCTGAACCCGAGACACTGGTGTAGTACAAAGTAAGGCATCCAGGATGCCCCTAAGAAAGTGTATCGGAAGACATTCAGCTGACTAATCGTATGGTCATCCATGGGTCAGGAAAAGCAGGAAATGGCTGAAAAGTGCACCTTAAGGGAGGAGTGCTGAGACCTTAGTCAGACAATGAGATCAGGTAGTCCAGGATGTGGTTCACCTGACAGGTGAAAGAGTCCAAACGATGTTTGGCAGCCCAGATATAGCAACTGCTTCCATTTCATGGCAATGTGACTCGAGTGGAAGGCTTCCGGTGGCTACAAGGGACATCCGCCCACTCTGTTCGAGGACCTAAAACCTGGCTATGGCTATGTCCTCAGAAATCAAGCATGCAGATGGAGGGACTCATGGGTTGGGGTGGACCAGGTTCCCTGATCCCGCCTCAACAGGTTCCTGCATAGAGGAGAAGGACCAGAGGTTCCTCTGTCAGCTGCTGTAGCAAAGGAAACCATATCTGCTGACGCCAGAATGGAGCCACTAGGATCATGCTGGCTCCCTCCATCTGCAGCTTGATTAGCACCTTCTGAATTAGAGGGAATGCATAAAGAAACTTCCCGCTCCGACAGAGGGCCAAGCGTCTCAGCAGAAAACTGCAGGCTTTGGATCTATCGAGCAGAAATTGGGCAGTTCTGCATTGAGCAGGGAAGCAAAAATGTCCAACTCTGGATGACCTCATCTGCTGAACGAGTCTTCTGTGATGGATGAGAGTAGCTCCCATTCATGCATGCTGGACTGAGTCCTGCTGAGACTGTTCACCAGAGTGTTCAAGACACCTGGCACATGGACTGCAGAAAGTGTAAGACTGTGATCTAGCACCCAGTACCACACTCTCATGGCCTTCCTGCATAGGGGTATAAATGAATCCCCCCTGCTTGCTGATGTAGTAAACTACACTTAAATTATCCGACTGCACCAGCAGCTGACCCGAAGCAAGGTGGTCCTGAAAAGCCTGCATGGCACAGAACACCACCTTCATCTCCAGGACACTGATATGCAGGGAGATTTCCAGCTCGGACCAAAAGCCCTGGGTCTGGAAGGGACCCAGATGTGCTCCCCAACCCAGACCTGAGGTATCCATGGTTAGGATCTGTTGCAGGGAGGAGATCTGGAATGGGACACCCTGAAGCAGGTTTAAAGGGGTCCATCCACCACTGCAGTACCTTGCGGACTGGAGAAGAGACCAGGACTGGACGATCTACCTCGTCCATGCGCTAGTCCCACTGCACCTAGAGGGTCCACTGCAGGGTGTCCATATGAAGACATGGCATTGGAACAGTGGGTATGGCAGAGCCATCAGATCCAGTAATCTGAGGTACACCCTGGCAGGAATGTATCGACTTTGAGCAACTTCCTGAGACTGGGCTATAAGACTCACTGCCCTGCTTTGAGACAGGAAGGCCTTCCCTTGTGCAGAGTCCAGGACCACCCCTATATACTGCAGCCTTTGGGACGGTACCAGAACCGACTTGGGCAGACTGACCGTGATGCTCAGGGAGTGGAAGAGCCGGACAGTCCGCTCAGAGTCAGTAAAGCTGTTCTCTGGACAGGGCCTTTAGGAGCAATTGTCCAGATGAGGGAAAACATAGAGACCCTCCCTCTGGGAGCCACTACGCACACTGCTGTCAAGCACTTGGTAAAGACTCACGACACAGAGGGCAAGCCGAAGGGCAGCACCTTGAACTGATAATGTTTGAACTGAAAAGCAAAACGGAGAAACTTCCTGTGAGGAAGAAAGACCGAGATGTGCAAGCAGGCATCCTGCATGTCCAGTGAGCAGAGCCAGTCCCCCGTTCTGTGAAGGGGCATCAGGCCTGGCAAAGTTACCAACTGGAACATCCTGTGCTGAATGTACAGACTGAGATCCTTTAGGTCCAGAATGGGCCTCAAATTGCCGTTTTCTTGGGTACCAGATAAAACCTGGAATAAAATCTCTTGTTTCTCTGGTGCCTGGAAACTGGTTTGATGGCCTGTTTGTGTAAAAAGGACTGTACCTCCTCCCGGAGAACAGGCAAATGTGCCGGAGGGTAACTGGAGGTGGAGGAGGCATTTCGGGAGGTTGTTCGATGAGCTCCAGGGTGTGTCCCCTCTCTATGATTTGCAGAATCCATGCATCTGAAGTTATGGTTCTCCACTGATTCAAGTGGAGGGAGAACTGGCCTCCGACCACCGCCTCCTGGTCTGGGACCGGAAATGGGGGGGGGGGGTCTGGCAAGGAGTCAAGCAGAGGTGGAGCCAGCTGCTTGGGCTGGTCTATCATTCCTGGGATGCATGACCGCAGCTCCAGCGTTGGCAGAAGTGGGGAAGGAAGCTGGGGCCCTGCATTTCCCTTGGGGATGGAGGCTATACCGGGCCTATTAGGAGCTCAACAAAAGGGAGGGCGTCCTCTGCATCTCAGTTGGTTTGTATGGTAGAGGGAGTGGACAGACTTGAGGGCCCTGCCCGAGGCTTGCAGGTCATTAATAATAGCTAGACATCAGGGCTAAACAGCTTAGTGCCATTAAAGGGGGCATTAGGCACATTTTGCTGAACATCAGCAGCAAAACCAGATACTCTCAGTCATGAGTACCTATGTAGGCATATGCCCATGGCAGCAGCCCTGGCAATGGTATCAGCCATGTCATAGAGGGCCCTGAGGAGGTGTTTACTAACATTCTCAGCAGCTTGAAGGCACTGAAGCAGCTCCTGCTTTTGCGTGCCATCTGGAAGGGCCTGTGCCGTGGCCCTGCCCTTTTTCCAACTGCCATTATGGTACTTCACCATGTGAGACAGGTAGTTTGAGATCCTCAAACCCAGAGTGGAGGAAGCATACATCTTCTTTCTCAAGAGGTCGATCCTGCGAGACTCCTTATCTAGGGGAAGGGAACTAAGGTGCTTAGGCACCTTAGACCTGTAGGGCTGCCTGGATGACCACTGAGTCTGTCTTGGGCTGGGTGGCAGAGCAGGGAAGCCCTTGGGGGGGGGGCATGATAAAGTTTATCAACCCTGCGGGGCATAGCTAGCACCAAGTCTGGTCTGTGCCAGGTTGCCATGGCTGCACTCCTCAAAGCAGGAAGGACTGGAGGAATGAGCTTTGGTGGAGACTCAGAGATCTCCAGGAAGTCCAGCAGTACTTTTCTGGTGGCATCCTCTTCCTCAGTGTGGAAGCCCATGGCAGAGGACAGCTGGTTCATCACACTGAAAATGTGGGATTCTCCAGAGACGACTTTAGAAGAATGCTCGATTGAATCTCACTGACAGAGGAAGCAGCAGACCTGTCAGAGACAAGGATTTTTCTTCTTCTTCCTCTCATCCTCAGGAAGGAAGAGGTCTGGATGGTTCTCTCCATGTCAACCTCTCTGACGCCTAGGTGTGGCACTGGATGCACGAATGATGACTCACAAGGAGCTTCCTGGGCTGACGCAGCAGGCACCGATGACTTGCTGCTATTAATGGCGTGCAAGGGGGCCTACAGGCAACCAGCTGCTGAACCAGCATATTAGTGAATTTAAGCAGGACTTCATTCAAGAGGACGGTGGTTGCCGACAGAGGGGGGAATTGATGTCACAGGTGTCAACGACCCACCTGCTGGGTCCTGAGGAACCAAAGAGCCTGTAGCCCTGGAGAAGGGGCAGGCTTCGACAGAAGAGTCGTCAATGACGAGCCTGTTGTCGATGGAGGAGCCAACGACCCGGAGGTCAATGACCGGGCGCCCTGAGAATCGGGCAGAGAAGCTGTCAGTATGGGTCTGGTGGGCACAGAGACCTGAACAGCAGTTTTCCACATCAGTGCAGCTGCAGCCGACAAGGATCCCCCAAAGGAAAAGAGAAGAGGCCATCAGGGAACAAGATCATCGCCGGGGGGGCGGGGGGGGACAGTCAAGATCTCAGTCTTTTTTTATGACTTTCCCCCCTGAGGACTTGTCTCGAGCCTTCGAGGCCTGGGAGCTCAGAGGCTGGGATCCCGGTATACCCCTGCCTAGAGCTGGCTACCTGTTGATTAATCAGGAAATTTTTAAGAGCCTTTTTGCATTGCCTGAGGGTTGTTTGATTAAACTTCTGGCAGACGTCACAGTCAGAAATTTGTGACCAGGCCCAAAACAGCAGACACAAAGAGAATGTTCATCTGAGGAAGCAATCTTCTTTCCACAATGGTAGCAACAGAAGAGAGAGGTAGAAGGATTAACTCTCGACATAAACAAGTTGGAGGAATCTCTTCAAAAAAATAGATTCAGAAAAAAATATTAAAGAAAAACCATAGGCGAAAAAATGATGCGAATGCTTCGTTGGAGCTACCATGGAGACCCATGCAACTGAGTCGACAGTGGGAAAGAACTGAGGAGGGCGTGGCCGCTCACGCCTTTATAGGGCTGATGATGTCGACGGAAGTCGACAGCCCCAGCTATACTGCTGAAAATCTTCCATGTGGATTCCCCTTCATCGACTGTGAAGTTCCTACGGTGTAACCTGACTAAGATAACCCTGATGAAGATCAAGACTTTTACACACATCTGAGGTGTGGGATTCTACATAAACCCCAAGAATGAAGCTTGAGGGGTTTATCTAAGCATACCATACTAAAGGTGCGCGTAAAATCTGAGTTCTGCACATCACTCTATGCCTTGTTTTATATAATTGATAGAATTTTTTTTTTTTGTTGTTGTCTCTGCACCTGTCACTAGAATATGTAAACAGTGCATCGCAAGCTGCTCAGTGCCTCGTGGCTTTCACCCCTGACAAAACAATGCATGTTTGCCATTATTACCAGATTTTTTTTTTAACCAATTATTTTACCAGGTGAGACACACTAAGTTGAAAACTTGTTTGCAGGTGCAACCTAGAGCACGAGAAGTTAAGTGACTTGCTCAGGGTCACGCAGTATGCAAGTGGCTGTGGGATTCAAACCCAGGTCTCCAGAATTGCAGCTAGAGCCTTAAACCACTGTGCAATACTGCCTCCTTATAAAACGGAGAATTGTAACTGGCTTTGTCAATGGGTAAAAAAAAACGCACTTCCCAGGTACTATACTTATATTTTTCTCTATTTGAATTAAAGATCATGTGAAATGCATAAAACAATGACATTTAAATACCTGTACATTTTCTTTCTCCGATGGCTGGGCCATCATGGAAGCCCAGAGACCAGCTGTTGGAGAAAGAAAATTTACAGCTCCAGAATTTGGGGTTTAACCCAGCTAACACTGGCTTCAGTACCATGACACTGGAGTCTGATCAATTTATCTAAATTTATCAGACTGCAATGTCAAGGTACTGAAGCCAGTGTTAGCTGCGTTAATTCCCAAATTCTGGAACTGTAGATTTTCTTTCTCCGACAGCTGGGCCATCAGTACGGAAGCCCAGAGACCAGCTTTAGGAGAGAGAATAAGTATTGCTGTAATTTTGCACTTACGATGTATTTTTGTACTTATGATGCGATTCCTAAAGTACAATATGGGGTATACAAGGGTCTGATTAACAAATACGGTCATGTCTACAATGGAGGAACAGCAAAGAGGCACTAAAGGGTTCTGGCTTAAATGTTATTTTCCTTACCACACCACTATAACAAGCAACTCCTGCTTGTTTAACTGTAGGGAATCTGCTGTCAGCAGTGTTCCCTATCATCTCTGAAAGCCAGCAACAGTTTGTGGATTTCAAACAGCTAGCAATAGTTCGCAGATATCAGCCATCTAGCAGTTCCTAGAGTTCAGCCAGTTAACAACAGTTTGCTGATTCAGGCAGCAACCAAGTAGTTCAGACTTCAACTGGCACACTACGAAAAACAGGTGTTTACTTTTCACCCAGTGAGAGTAATGTCACATTAGTGAGAGCCCAGCCTACCCGTGAGTGAACAGACACGGAAACTGGTGGTTATTGTTGTACATATGGAGACAGTCTAGCCTTGACTTTAACTCTTTTCCTCCCAGGAGTTTGAAATTCTCAAGCCCACGTGCCAAAACTCTAACCACGTCAGACTGACTAAGAAGGACAGCAGTCATGAAGACTAAGGAGTGTAGCCAACGGATCCCCACTTTGTTATTCCTCAAAATAAAGGCATTTCTTCAACAGATGCTTGCAAGCACGGGATTTTCAGTAACGGAAAATGATGAGCTTATATATATTTTATGTACTTATCTAAAACTGGTGACCAGAAAAGGCACACAGAGCTGAGCTCATTTCCATGTGTGACCTGGGGGAAGAGTGCAGGGAGTAAAAAGTACAAACAGTATGTAACAGTACAGGTATTATGTACACCATAGGGTATGCCGACCGACAGCTTAAACTCTAACAGTGAAATCCCCCACAGTGACAATGTCGACAGGTTTCGAGATTGTTGCTGTGAGGACCAGAGCAAATGTTGCCCTTTGCCATCTTTCACCCCCACCTCAAAACAACTCGACTCGGGAGTTAGTAATCTAGAGAAGTGCGGTGCCAGCCCCCATGGGAAGACTGGGAGGGGGGCGCAGCCTCTCAACAGAATATACACAATGCCTGACAGGCGAAAACTCGCCTGACGACACTGGGGATCTTGCCATGCCAAACTTCAACACTGTTGTCGATTCGGCAGGCAGCAAACAGTGTAAAAGTGATAAAACAAAATATAAACAGAACAAACCATGAATACAAACAATTGGAGATACATATAAAGGAGTGCAGAACAGGCAGTGAACTAGAGAAGCAGCATAATTACATCCATCCAGAAAGTCATTATAAACTTAACGAGCTACAGTTGTGGTCACAGTTTAACAATCTCTCAAGCCCACACATGCTAGCCTACCTAAACTGGTGAAATCAAAGTCACCGCAGGGCTCTTGCTAGTTGAGCTGTGGTTTTGCTTTGACCCCAGAAGTCCTCTAAAAATTAAAAAATGTATTTTAAACCCTGTTCCCATTGAAATAAACAGAGTGCGCCCCCACCCTCTACAAACTCCTAAAATCACAAAACGTGGGAGCGTGGGGTTGGCCCAGAGGAGTGCGGAGCTATTAACGGCACCAGGAAGGAAGGGATTGGCACTGAGAGGTATTTATGATCCTCTCCGAAATATTTAAGAAGCTAAAAAGTGCTTGCAAAGTAGAAGTTTCAGTAGCACTAAGGTGAGCTAGAATGTGGAGGCTTGATAAAAGCACTAAAACTGATGCTTTTTTTGTATTAAAAGTTTTTACAAAAGGTAACTTTTTTTTTCAAATTATGAAGTAGAAGCATTGAAAGGCGCCAGCAGAAACAAGACGCTCTAGTCGCAGGATATAGCTGGTCTCTTGTTATGCACGGATTTCTGTCTCAGCTAAAATGATGCTGCACCACACTTCAAAGGTCATTGAACATCACTGTTCTTTCTGGGGTACAACAACATTGCAGCTGATTGGAACTCCTCGTGCCCAAATGTCCCCCCACCCCCACATGGCTACTGCATGCACAAGAATCAGTTCAACTTGAATTGAACAAATGACTACAGCAGAGGCCAGGGTGAAAGATCGCCACCAAGAACCAGGACCTGAGAAAGAACCACCATCACACGATAAGTGAACACATACCGTACTGTACCATTTAAATTTCACAAACTTTTTTTTTTTTTTTACTTTCATAGCTGCTGGCAGTTACCCAGACTGGGCCTCAGGTGGTATTTTCCCTGTTGCTGCAGTTACTGACTGCTGCGACATCACTTTCAACAACAACAAAAAAAAAAAAAACGAGAAACAAAACAACTACTCACAGAAAAAATGAAAAGCTGAGCAACCACTGGTGCAACATAGCTGTGTTGTCACCTGGGGCTTCGATTACATCAGACATGGTAGAGCTTTGCGCCAATGGTCCAGCGAAGTTATCAGAAGCCCTCTGTGACAACACAAGCTTGTTGTGCATCTTATCCTTACACTGTTCTCTATGTGATCCATCATGTCTGCCCGTTTGTCTACCTGAGTTGTACTTATGCACCTGCCCACTGGCAGAGATCAGCCTTGCCACTCCCATCCTCTACCCCTTCCCTTGCCTTAGTTTTCACCAGTTTCTTACAGCTGTCCCTCACACTTGTGAATCCTGTCACTGTGTTGGCATTTACCACCTCCTTTTCAAACTCTTCCATCTACCCACCACCCTTTCTGTGAAGAAATACTTCTTCCGTCCTTCGGAATCTACTCCCCACCAATTTATACCTTATCCCTAGATGTTGAACCTCACAATGCTTAAACTGGGGATAATGCTCCACCCTGTGTATCCCCCTCATACATTTAAACGTTTTTGTATTGTCTCTCTGTCTCGCTCTTCTGGACTCCAGCAAGTGCGCATTCAGACTAGTCAGACGGTCCTCATATGATTTACCCTACTGACACTGTATCGTTTTTATGAAATGCCTTTCAACAGATTCTATAGCGTCCCTCTTTTTTTGGTCTTCTATTTTTGCCCCCATTTCTCCTCGCCAACTGCCAGGTCCTCCTTCTACCTGCCAAGCCCTTCTGCCTGCCATAGGAGTCCTCTGATATTTGAATCTAACTCTAGTCTCTGCTCAACATCCTCTTTGGATACCCCAACCATAACCCACAGCTTGTTCCCTGCAGGCAGGACCTGCCAGTTCCCCAAGCTGGGAGGGCGAGTATCTCACTTTCGATGGTCGTGGCCCAGAAGGGAGGCACCAGCGAGGCATGGGAGAAATCAGAAGGACCCTACTGTGGTTGGGGGGGGCAGGGTGGTTTCATCTGCCCATGCTGCTGGGGTATCTTCTCCCCCCCCCCGGAGTGGTCCTGAGAAATGACCCGGCAGAGTGCTTATCAGGGCCGTCAAAGGACTGGTGAGCCCTGCCTTACCTTCAGAACTCCTCTGCCAGCCCCACTCTGGGTGTGTGATGCTTCCGTGTCACTCGCCAGGTGAGCAGGTGCATACCAACATAAGGCCATTACAGCGGGACCACTTGTTTATTCCCAGATGACACTCCTTCCTCTGGGCTACCAGGGGGCAGTCATGCAGCAGAAGGAGGTTCCCTCCCTCCCCGAAGCAGGATGCATCCACAGAGATGCCAGAACCCCAGCTCACTGGGTGGCTCCAGAAGTCCCAGGCTCAGGGCGAGAAGCCACGCTGTCTGGATGGCAAGCGGCAGCTCCACCACTGCACTAGCTGGCCAGCTATCTATACTGTCCTTATCCTTTTTCAGGTGTTGGATCCAGAACTGGACACACTGCTCCAGCTGTGGCCTCACCAGTGACCACAGAGGAGTAACAGCAGCAGTCAAAATTGGCACCAACTCACTAGCCAAATGCTGGTAGTTTTTGTATTGGGCTAGTAAGATTTTCCTTTAACTAGCCATGCAGGCTTGTACTAGAGTCAGTAACATTACAGAAAGTACACTAACTGGGCTAGTGGAAAAGTCTGTGGGGCTAAGAGATTTTTTAGCCACTAGCCCTGCTGTTAGTGGCTGCAAACTAAGTTTGACCCCTGAATAGCACCTCTTTTCTCCTGCTGGACCCCCAGTACATTTCAGAACCCTGTTTGCCTCGGCTTCCAGAGTGTCTTGGTGGACTGGGCTATTGACTGGGCTATTATTAATGATGACTCCCATGTCCCTTTCTTCAGTGATCCAGGCCGGTGGTAGTGGGGGCCTTTCTGTGGTCACTCATGCGGCCCTAGGATACTACCACAACACCACCACGAGCGACCACTAACAGAATGCGCTGTTCGACGCACAAGCCCAGGAGGATGGCATCCCAAGGGAAGCTCAGTACTCTTCCCTGCCAGCACCCGATTCGAAGTCCTGGGCTTGGGATCGAACCTTGGGCTGCCAGCATGCCAGAGCGCCCCCCCACCCCCCACCACCACCGCTGGGTACCATTAAGCCAGAAAAATCCAGTTCTTATTTCAATACAACCACAGGAGAGAAGTAAAAACAGCATTTTTATCTTTACACTGATAGACAATGCCAGAAATGGCCAACGTCAGCCAAAAACACTGACAGCTTCCCTTTAATGACTGCTCTTTCAAGCCAAGTGTGGCCTGTTCACACAGATGCTCTAGTTTCAGCTAATACCAAAACAATAGCACGGATGTGCCAAAGTCACATTTTGTAGGGGAAATCCCTGACTGCAGACCACAATGCAAAAACATACAAATTAGTTTTCAGCTCTGACTGCTTTGCTTCCAATTTCATTTGGCAGAGGTACAGTACAGGAACTCAACTGTTGGGGGAAAAAAAAATGTATACGGACAGAGTTTCTCCATGTCTCTGTCACAGCACACTTTTTATGTGTATGTTGTCTGCCTGCTTCTTCTGTGTCCAGGCGCCCATCTCTTTCTGACCCCCAATCGTGCATCTCTGCTACCTGCTAGAGTCCCTCTGGGCCACCTGTGCACACCACCTGACTCTCCAGGGAATTTATGCTGCCCCCAATTTGGGGATAACTTGTCCCCTGAGGGTCCCCACTGTCTGCTACCACCTGAGGTGGTGTCTTAGAGGTGGCCATGACTGGGGGTGGGGCATGGAGCCTCAAAGAGTCAAATGGCATTGGTAAGCACCTACAGAGGCCATTACCTAGGACGTCTGGCCAGATAGATCTCTTTCACTTTTTCAGTCCCACACTGATACGGACACACACACATCATGACTGGCCTGAGAGGGATGCCTAAGGGTGCGTGAGCACCCACCAGCCAGAGCCATCACTTCAGTCCAACACTGATTTTTTCCTTTCTGCATAGATCTAGGTGGGAATGCCTTCAGTTGACACATTAACAGATGCACACGGACGTGAACAGAACAGTTCTCTTCCCCTCCATTTCAAGCCCTCCTAAACAAAACCTATATCTCTGAACAAGGTATCAAGGCTTACGGTGGTTTTGCCAGCAGGTAAGGCCCCAGGCCTAGATGGTCTCATGTTTAGTTTTTCAAAGCCACAATTCAAAACTGGGGCCCCATTACGCATAGGGTTTTCACATGCTCACATCCAGGGCATTCTCCCTCCCTCCCTGAGAGTATCGAATATATTGGTTCTTCCCAAAAAATAGACAAAGATCAGACTCTATGTGAAAATTACAGCTCTATCTCTCTAATCAATGTTGGCTGCAAAATATTAGCCAAGATGCTAGCTAACAGATTAAAGCACAACTAAACAGGTTATTTGCTAAATCGAAATTGCCGAAATCGGAAAACATAGGGGTGTGGTATAATCCCCTACCTTTTGTGTACAGACCTTTTTGTGGTGCAAAATCATGATTTTATACAGTTTCGTCAGGTTTGCAAAAAAGCAGACAAATCAGTACAGCTTTCCAATTCAGCGCCCTGGTAGTATCCTAAGATGGCCGCTACGTGGTAACGTAAGGATGTCATCGGAGTGAGAGTGCTCCAGCGTGATCATGTATCTGTATAGGGGCTCGTTGTGTAGAGTAGAATTAAAACCTTTAGACTGCGTGCTTGGGGCAAATCCTTTACTGTGCATGTTGCTGTTACACACCTGACTGTGTAAGAGAAAAGAGAACCAGATCGTCTGCGTAGGCAAGGACAGCACATTTTTTAGTCAAGATGTTTGGGGAATCTGTATCAGTCATTAAGCTGCAATAATAGCTTGTTTATATATATGCAAAATGGGGGGGGGGGAATGCTGTCGAGCCTGGGCAAGATGGTCATCAGGATTTAGTGCTCTACGTAATAGACATTTTATTTGATATATTAAAGCTGTTTTCTTGGAGTTCTGGCTGGTGCAAAAGTACTGGCTGGAATTTGAAACCCTCTAGACCCGACATGGGAAACCCGAAGAGAGATAAGGGCTCGATCGATGGAGGTAAAGTTAAAAATCCTCCCGGTCCACCGACCACACGCTCAACTCAAGGCCGCAGCTATTCTGATCCACCTGTGGAGGGTGAAGAGACGCTTCAAACTCTCAGGCAAAAAATTATCCAACTGCTGGCTTCAGTGACGGGCTTGTCAGAGAAATTCAACTCCTTATCACACAGATTCACTAATGTGGAAGTCAAGGTAACTCACCTAAAAACAGAAGTTTGTGACATGAAGAAACAATCAGAAGCGGCCCTAGGAGAAGCCTCTAACTTGGTAAAAGAAAACACACACTTGCAAACACGCTTGGAGAATCTGGAGAAATCAGGCTATAGCTGCAAATGTGCGAATCATGGGATGCCGGAGAACAGTGAAGTAGACCATTTGGGATTATTTCTTAAAGACTGGTTGGAGCAACAATTGGGAGAACCAGTGGTAACCAGCAATCTTAGTATTCAGAAGGCCTATCGTGTGGCATTCCATGGAAGACTGGTGGATGTGGAAGGACCATCGTAATGGTCGTAGATGGAATCGGGACTCGTGATTTTCTACGGGCTTTAGCGAGGCAAAAGAAAACACTTTCCACAGCGGCACAGCGAGTCTCCTTCTATCCTGACTTAAGTTATGCTACCTGCCAGAAGAAGAAAAGATTCGATGGCGTGACCGCCAGGCAGGTGTGCCACATGGTCAGTTTTTCAGCTCGACCGCGCCTAATGCATTAGGGAAAGGTCTTCACTTTTTCGGATCCCTCAGAGGCACTGAAATGGGCCCAAAAAACATGCAGCAATAAAGGAAGAGCAGAAGATTCTCGGTCTGAGTCTGAGAGGACGGAGAGCTGAACACTTGTAGCATAATGCAGGTTCAGTGTTGAGCCCAGGTTCGCTGGTTAGACTGCTTATCTAAAAACCCATTTGTTTGCTTTACCTACTGACTCTAAATGGGGCTAGAGAGGAGATATGACAGTTGACTACATAAATGTTAATTTTCAGCTTAAGATTTCATGTTTGAGCCAAGTGTTCAAAATTAAAATATGTTTTATTATGCACACAGTTTGGGAGCCAGGAAATGTAATCGCATTGTTTTTTGCAGAGCCTGAATTCTAATTCGGGGGTACCTTAAGGGTCCATTATTATGGGATAGGGATAGGTTTCCTTTTTCTCATTTCCTCTGGTAGGATAAGGAAAATGGTGTTTACAATTGTAATAAGAGTTGGATTAGGAATCATATGCAGCTCATGGGCTCAATATTTACAGCACAAACTGATGATGTTGGCTTATTTAATTCAAATATGTAAGCCTCCCTAAGATGTATCTAACAGATGCACTCTGATATTTTATTGGCTTGTATTAAGAGGGGTGGTGTCCCTCATTTGTCTCACAATGCGTATCTGAGTGGTGCATCCGCACATAAACTGTATGTTTACTGAAACATCAATAAACAGAAAGTTAAAAACATATATATATATATATATATATATATATATATATATATATAAATAAAATTAAAACAATAAGCGCTAGCTAATATGCACTCCTGTCTGACACCTTTATTTGTTGGAAAATTTGAGGAAAGTTGTCCTCTAGTACCTAATCTGTCTTGTGCTCAAGTGTCTGTGTATAATGCTCTAATTATTTCCACAGTGTCTTGAGGAAATCCCCATTCCCTCATGAGATTCCATAGCAGGACACGGGAAATGGTGTCAAAGGCTGAACCAAAGTCTGCGAATACAGCGTACAGTTTCTGTTTGCGCAGTTTAACATATTTTTCATGTAGATACCTAATAATGAAGCAGTTATCAATTGTACTGTATCCTGTGCGAAAACCAGCCTGATTTTCTGAGAGACCTCCTAGGTTCAAAACCTGATCTGTTAATCTAGCCAGGATAATTTTTGCAAATATTTTGCCCAAATTATCTAACACAGAAATGGGTCTATACATCATTGGATTGTTTTTTATAACCCCTTTAGTAGATAGATATGATTACTGCACCTTTCCAGAACAGTGGGAATGCTAGCTCAATAATGTATCGATTACAATATACAGCAAGAACAGTGGTCCACAGGGAATGAGCAAGCAGAAAGACTTCACCTGGTATTAAGTCAGGACCGGGGCCCTTATTCCTTTTAAAGAGATAACTGCAAAATAAACTTCTGATACCATAATTGGACTGAAATGTGTCATGTCTATATCGTTTTATTGTCCATTATGTTTATACTAACATCATAAAACATGTCCAAGAGTAATGTGTAATCAATCCATTGTTCCGTGTATACAGAACTCTATTTTGTTCCGTAGCAATATGAGAATCTCTTTCAAACTTAAGATGGTTTGTTCCCTTGGCGACCAGAAGCCAATAAGAGTGACTATCATTTTTCTGTTATTGTTAGCATCGTGTTCCACTGTTTTAACTGAAATTCTATTTGTTTCATTGTCAATAGGTTCTTGTAGTTTTGTCTGGCCTGATTTAACTTTCTACAGCCCTGTTTATTTTTAGTATGTCTATGGGTCCTAACTAGCTGGTTCAGTTCTCTCTTAGCTTTGCAACTATCCGGGTCAAACCAGGTATCCCTAGTGTTATTTCTAATATTTTGCTGCGTGGTGTTCATTAGAGCTGTTCTAATCTACAAGGGACTAGCCTATATATTATCTTTCATATTTGTCCTATCATTAGGAATGTGCAACATTGGGCTTATTTTGGAGTCGATTATTTGCAAGCTCAATCTTTCTGATGAGTTACATCATTTGATTCTGTTTTGATTCCTTACTTCTATCTGTTAAGCGTCTGTGCATTAGTGACTAATGGGTTAGCAACCTTTAGTTTGGCTGCCACTGGGAAATTATCACTATCTGTTTATTGATGACTTTGATAACCGGGTAGGTGCACTAATCTAGGGACTGTTTTCAAAACACGACCCGAGCCACTTACAATGCACAGGGTAAAGAAGTACAGTACATAACGGCCACGCGGGATGCAGGTATTGAAATACATAGGTCAGGTATACATAATATACATCAATACTTATGGCTGGGAACAGCAGGATAGCAAGCATGCACTCAAGGTACACATTTGTAGAGAGAAGGGGAGGGAAAACAGCGGTAGGGGAGAGGTAGCTGGTGCAGCAGTAGTAAGACTGAGGAATAGGCAAAAAAGGTGGGGTTAAGGAGGCACAAGATACAGAAGGGAGTGAGCAGTCAGCCAAGGTGGCTACCCAGGGAAAGTGGCAGGCGGAATTTCCTAGAGCCAAAGTTTAAGTCGGGATTTAAACTCACTATGTGTGTCAGTGGAGCGGAGTTCAGCATGCAGTTCACACAATGTAGGAGCTGCTGCCGACAGTGCTCTGGCTCCCATGTTAGTGGTTACCCTGGGAATGGTTGGGGGGGGCGCTGTTAGAGCACAGGCAGCGGTGGAGAGTTCGGGTCCTGAGGAGGGCCAAAAAGGGGAAGCCCTGACCAGTACGGATGACAGTATCCACCAGGCAACAGAGGGCGAGTAGGGACGAAGCGGCCCTGTAGTGCGGAAGCCAGCCATGGGAATCATATAGGGCGAGTGGTGGGTTGTAAAAGGAGTCAGGGCGCTGTTATAGGCAGTGGAGAGCTTAACCATGGTGGCTGCGTGTCCTAGCATAGACAGGGAACAATAATCCAGGATTGGCAGTAGATTGCCCTGAACAATGGCTAGTCTGGCCTCAGGGTGAAATAATGTTGTAATCTATAGGCTGCATCTAATTTCTGATGGAACCTGTGAACAAGGGAATTGACATGCTCGGAAAGGTGAGGACATCTCCAGTAACACTCCAACATATTTGAAAGTATTGACGTCCTGTAGGACAAGGCCATCAGGGGAGACAATGTTTGGGGAAAGAGTCCTGGCTTTGGCAAGGAAGGGTTTTGATCCAAACAACATGGATTTTATTTTTTTCAGCATTTACCAGGAGAAGACTATTTGTGAACCAGTTGTGGGCTGCAACATAGTTTGGAGTGAGGGCCGAGAAATGGTGGTGGTAGATTTGTTGCTGTACAAGAATACTAGGCCATCGGCATAGAGGAGAAGAGTGACAGCTGAGGCTGTCCCAGGAAGTGAGTTAATAAACAAGGAGAATAGGAGGGGCCCAGAATGGAGCCCTGGGGAACCCATGTGAGACGGGTTGGGTAGGGGAACAGGCCTGGCCAATACAGATGAATTGGGAGTGATCGGTAAGATAGCACGGGAACCAGTTCGTTACTTCCCGGGAACAGCCCAAGTAAGTTAGCTTGGAGGAGGGCATGGTTGACCATATCGAAGGCCTTGGAGAGGACAACGAAAACTGCGCCGGTGGCTTTACCACTATCCATATTCATGAGAATGTGGTCGGTCACAAGTGCTGGGGCAGCGGCAGTGGAATGGTTCCTGTGGAAACCATGCTGCTGGCTGCACAGGAGATTGTCAAATGTATGGCAGCTCAGACTCAATGCAAGAAATGAAAGGTAATGCACCTGGGAAACAAAAACCCAGGGGAAGAGTACACAATGGGGGGTGAGATACTAACAACAAGAATGAAAATGGACCTGGGAGTAATTATATCAGATGACCTAAAGGTGGGCAAGCAATGTGAGAGGGCAGCAAGGAGGGCTGGGGGGATACTGGGATGCAAAGGGAGAGGCATCAACAGTAGAAAAACATGAAGTTGTTATTCCTCTGTACAGGCAGTTGGTGAGACCCCATCTGTAGTACTGCGTGCAGCTCTGGAGACCCCATCTCAGCAAAGACATAGACAGAGTGGAGGCTGTTCAGAGGAGGGCAACCAAAATGGTGCAGGGTCTGCACCAGAAGACATACGAAGAGAGACTATAGCAGCTTAATATGTATACCTTCGAGGAAAAGAGAAAGAGGGGGGACATGACAGGAACTTTCAAGTACGTCAAGGGAATTAAAGTCCAAGAAGGTAGCATCTTTCAGAAAAAAAAAGATGCAAGAACAAGGGAGCACAATTTGAAGATAGAGGGAGGATGGCTCAGAGGTAATGTTAGAAACCCCCAGAATACCCCCAATAGGACTGCCTTATGCCTGTCCCGTGCATTCTTGAATTCCCCCCACTGTTCTTGACTCCACGACCTCCTCAGAGAGGCTGTTCCATGCGTCCACAACCCTCTCCATGAGAAAATATTTCCTCACATCCTTGGATGATCCTTTCAAAAATCTCACCCAACTGTCTGTAACCATCAGAGGTATTTATTTGTTTGTTTTTGGTAACCGGGTAAGTGCACTAGACATAGGAAGTGCCTATTTTCAGGCACGACCCGGGAGAGTACAAGGCATATTACAATCAGCGAGAGAACATCTGACAAGGTACAAGATTTGTAACAAAGAACACGAATCAGTGACCATTAACAATAGGCAGAGAGATTGAGGCAAATCAGTTGGCATGATACAACAGTAATTGAACAATTATACAATGGTGGGTGAAAATCCTGCAGCCTCATTGGTCAAAATATGTCACATGACCATGGGTAAATTAAGCAATAAGCCACGAGAGGTGTGAGTTATCAGGGTTACCACGGTTGGAGTTGTCTGCCCACGAGGTGCAGCCAAGTGGGTAAATCCTAGCCAGCGTGGTAACTCCCTATTATACAATGGAGTAAATTGAATGTGCAAAATGCTGCATTCTGATTGGTTGGCTGGTACCTTCCCAGCGTGGTAAATCCTCCAGTGTACCCATGGGAAAAAGTGCCAGCCAACCTTATCTAGTGACAGTCCAGTCGCGTTCACTTTAATCGACACTGCAGCCATTTGTCCTGTCGCTGCTTCGCTAAAACACCACGGTAAATATTTAAAAAAAATGACATCCTCCTTCCAACCGTACGGACCTCAGTTATTTACAAAATATCTAAAAAAAAAAAAAAAAAAAAAACAACATTTACCATTGTATAATATAAATGTATCCCTCAGGGGTGTGGGTACACTGGAGGATATTAAACTGGTGGGCCTGGCCACCGCCGCGCCGTGACCAAATCACACCAGCCGCGGGTAGATCCTTCAGTATACCCACACCCTGGAGGGATAAACTGCTTAAATAACCCACATCCTCCAAGTGGCTTATTGCAATTATACCAAGGTTCATTTTTTTTTTTTACTATAATAAAACACAAATATTAAACAGGTTGCTTTCTTTTTTAATTTTTATGGTATTTATTACTGTGCTGCAGATGATTAGGATTAGGATATACTCATCAGAAGCCACTGATTATCAGAGGATTTACACCGGTGGTAAACTGCCAGTCTGATCATTTCATTGGCTGTTCACTTATGTCCATGGTATAATCCTGCATAGCCCACAGCTGAGGAATGGCATTTATAAAAAACATATTTAAACAAATTTTAAATTAATTTTATACATGGGTCCATTGTATAATCACAATAAGGCACTCTAGGGTGTGAGTTATTGGGTGATTTACCACTTCTTGTGTGGTTAAGTCAACTTTCGGCTGCGCCTGCGTCAACACACCACACAAGGCGTGGGTAAACCCCCAATAACCCACACCCTGTTGTGCCTTATTGCTTAATTAGACGTACGTTCAGTGGTCTGACATAAACAGTTAGCAATCGGTAGATACTGTACCTCAAGGGAAAATAAAACAGCTAAATATATTAAGAAAACATACAAATCATTAAAGAGCTACTGACGCATCTTAGGTACAATTCTGCCTGCATTCCATTTATAGTTTATATATTTCTCCTCCCCATTATTTATTACTAAGGAATATGCATGCATATATGATCTTTATCCCTTAGAGCTCCTTTGCAGTCTATCTGTCTCTATAGCTTACTCCTTACTTCCAAGTCATAATCCTCTGTTGTGACTATCACAATATGTTGCCATGGAAGCAACTGTGAGGTCAACCTCAGGTAGGGAGACAGTAACAGGAATAGACAAACTCTTCAGGAGCAAAGATCCTGTTTCCATACAAATGACCTCACTACTAAATAAAGCGGAGGAGGAATACAGCACTAATGGAAATACAAGTTGCACGGTGTCTAAATATTAGGTTTTTTAAAGTTCTTCTGAACAAGTCACCAGCTCTTTAAAGTCATTAAAATGGCAAACAGCAATGGTGAGATCTGATAAAACATACTAGTAGCCCTATTATGGAAAGTGAAGTTGGAAGCATTAACGTAGGGAGGTGGGATGAGGGACAAATTAGGGAGAAGTAACTTCAAGTCCGTCACCAGTAAGTGCATGTGGGGACCAGCAAGGTGAGAGGGGTCCACTGAAGAGTTCATGTATCCCACCACAATAGAATTTCTGGCGTTTTCCCACAATTAATTTGGATTGGTAAATAATGTTCTTTTTCTCTCCCCACCTGCGGTGGGGACCTTTATTTACTAATGCAAAGTTATGATTAAATCATGTACAGTATATTGACTCTCTGACGTTGCTTTATCATAATTCCAGGGCTTTAAATAATTGATTAGCAGTTTTTTTCTTGGGTCAATACTAACTGTACAGAAAGTATTTACATAGGTTTTCTAGAAGTGTTATGTTTGTTAAACACAGTAAGGCAAGTGCTATGCATTTTCACAATGTTTAGCACATTTATGAAACAAAAGCAGCTAATCAATTTTTAGAGCTGAATAAAACCGGTATAATTCAGAAGCTTTTGTAGGCATAGCAAGGAAAATTATGGGCTTACTAGAATGGGAAGTAAAATGTTTGGGATGTTTAAGTGCAAGTTACTGTAAGACAGCCGTGGTGACAGCACATGCACCAGTAGAGGATATAACAGATGTTCTCTTACAGATACTGGGCATGGACACATGCAGAAGCCCATAAGGCCGCACTAAAACACAGTAGATCATGGCTAGACCCACAGGTGAGTGTTGTTCAACCACCAAAAGGGGTATAACATAGGCAAGAAAGGACAAGAGATCCTCCGATACCTGATGGGACTCCCCCACGACAGTACATAATGACTCAATGTCGAGGGTTGTTCAACCATATTACTGATTACATGGGCCAGAAACTTTTGAAAAGTGGGAGACCCAAGAGTTTTCAAGGCAATGTGGCAGCTCCCTAGGCTTTTACCATATGTGATGATATCTAAGAATATCAAATGTATTTATTATTGTGTATTGTCATCAAAATTCAATTTTTTTATTTTTATTTATTTATTACGTCAAGGATTACAATACCTTTGAGCCAGGGCACTTTTACAAAGGTTCCATGTCAGGTTACAATTCAAAACATAAGACATGTAAGTCATATTACAAATTCATGGCATAGGACAAGGTTACAAAAGTGTAAGCTAAACAGAGTTACAAAGCATCTGAGAAAATACATTTTGGAGGCTAGGTTACAAGGAGATAGCAGATGAGGTGCAGAGAGGATAAAGGGCAAGAGAGAGGAAGAGTAGAGGGGCGCAGAGAGCGATAGAGGAGGAGGAGGAGCGCAGCCAGAGGCATGGTTGTAGACATAACATGGGGAAGTGTGTACTAAGGGGTAACCAAGTGCTAACCGGAGAGAGAATTGCATAAGGTTAGGGAAATATTCATGAGGTCAGCTAGTGGAGGCAGCCACAGGAGCTAGAGGCAGTGAGAGAGAGGCACAGCCTTGATTTAAATGCACCAAGGGTAGGAGTGGAGGAAATGTAACTGTTTAGACTATTTAGCCAGCTGGGCACCCTGTAGGCAAAAGATTTTCGACCTTGTGAGGTACGACAATGTGGAACCTGCAGGAGCTGTTATTCGGACCCCCTGGTTGAGTGGGGTTATTGCTAGGGTGCAGGAGTGCACACACTCAAGGGGGCGCAAGGCCCAGAGTTATTTTCTTTGCCATGGTGCAGGTTAGGTACTTTATCCGATTGGTGAGTTGCAGCCATCCAGTTTGTGAACAGAGGTTTCACGTATGTGTGAGGTGATGGGATCCAGTCATACGTATGTGTGAGGTGATGGGATCCAGTGAGAAGTCGGCAGGCCTTATTGAGGGAGGTGGGTAAGCGTCTAACAGCAGTAGGGGCAGAGCCAAAGATGATAAGCCCATAGTCAATAATGGAGAAAACAGTCTGAACGCCATAGTCAGGGCTTGAGTTAAGATGTTGCCAATGCCAGAAGAGAAGGCCAAGGTGAGTATTTGCTGCTTTGGCTACAGAGTAAATGTGGGCACTGTAAATTAGATTAGGGTCTAGAGTAATCTCAAGGTACTTAAATGTTTGAACCTGTTCCAGGGTGACTCCATGGCTGGTTTTTATGGATAGAGGGTGCAGCTTATGCTTGTTATGAGAGCTGCTGAACATCATAGACTTTGTTTTATTATTGAGGACCAGATTATTTATTTAGTTGTTTAACCAGGTATAGCACACTAAGCTGAAAGCTTTTTTACAGGAGCAACCTGGGAGCACAAGGAGGGTAAGCGACTTGCTCAGGGTCACACAGTATACAAGTGGAAGCTGTGGGATTCAAACCCAGGTCTGGTCTGCTGGATATCACCAAATTTGCAGCTCAGAGCCTTAGACCACTGCGCTATACTGCCTCCAAACTACCATTATGATTTGAAAACCAATTTTCAACAGATGTGAAGCCAAGCTGAAGGTTGTCTTGTAGAGGCTTAGGATCCTTGTGAGAGGCAAGAATTACAGCATCATCTGCATAGAGGATGATTGTTTGAAGCAAGAATTTGGAAGGAGTTCAGAAACCAGCATAACTAAAACAATAAATAAATAAATAAATAAAATGTTTGTGACATGATAAAACCTACAGACCAGTACTGGATAGTGATTCATTTTAACTAAAAAGTTACTAAAAACAGAATGGTGATTTGTATTGCTTTAAAAAACTTTTTTATTATTTTTAGTGTGTTACAGTCTGAGCCACATTGTAAAATAAAGACCTGTATTTTTTATGATTTGCAATTTATCTTGATATGTTGATGTACTGAATGTCTGATAATAAAAAAACCTGAATATGAAAAAAAGTTACTAAAAATATACTAATAAAAATGAAAACAATTTAAAAATGATCAATAAAAATATAAACTGAAAAAATACAATTGCTAATTCTGAAGCAAATTACTTCAATTAAAAAATATTTTAGATGTTTTTTTGTTTGAAAAATGTATTTTCCAGGTATAAAACTTTATAAATATGTAAAAAAATTGATTTTAAATACGGATGCAAAGTAAAAATGATAAAAACAGAGAAATAATCACAGCCTTAGAATAAAAAAAACACTGATAACACGTATCGACTTTGCTACAGATCTATATAACAATTTTTTGAGTACTGGCAGTGCTGTATATGTCAATATCACGTGAATGTCAATATCAGTTTTTAATGCATTATTAAAAAAGTGAAATTGGGTCACAGGCTTTAGAAGATGTTTTATTTATTTATTTATGTATACAATTTTGTTATAAGTTTTACCAGGAAGAACATACTGAGCTGGTACAAGCTAGTTCCTACATGTATCCCAGGGGAAAAGGGCTGAGGTGCAGTACCACGCAGTAATTATGACTGCAGTGAATACAGTGCAATACAAAATGGCACAGAATTACATTAAAACACATCCATGTGCAATATGTGATTTGCCAGGTGGACCACTGGACTGAGTGCAATATTTATTTATTTAAAAGTTGATCCGGGAAAAGCACACTAAGCCAGGGCTTGTTTCCAGGTGCGACCCGGGAAAGTGGGGTACAGGAGGATAAATATAGGAAAATAATCAAACGCATACAAGGCAAGTGTGATGACAAAGAGGCAACACTATTTACAATCCAATATTATAATACTGTATAAAACTGGATAGTAATATGTTACGATACATCAATATGCAGTATGTGCTGCTCAAGGTTGACCAGTACTGTGGTAGTAATAAGAACAAAGTGCACAAAGCACAGTAACATACTGTGTCAATATATTCATGTATAAATCAAGTTTTGTACTAAAAATAGGCCCCAAAAGAGGACGTAACTCATCCCCACACCACCCCAGAGCCTCTCTTTGTTAGCGCAACACAGGAGTTTGCATAGGCTCCCTGGAGTTGTGCCTCGCACCATGTTTAACCAAAACCTAGCATGTTAATCACTCTGTGCATTACTGTAATTGTGTCTGACTTGCCTGTGTTACTGTTCTGTATTTGCACTGTACTGTTCTCCTACTGTGTGTACCTATACTGACGTGGAACCTTAGAAAAAGAGTCACTGACTACTCAAAGGTATTTTCCAAATCCTCAATAAATAAATAAAAAAAAAAAAATAAAATCTGCAAGGTTGATCTATCTGCAGGGTTTAAAATGGTAAATGATTTTGGCAGTTCTGTCATCTGAGTTTGTGTCCAGTTTTGGCCATAAAAACAGATTCTGTGACTGACGTGGGTCACAAAACAGATTTCTCCATACAATTTGGGCAGCAAAATAATGCCTGTAAATTTCCTTCTGGGAACAACATTGAAAAACAAAAACTGTTACACATAATTCAGATACAAGTTCATATGTTTTGTGTCTGTTGCTTCGTCTATTTCTTTACAAATGTACTCAATAGTAAGAAAACAGAATCAGTGTGTGTCACATTTTCACTCCGGATACACATCTGCACCTGACATAATCATTTCTACAACTGACTGTGACCTCACAAGCAGAGGACCATGATTCCAGCTCTAGACTTGACTCAACACGCGTGGTCCCTTTAAAAAGTCAGCCTCATTCTTAGCAAATGACAGCGATCTCTTTATGTGACAAGTGATATGGAAAGGCAGCAATGCCATCCGTAGCTAGAGCTACCCTGGGGATATCAGAGAAACCTTGGGTTAATCTGAACTGTTCATTACTCCTTTGAAATGGTACAGTTCAGAAAGGCTTCCTGAGGAGGCATGTCCACGGTTTAACAGCTCGTCACCAGTGTAGTACCTCAGCTGCTTAATACATACCAGAAAAGCAAACTTATCAGACTATTGAGGTACCATGTTTTTCTATTTTTGGGAGCTCACATTGACCACTTAATTTTTCCAGGTTCAGATATCCAAAAATTCAATATTTGTATGGAAGGGGTGACCCATCAAGACTTTTGATGGCAAGGAATCGTTTCTTTCTTTTCAATTTATCATTCACAATGGTAAAATTACCTATTACCATTTTAGATTTCTGTAATTGTTTTACCTTTTATATCTTAAGCCACCTGATTTTATGTACTGTACGTTTTATTTGCCACTTTATTGTTTACTTCATTCTTAGCCCCTGATGGAGTCCCTGTCACTCCTGGAAACAAGCTCCCGCTCAGTGTGCCTCCCCTAGTCAACAAATATACATACACAAATTAAATACTTTACCATGCTACGTGTGTTTGTGCTTGTGTGTATATTATGTGGTCCTACTTCTACCACCTTTTACAGTTAGGAAGACTCAAGCAGAGGGAGGCTAAGTGACTTGCTGGAAGTCACACAGTAATTGGTTTTGGGGTGGTGGTGGTGGGATCTGAACCTGGTCTTCTAACCACAAGGTCAGTTACTTAAGGATCTGCACTGCTCCTATGTGAAAACAACTTTGCTTTTTTGCGAGTCACTGCTGCTGGAGGGCATGCAAGAGGCTACCCGAAGGTATCTACCCACTGGTTAAATTGGGAAGAGTCCAGTGGGACCACACAGGAACTCAGTTACCCATCCTTTTACTAAGCTGTAAGAGAGTTCCTGCTCCTCAGATTCCTTATACACTGGATGAGAGTTCCTCCTCTTGGAGATGACACTTCCCCCTCCTACTAATCTACAGAGGAGTTTCCCTCCTCAACACTTCTAACTGAACTGAAGGTATTTTACCATACATGACAACCTTTCATCACACCGATTTGTGGTACTGTCCCTTGTACATTGCTCCTTAGAGATAAACATTAAGAATATCCAGGAAAGCTGTGCATTCATCCTCACCAAATTTGTAACACTGTTGATTAGAAGTACCGTTTTGCTTTAAAATGATAAAGTGTAGAATGTGGGACAGTCCCCATACCTTTCAACCTTCTATCATCCAAATGTGTAACAAGCTGTGCTTCAAAAGGGTGACATCAAAGTATGACACTGCAAGCCCCAAACACTGCAGTGTTCCCTGCATTACTTTACATAATGTTTGCTAATAACCGAGCATTACGGATTATTATGAATTTCTGTTTAAAGTCAAAGAGGTAATTGTAGAATATTGCCTTCCTCATGTGGGACAAAGGGTTTCTGAGAGGTTAAATGAGTTAAGTACTTAAATGTACAGCGTGGTCCTTCTCCCTTCAAATGGCAAACCTAGGGACTGACCCTCCTAATGTGGCGAGCCTCTCGCCCTCACCTGAGCTAGCAAATCGGTGTACTTTTTTCAAAGCTCGCTACCTCCCATGAACGGATCAGAAACAACAGTCCCAATACAAACAGCAAATCTCGCAACTTCTGTAGTCGGTCGTTACTAAAAGATGCCCTCTGTGTGTTGAGAGTAGGAAACCCCCCTGAGGGTGCCCCCCAACGCAAGGCTTTGCACTCACACACATGTCCTCCAAAGATTAATTCCAGATTCCATAAATACGCTACTTTTCCATGGTCAACACAACAAGGTCTCCTCCCCGAACCCCCACATCTAAGATATTGGTGACAAGATGAAAATGGGGAGAGACCCAATGGCTTCTGACCCATTTTGTGCCCTCGATTGCTAAAGGCGGGGGTCGTGTTTTTTTTTTAAGCAAAACTGAAAGCAGAGAGCAGCATGGACAGCGAGGAGTACAGATCAGAACAAAAATGAATTGGATCAAGCGGACCCGGTGTTTTCAAAATTGTACAATTTGATATAGGAATTGCCAAAAAAATCCCTACGCAGAAAAAAAAATTAAACTTGAAAAAAACATAAAGGGAACCCCCCGCAAGACGGGCCGAAGAAGACGTCAATGACATTACCGAGCAAGCAGGTCACACTTTGATCAACTAGCCTTTCAAACATTGTTAAAGCAAAAATATCCATAGACTTTGCACCGATTTAATTCTGTAGCCGAATGGAGAGGTGCGCCAGATCGATACATGTAATATAAATCTAAATCATGCATGCTCGGCCAAGCCCACAAATCCCAGGCGCTGGTGCATCGTACACATTCAAACTTGACCCAGCAGCGCAGAGCAATTCAGCAAGCAAAACTAAACTGCAACCTGACTGCACGACTTTCTCGACAAATACAAAAAAAAAAAAAAAAACAGGGGTGGGGGCGCAATAAATACTAAACTGCCATTTCCAGGGACCAGAAAACCAACTTCCATCCATTTGCAAAAAAAAAAAAAATCACACACAGCTACCATTCTGATCTTCAACTTACACGCTGATTTCAAAACGTAGTGCAAACAGAGTACTTTCACGTGCAACCCACCCCCGTAACAAACGAGTGCAAGTGGGAAAACCAGACAGCTGTGCAAGGCCACGGGACCCACGGCGGAGCTGTCAAAGCTCCAAGCGCCGCTCTGCTCTGACGTTAGATCTCGCCCCCATCCATTCCGATTCAATCGCCAAGTAGTACGGAAACTACCTACCTCAGCCTGCTGCTGCTGCTGTTCGGTTCCTCCTCCTCCCCGTCCCACTCGCAGCCCTTTTTACAAAGTGCCCCCCGGTGCAGCTGGGAAATCGACCAGGCGGCGCCTGTCTCAGCTGCTTCGGGTTAATTTCAGCTCCTCGGATCCGGGCGGTTGCGTGCCAGCAGCATGTGCCCTCCCTCCGTGGTACGTCTGCGGGTGTACGGAGTTTTATAGGGGATCACTAGCCCCTTTCGCGATGCCGAGGTCTGGTGATTGCAGCCTGGTGGTTGGGCTTAGGTGTGTAAATCCGCAGCTGCGAAGAACCTCTCTCGCTAGCTGTCTCTAACCGAGCAAGGAAATGGGTTCACGAAAATACAGCGGGCTCCTCCCTACAGACGGACGAGCCACATTGCAATGATGACACTCGCAGAAGCCGCTCCTGCAGGAAACTCCAGTCCCAGAGAATAGTATTCAAACAGGATTTGTACTTTCACTACTTACATCAACAATTCATCTCTTCTGCCTTTCGGTTTCTAATCAGATCACGTGTGTGTGTGTGGGGGCAGGTCACCAGGTGTGGGGGCTGCTGTCATCTCTAGGTGGGACTCTTCTATTGACTAAACGAAGGAAGATGACAGGTACAGAAACTCTCATGCAGTTTTGTCAGAACTGAATTCCGTTTTGCGGATCTATAGTTTACAGATTTACATCCCTCATCCCTCTCAACCTTTTTCACTGAATGTGGAACACTGACCCTCAAAATGTGGACAAATTGTGGCACACATTGTGCAACAGTAACAACAGAAACAGCCCATCCGGTCTGCCCAGAATGTTTCTACCTGTTACCCCACCCATCCACCTGTTTCCGTACTGGGGTCCAGTAGTTGGTCAACCCTCAATTTTCTTAGACAACAACCACCCTCCTTATCACACTTGTGGGTGTCACCAAGCCCCTGAATCTGTCCCACCCAACTTTGGATTCATTTACATTCCCGCCTTTATTTTTGCAGTTGTTAGTGTCAGTGGCTCAGTAAGTAGCACGTCTCTGCGTCTGGAAAAAGGTTGTGGGTTCTAGCCCCACACCTGGCACTTGGGGTAATACCTGTAAGCCCTCCCCCGATCTAGTTTTTTTTTTTTTATGGCAGCAGTGTTTTCAGGAGGGACCCACATCAAACACCAGCTTTCACTTACTTTACTCCCAGGCTGAGACTTGACTTCCAGGGTCGCGACACATGGCAGGACAGTTGGAGCTGCAGAAGGATGAGGGTTAGCAGAACGTGGCAGAGAACAAACAAGGATGTCCAAACTGGAAGTAACAAACAAACTAGAATCCTTTATTCTTCAATTGCAAGCTCACACACACACTGGCGGATGGTCACAGTGTAAACTGCATATCAGCTCTCTCTATTTCACTCAGTCAGCATATTTTGTATACGTCACCAAGGGTGAACAGTCCAGACACCTGTGGCAACCCTGGTGGGGTTCAAACAAACAGGTTACTGTCTCCGATGGAGGCGCAAATGTCTCTTTCTAGGAGATCACCATCCCAGGCAGCAAAGATATGTACCTCCTGGGCTATCTAGCCCATCTTCCCAATTAGTCCATTCCACTTGTGTGCAATTCAGATGTATGCACATTTTCTTCAGTCCCATATCCTTTCCTATCCAATGCTGTTTATTTTTTCTGGTTACATGCATGTCAAATGTCGGGTTGTCTACAACTTTCTAGTCTCTTTTCTGCATTCTGACCTGCCTGAGGGGTAATTGCTCAGACTTGGGGTGAAATTAGGTACTAAAATGGTGTTGAAGGTGTTGCTTGAAAGGCACGAGGAGTCCTGTAAACTCAGTATGCTGCTGCCAAACAACTGAGAAAACCAACATAACTACTCTCCATTGAGCACGGAGTGCAACTGCTTACTAAACCTCCCTGCCCTAAATGAATCGACAATTAGTTACTGCACTGATAAACTTACCCTCCTGCAGGCTTTTAAAGAGCTAGTGGAACCAAAACAGACAGACAAGAATATTATACAAATTTTAAGTAGTCAGTTGAAACTTTTATTTCTGAATTATTTTTCTTTTTCCTTTGGCTGATTAGAAAGTTTTTTTTAATGTGATAATATTGTGTTGGATATGTGGAACAGCACTCAGCCTGGCAACTTAAGTGTCTACCTCTAGTCCCCCCACTACATCATCAGCATTGTGATATCATTGACAGTGACGTCACAGGTGACTGACCTGGCAGCTACTGAGTGGCAGAACCTAAGCAGCAACGAGGTCACAGTGCTGATGATGTAGTGTGCGGAACAGGGCTAGATATGTCAGCTGGTAAAACAATCTTCTAAGTAACCGAAGAGAAAATAAAAAGTACCTAAGATATGCCGGCCTGGTGGCGTTGAGGGTTGAGGTGCTGGATGTCACACCTCGCACCACACCGGTGACCTGGGTTCGGGAATGAGCCTGGGTCGGGGGTCGGTGAGGGAGGACTAGGATCGAGCATCCGACGACAGCTCTCCTTGTCCTGGGGAAAGGGTGGGTGCACACCGGCGCTCTGGCCATCCCTGGGGATGCCCGGAGGAACTGCAGTTGCGCGGGTGCTAAGCAGGAGAGAGCACGTCAGATGTCTGCACGTTGTGCATGGACGTCATTGCACATCGGTGCTCCCATCGGGGAGAAAAAGGGAAAATGGCAGCATAGTCTGTGGCAGCACTGGCCAACGATGCCTGAAATAAGGAGTGTGCCGGTATTGGATCCTTGCCAGGCACGGGGATTTAGAGGGGCCCCTCTCGATGGTTGTAGCTGCATATGCCCGCTGGGCACGTAAGCTTCGGAGTCGGAGGTGAAGAAGGAGTGGTGGCTGGATGTATAGCAGGACTGTGGCTGCAAGGTGAGAAAAAGAGAGATGTGATAAAAAAAGTACCTCAGATATAAAGGTAATGATTGACTGCTTTTAAAACTATTATCAGTTTTAGGCAGTACACTAGCTCTTTAAAATATGGCCTTCATTTTCTGGATATATGCAGTTTTGAATGTATGCACAAATATTGCTGTCCCAACAGTGTACATACAAGAGGAACTGGCTGTACCTCAGATTGGCACCTGAAGCGATGTCCGAGTGCTTCTGAGGTGCAGCACTGTTTACACTTCTGACACATAAAGCCCCATGTACCATGGGCTCTAAATTCCACTTTCACCTCATGTTACTTTTATCTATGCCTTGCAGGATTTTATAGAAACTCTGGGTGATCCATACCCAGGAGAGACACTCTGTAAAATATGTCTAAACACAAACCGAGCTTTCTTTTTCACAAGTACGTTTTGTCTTCACTTTGGGAGGGAGGGCATTGCTGGTTGCCAAACACGGTCACTTTAAATGTCAAAATGGATTGATATCACCTCAGTCGCTTTGGTCACATGCTCTTCTTTTCTAATTCTTTCAGCAAGGCATTGTTTCTTCTGTGTTGTCTCTGTTCTCTGGCTGGAGGGGAACCCCCTTCAAGGTCTATTACCAATGGCAGCAGCCACAAATCAGTACTTTTTGTAGATGTCAGACTCTATTGAGAACTTTTCAGAACACGGGAGGAGGCACTGTGTACTTGAGTGCGCTTCCCACCAACTAACTCAACTTCATGCAGCTTCCCCAGCTACAAGTAGCTGACTCCTTCCCCCTCAGAATACCCAGTTAGCCCAACTGATCCAGTCCTCCAGGTGCATAGAGAATGACATGCCCAGAGGTCGACTGACACTCTTAAAGGGATCTAGCTCCTGAGGGGGTGCTACATACCCATAACTCACACTGTAGTGTGGTACAAGGGTATGCTACAATGTTGAGGTGCTTTCTTTCAGATGAAACATTAAACCAAGGTTTCTTCTGCTCACCTCTGTTCAGTATCCTGGTAGAAGTAAAAGATCCCATGGCACTTATCAGTGAAGAGTGGGGGTTCTGGCGCCATGGCCCACATTCCCCATCAATACAAACAGGTCCCTACAACTCAGAGTCCTACTCAAGATCCAGCAGTGCTTCAGTGATAGCTGGGTGTAAGCAGACAAGGCGGCTACCCCAATTACACACAGAGTTTCCACTCACCAGCCACTTCTGGCAGGATAACAAAGCAATGGGCAAACTTAAATTCTTACTGCTTCAGTGCTTTTATTTGAATATCAGGACAATTGCTGCCACACGCAAAGCAGGACCGCTTACCCCAGTGCTTCGCCATAAAGACTTCAAATGGGGGGGCGGAGACTAGTAGCTTACAAAGCACTTTTAACAGCCACCAACATTAATTAATTTATTGAGTACAATTGTATACATGTGCGTACAAATAGGTGAAATCAACCTCATACCAGTGCCCATTAACATCACTAACTATAAAACGTTACTTCCTAGACACAGCAAGAAAAGAAGGCAATCAATTAAACAATACCAGGTCCTAGTTCAGTTTGATTAAATTACTATTTCAAGTGTAGGGTTAATACCATAGATGACTTGTGAAGCTAATATATGCAATCGACCCCTAAGTCTGCTGCATCCTTTTTCTGTTGATCAGCATAACTCAGTTGCTCCACGTCCTGGTTTCTTATAATAGGACACTCTGGAACGTAACATCTGGTAGCTCTGACCTAAGAATCAAAAACAAGAAAGGAATGTCTGAGAAATGCTGAAATCACATTATAGCTGCTCATTTTACAGTCAAACCATGTCTAAAACTTAAATTCAGTATATAAAAATAGCACAGCATTTTGACATAACTATTGCATATTAGCATTAGAGGGAGAGGGAAGAGGAACAGAAGTAAATGAGGATCAGGGAGAACATCATCAAATATGTCATTAGCAGCGGCAGTGTGTGTGGGGGGGCAGAATGGTCTTTTTTTTTTGTTTAAACTCAAAAAACCATCAGATAAAATAAATATTCTGCATTGTCATTTTCAATGTTGAGCCTTTACCAATCAGCTAGAAATGGCTTCAAATCACAGTATTCATTCAGTCCCTTTGGACTCACGGTTTGCAGTTTATAAGTCCAAAACCTCGCTCTTCTTATGAGTAAATTAAATCTATTGCCTATCCTTCTTGGAGTTTTGACAGACTCCATTCATAAATTTAAGTAACCGAGTTCCCTCATGTTCTTCAAATAAATATTTGCCTCACGGGTATTAATTCTTATATTAATGATTGTCTGCACTTGTTCCTGAATCTTTTCTTTTAACATTCTGACAGTCTTCTCCACGTAACAGAGACCACAAGGCACCATAGTACATACACTGCAAACTTGGTTGTGCAGGTAACAAACTCTTTAATATTGGTTTCATATAAAGTAGTGATGTGCTTTTGAAACTCTTGCCCTGTGTGCCATGTTTGCAGATGCTGCAACGCTTGCATAGAAAAAAACTCTAGGGTGTCCCAGAAGCCAGATGGTTTTAGTCATTCCAGTGGTGGCAATCTAGCTGTGTCCTTTAGATTTGGTGCCTTTTTGAACATAACTCTTGGAGTGGCTCCCACTGTAGCATTGCCCTGCAGAACATGCCAGTTATGCCAGGTGTTCCCAGTCTGGCCTACTATTCCATTATGCTGTGTGGAAAAGTAATAGGATTCCTTTTCCCTCTCCTCACATGTGTTCTGTTTAGGTTGTAACATGGATTTCTTGTCCCGATGCCTGACTTTATCCAGTGCAGTATCTAATAGATTAGCATCATAACCCCGTATAGGAACCAAGCCTTCAGTTCCCTGACTGTCCTTCAAAATTGTCTGTTCTGAGCAGTTTCTCCTAATATGGAGAAACTGACTGTAGGAATTGATTTTTCAGGGTTAAAAGGTGGGAACTATCAAACCTCAACATCAGCAATCTGTTGAGGTCACTTTCCTATACCCCCTTGACAATGTGGCCCTTCTTATAATCCCAATTAGTTTCAGATCCCAAAAAATCAACTTCTGTGGGGTCTATTTTGGCTGTGAATTTAAGATTAAAGTCATTCACATCAAGCCAGCTGATGAATTCCTTGGCTTCCCTTTCAGTTTCCTCCACACACAGATGCAGTCGTCTATATACCTGTACCAGTGCTTTTAGGTTTCTAGCAAGTGAGTTGGTATCTTTGTCGTAAATGACTGTTTCTTCCCCAAATCCTAGAAACAAGTTTATATACAATGGGGCCATAGAGGCCTCCATACCCGTACCGCACATTTAGAGATAGAATTTCCTGTCACGTTCAAACACATTGTAGCAAAGGACACATTTCATGGCTTTTTGATAAATTCCTTTGGAATATTTGCCTGTAAAGTGATTTTTCTAACTATATTACATTCCACATGTATGCCACTTGGATGTGCGCATTTTTCAGATTTATGCACAAAATCGCAATGTCCTGAGTTTTGCCCTATCATTATTATGTTAAATCATCCGCTTGTATGCATGGCTAATTTTGGATGTATGCACAATTTTTCAGGTGGCGTTCTTTGTTCTCTGGTGGGACTAGGTGATACTTGGTGTTAATCACTGCCATTAGGAGTAGAGCACATCGCTTGGAAGAACAATTAAGGGTTGCCAGAACAATGAAGGGTTGCTGGGGTTAGCAAACTGCCTTCTCCTTTTGGCCGCTGAGTGTTTCAAATGTGCTAATCAGGTTTTTGAGTGACATTTGTTCTTCCTGGCTACTCGATCTTGACAAAAAAATGATCCAAAAAAGTAAAAAGATTTGTATGATTCTGGATAACTGCCCCACCCATAAACCGGTCCCCCTCCACAACACAAAGCTGGTTTTCTTACCACCAAATTGTATCGCAGTGGTATAGTTGGGAGGGGAAGTTGGGTTGGGGAACAGCTGCAGATGGGCAGATCACTAACGATGTCTGAATGTCTAGCAGCGACAGGTGGGGAAAAAAATATTTAAAGTGGTGGCACTGGCAGCTGGCACCATGGGAATCAGGCCTTAACAGCTTGGGCCCTATGCACAAGCGTACTTGGCATTGTAGTAAATCTGCAACTAACCCTTGACTTATGCTGTATCTTTTCGCATAGGTTTTGTAATTTGTGTTTTGCTTCCTTGTTCCCCTTCCCCGGGTCGCATCTGGAAATGAGCTTCTGCTCAAGTTGCTTTTCCCGGTTATCAACTTTTAAAAAACAGATAAAAAAAAATAGCCTCAGAGAGTCTTTTTGAAGCCTGTTCTTCCTGTCATGTGAGGTTACGTGTGTTAACCTTGTTGCTTTCTTTCTCAAGTAACTCATTCACTTGTTTGTGTACAGTTATCTCATGGGTCTGAATTGCTCTATTAAATACTGTTGGCAGAAATGGGATTTTGTTCTTGAAATTATCCTGTTCAGCTTTTCTGAACTGCTCAGTTGCATCCTGAGTTGATTGATCAAAGCTGAGACTGCTGGACTAGTACCTGGTATTGTTTAATTGATTGCCTTCTTTTCTTGCTGTGTCTAAGTAACATGTTATAGTAAGTGATGTTAATGGGCACTGGTATGAGATTGATTCACCTATTTGTATGCATATGTATATAATTGTACTTAATAGGTTAATTAATATTGGTGGCTGTTAAAAGTGCTGGATAAAGCCAGCCCATTGGCGCAGCGGTTGGATTTCTGCTTGCGACACGGTGACCCGGTTGGGGTTCAGGAACAGATCCGGGTTGTCAGAGGGCCAGCTGGGGGAGAAGGATCAAGCATCCCAAAACTGCTCTCCTTCTCCAGGGGGGGAGGGTGGAGCATGTGCTTGGTGCAGTGGCGACACCCGGCGGAGGCTGGGTGCATCACTTAAGCACCGGTGCCTTCAAGAACTCAGGGGCGGGGTGGATGCTGGTCGTCATTGCACGTCCCCGCCCCTGCTTACAGGGGGGGAGGATGCATGTGGCCAGCCATCTCTGTGACGCCCACCCCCAGGCTTCAATTAGTCTTCATCGCTGGCTCTTCCGACCAGATATTAGTTCTGCGATGCTGGAAGGGAGAGACAGTGCCGCGGTCCCACCCTCTGGGGGGATTAGCCAGGGGTGTCTGGGAGATTGCCGGCAATGGATGGAGGTGGGAATCCGGGGGTCCAGGACCAGGGCTGATTCTGACGGTAGCGGCTCATGGAAAAAGCATACTAAATAAAAAAAATAAAAAAAGTGCTGGGTAAGCGGGTAGTCTCTGCCCCCTGATTAAGCCTTTACGGCGAAGTGCTGGGGTAAGTGGCGCTGCCTTGTGTGTGTGGCAGAAATTGTCCTGATAGTTGAAAAAAAGCAATGAAGCAGTAAGAATTTAAGTTTGGGCATTGCTCTATTATCCTGCCAGGGGTGCATCGGTGAGGTCCCTACAGCCCACTCCCCATGATGCAGCTGGAAACAAGGGGCCCGATTTTCAAAATCTCAAGACTGCTGGAAGCCCCTGTGTGTGCCGACAGTGTGGCGCATGGGGCTTGCATCAGTCTCCTGGCCGGCGATCAGGATTTTCGATCTCGTGAGCTACTGCAATGAGTTAGACCAACTTTTTCTGGTCCAGCCTGTGGCAATCTTGGGGACCCGTTCCACGGTGTTTATGGCAAAGAGTTGGTGCAAGCTGCTATAAATGGGCAAACTGTCGCAACCGCGTCGGACCTACTGACATCGGGCATAGTTGCAGCAAAGGGGATTGTCACAGCTGCACCAAAGTAAGGGACTGATGCAGGGCTTGATGTAAGTCCTGGGCCACCCTTTGAAAATAGAACCCAAGTAGTCACAGCTTAGTGTGCCTTTCCTGGTCAAAATTATAAATAAATAAATAAAAATAAATGTATCACCTCCTCTGGCAATCTATTCCACTGATCCATCTCTCTCTCTCTTTCTCTCTGTCGCTCTCTGAAAAACTTCCTATCATCCTTTTTAAATCTACATCACAGTAGTTTCCAACCATGCCCTGTTGTCACCATACTTCCATTTCGAGTGAACAGGTCCTCCTGTCACCTTAGTTTATACCCCTCGTGGATCTGTGCATCTCAGTCAAATCTCCCAACTGCTTCTTGACCTCCGGCAAGTAGATGTTGAGGTCTGCCAGCCTTTCAAAGAGTCAGTGCTCCAAGATGATTACTCACTTCCTGTAAACCAGGGTCGGGACCAAATCTCCAAATTAGGTGCTATGAGGAAAGGGTCTAGCTTTATTTACAAAATACTAATTAACTGCATTTCCTCTTCATCCTGACTTCCTCATCTGAATTGAAATGGGAGGCTGAACTCTTGCAGTTCAGTCTCTGACCAGGAATGGTGCTGTACCTGGAAATGTGCATACAAGGCCAAAGACAGCTACAAGAAAGCTAATTCAGTACAAATATTGCACCATTTTACCTCTCCCTAGTAGACTTCTGGAACTTGGCCTTGCTAAGAAAAGCTTGTTGGAAATGCCTTCATAAAGCGTGGGCCTAACCCATATATTCTGGAGTTGGCCTTCTCTAGGCAGTTTCTGGCTAAATACCCATGAAATATGTAAAAATGTCTTGTCAGTCTCTCTGCCATACTCCCCTACAACATACTTCCTTGGTATCTTCTCAAACCCCACCACCCTCTCCCATCAACAGGAACTCTGGTTGTCTGTTACAGCCTCAGCTGCTAAATGGCTTATTCTCAGCTACTGGAAAAAAAACAACTGCCTTCTCTGAGAGAATGGTTTAACCAGCTGAGCTATATGGCCAACAATGAGAGAATTGCATATGCACTCACAAATAAGTAGGACAGGTTCTTTGACGTATTGGGCCCCATTTTATCTTTGCTTCTGCTCATGCACAAGAAACATCCAGTATTGTGGCCAATGCAGTGGACGCTTTACTGGGTGTGTCCCTCAGCCACCAATCAAGGGGGAAACTGCCGATGACAGCAGCTTCAAAGATAGCCAAGGAGTTGAAATGAATCTGACGCTGCAATCACAAACAGTTACGTCACTGCAGCGGCACCTCCTCCCTCCACCGCAACCTTGTCGGCTCCTGCTGCCCAGTACTCTGTCCCTGGCCCTTGCACCATAAACAACTTGTTTGTTCTGTGTGCCTTTCCTGGTGAAACAAGTAATGAGCCACGGCTCCTGCTGCCTACCACACACTCCAAGGAAAGCCGACATTGGGGTGCCCAATCCCATGTCGGCATGTATCTCCCCCTCCCTCCATTAATGTGGCACACTGGGAGCCCACCCCAGTGTGCCAAAATGTATTGACACTGGGATGCTCACTCCCAGTTTCGGATGTGCCCCCCTAAAATCTGTCTGTAATCTGCCAACATTATGGCACACTGGGAGCACACCCCAGGGTGCCAAAATGTTTTTTTTTTCCAACCTGTAAAAGAAGCCAACCCAGTGGTGCTGAGGATTGAGGTGCTGGATGTCACACCTCGCGCTACACTGGCGACCCAGGTTCGGGAATGGACTCGGGCTGTCGGGGGTTGGCAGGGGAGGGGAAGGGGAGGATCCAGCATCCCATGACAGATCTCCTCCTGCTGGGGTGGATAAGGGGTTTACGTTGCTCTACAGTGGCAACTGGGGGAAGTCAGGGGCACTGCAAGGAGCAGTGTACAGCTGGGAGTTGGAACGTGGAAGGCGTCGGCACGTAGTGCATTGATGCCATTGCACGTCCAGTTCCAGGGAAAAAAATCCAGGTGGAAATTGTGGGACAGTCATGGTGGCTGATGGTCATGCATCACGCCCTGGACCTAGAGGTCGCCCCAGGTATTGGATCCAAGTCCCCATGGTGGCGATACTGCATGCACTGTGCATGGAGGAGCTTGTCGATGCCAGACCGAGTTCAGAAGTGTGGGTGCCAGTGGCGGATGACCTGTCAAGCCCGCTCCGCAAGGAAGGAGGTAAAACGTCAATATAAAAAAGAAAACTGTAAAGAAAGAAAGCCATCCCCCTGAGCGTCTTTTTTTTTACCTGTAAAAAGCGGTCCACCACCATCTCCCGGTCCCCGCCCACTGAGCACCCACCTCCCCACATCCCACCTCACCCATACTTACCCTCTGGAGGTCAGGAGCAGTGATCTTCTCTGGGCTGGGAAACATCTGCACTCTTCAAAGCCGACTGGCAAACTGAAGAAATGACAGTAAGCTGTATAATGGGAGTCAACAAGAGGTTTCAACTTTGGTGGATATCTCAGCCGTTTTAGAATTGTGGCCCCAAATTTTCAACATGGGGTTCTTGGGACACCACCTGTGAACATGTCACTGTCATTTCATTAGTCTGTCCCAAAAATGATTTCTGCAGTCACTGCATGGAATCACCTTCGGGACTGATTAACGAAACAACAGTGCCACTGTTCATGGGTGGGGTCCAAAAAACACCATGCTAAATTTGTGAAAAATTCCAAGAAATGACTGTGGTATGAGTGTGCATTGTGTGCAGTTTCTATGCAGCTCATAACCATAAATTACTATATTTTCACTCCAGGTTTTCAACATTTCCATTTTCCACACCTCCTTATGAACAGTACAGCTGTCATTTTTCACATCCTGCCTGAACCGTGTTGTCGTACCTGTGGCACAGAATGGCGCGCTCGCTGTGAGAAATCGACTTTCGGGATAGATTAACAAAATCACAGTGCCACTGTTCATGAGGGGAGATCCCAACATGCCCATGCTGAAAATTTGGTGAACAAATTCAGAAAAAGATTGCATTACGGGCGTGTGTTGCAGTTTCTACGCATGCTCGTAACTTCACCAATTTTTCATATTTTCACGCCAGATTTTCAGCATTGCCATTTTTTCACACCTCTTCAAGAATAGTACAGCTGTCATTTTTCACATCTAGCCTGAAATATGTTTTCCTACCTGTGGAGCAGAATAGCGTAGTCGCTTTGCTAAATCACCTTTTGGGACTGAGTAACGAAATGATAGTGCCACTGTTCATGAAGTGGGGTCCCAAAAAGCCCATGCTGAAATTTGGAGTGAAAATACTAACAAACGCCCAGGGCGTTAGGGTTTCCAACTGTAATGCCCCACCCTGTAGAGACTGACAGGCGTCGGGGGGTGTGACTTGGGGTCATCGGCTGTAATGCTCATGCCTTTCCACCCCCACCCTGCAGCCAGTGACAGACATTGAGGTGTGTCTTGTGGTCTGTGGCCCTAACGTTCACCCCATTCTTCTATACTACACCCATCTCAGCTTATTTCCTTATGGAATGGGTGAGCATGAGGGCTGAAGACCCCAAGGAACACTGCGACACCTCTCGGTGTCTGCAGGGTGGAGTGAGGTGGAATGGTGTGAGCATTATGGCCGATGACACAAAGGCAAACCCCCAACGCCTGTCAGTCTCTGCAGGGTGGGGGAGTTGGTATTAGTTCAGTACTTCACTGCCATCCCTATTATGCATCTCTCTAATTCCTGCACTACCAATACCAGCAAGCAAACATTTGGCATTGACAAATGCTTGTTACAATTTATGGTTAAGTAGAATTACGCCTTCAAAGCCTGTTGCTGCAGATTTTGTACTACACTAGTAAGTTATACTGCTTACTGCAGCTTCCTTACGGTTTGTATTATTGTTGTTTGCATTTGTGCTAATAACTGCCAGTTAGTCATAGTTTAGGCTGTGCTTAAGAGTAGTAGGTCATTGTTTATTGTTTAAATATAATCTGATGTAATTTTTGAGTTTTGCTTCAAGTTATTAACGCATCTGTAAATTCTGTTACCATGTTTTTGTTCTATATACAGTAAACATTATTATGGAAAAAAAAAAGGTCTGTCAGCCTTTTCTCCGAAGCCCTACCCCGTTGCCCCATGGTCATCTTTGTGACTCTCCGTTGCACCAGAGATGGAGACATGGAGAGAGACAGACTCAAAACACTGTGTAAACTAGTGTTTTATTTATGAAAAATTCAATTTTGATTTAGTAGCGTACTATGTTGTTCTGAATTTCTGCTTTAATGTCTGAGGTTGCAGTACATTTTCTGTCTGGACTGCGCTTTTTCCAAGTGGGAGGGATGTGGGATGAAGCATTTTTTTTTTATTGTTTGTTGAGAGCTGTATCACCATACATACATGTCATGTTTGTTTTGCTGGTGAAGTGAAAGTGATATTAATATCATCGTATGTCAAGACAACAGTTCTTGCCACTACAGTTCCCCTGCTAGTTTCATTCAAAGAGCACTGCTGCAGTTTTCCTAACCAGCTGCATGCTTCCTAGTACTATCAAAGTCTGTATTTCTTCAGTTGCTTCCCAAGCTTGAGCTACAGTAAGTACCTTTCATGGATAAAGCAATTCTGTGTGGTAAAATGAGGGACATCCCCCTAATGTGGAGGACATTGCAGATGTCTCCCCCCTCCACTTATATACAGTCTTCCATTTAATATTTTTTTTAGGATAGCTGAGAAATAGACATCCGTTCTCTTAAGAATGCAATCAGCAAATAACTCATTTTATATGAAGTGGCATACCAGCGTAGCGTTTTTAAAAAGTTAACAAATTCCAAATCTAGCATGTCTACCTTTGTTGAATTCACAAAGTTCAAATCACATTTCTCACGAGGTGTGCCAGTTTAGGGTATACCATCACTACGACAACTTTACAGCACTGTGGTCGATACCGACAATATTGCCACATCGCTGTAAAGTCTGCAAGGGACCCCGGCACCTTTCCCCAAGGTCCTGCACCCCATCCCCGACTCAGCTACATCTCAGAGTTGAGAATCCTAAAGAGGGGGGTTCAGGGGGCATAGCCCCATGCATGAGGGGTGCAGAGGCACAACTCCTGCAAGCAATGGATTAAACATGCAGCACCATCCCAACTGCAATTGTGGTCAGTAGTGGTGTTCTATAATGTGTCACGTCGATAAAATTGTTGATGCACGTGAATCCCCAGTTTAGGCAGTGCACTCTCAGTAAGAGAAGCCACTGCAGGCAGTTCATAGTTAGGACCATACCATAGGGTTCCACATTGGCATCTGAAGTTTGGTTTAATTCACATGAGAGCTTGGATGTGAAGACTAAAGGAGACCCTTTTCCATGGAGCTAAAGTAAGAAAATGTCTAATTTAGGCAGAAATAAATTTAAATTTGTCAAAGGTTTACAATGGGATGGTTGCACTGGACTCTGTTTAATGTTTTCTTTCCCCAGAGGAAGAAAGCATCTTCTGAAAGCTAAATTCCTACCCCCCACCTGCCCTCCAACATCCAGGGCTTCTTCATGAACCTGGGACGCCGCATCGAGAGTAACAATGCTGGCAGTGCACCAAAGGGTCGATGGGATGTCCTTCATTTTGGCCCTCAGAACTGCCTTGACCATCCCACATGGAAAAGTTTCACACAGAGAGTGCTTTCACATTGTAAACGTAGAAATCAAATCAAGAAATCCAACTATCTATTATGCTAAATTTTGCACAAATAAAAGCACTAATTTCCAGAGTTCTCTGAGTGTTTATCTACATATTTGACAATTTGGCAGACATTCTGAGATACCACTCAAGTACGACGATTATATACCAAATGTACTGACTTTACAAAAATACATTTCACATAATGTTGAAACTATTTGTGGACATAAAAAACACATACAAAATGTAACTTTATAATAGTAACTGGTGAGCCTCAATTATGCAAGGCAATCCATGTCAGTCAGACTCCATTATACACATGTGTATATAATGGGAGGTATATAATATAGTTTGTGCAACTGAAAGCTGTCGATCACAAACAGCTATGCTACGTGTTTGACAGTTCTCGCACTCTTTCAGTCAGAGGCATTTGAAACAATCTTGTACCCATGTAGAAAGCTGCTGCTGCTCTCCGAGATGCTTACTTTGCTCCACACATTGTATCACCAGTATATATCTACAAAGTGTCACAGCAGAGTAAACCTGTTCCTGTCAGAACAATACTTTTTCATAACTTTTATAACAGCTGCCATATTTATTGACCTAGCCAAAGCTTTTGATTCTGTGTCTCATTCTCTTCTTTTATACAGATTTCTCTCCATTGGTCTCTCTACTGAGGCTGTGGACTGGTTTAGGTCTTATCTCACGGGCCATATACAGTGCATTCAGACTGGTGACATCCTCTCCCCCCCTTCCCATTCAAGCTGGTGTCTCTCAAGGTTCCATTCTGGGCCCTGTCCTCTTCTGTGTCTTTCTAAATGACCTTCCCTCTCTCTGTGTCTCTTCCAGTATCCATTTGTACACTGACAATACTGTCTTCTATGCCTCTGGACCTTCAACTCCTGAGGTAGAGTCTCAGCTACGGAATGAGTTTCTGAGGATATTATGCTGGTTCCAGGCAAACCAATTGAAGATAACACCAATAAAACTGAATCCATGACATTTGGTACCACGCAGAAACTGGCCAAACTCTCTCCCCTCCCTTCTTTCTCCACTCTCGATGGCACCACTCTTGATGTAGTCCCTGCCTTCAAATATCCTGGTATTTGGTTGGACAGTCAACTTGATTTCTCCTCTCATTTTGACTATATCCACTCCAAACTCTGTCCCAAGCTAGGAGCCTTGTATCAGCACAAAGACTCCCTTTCCCCTGTTGTTCATTGTGAACTGCTCATTAAAATGATTCTCACAGTCTTTTTTTTTTTCATGTTTCTTTCCCTCCAGTCACCACCGACTGGGGCTTCTTCGGTCGACCTACCTTATCCCCTCTAGCCTGGGATCCTCCCATCTGTGCCTGGATTCCCGACTTGACTGCGACACACCTGATGGAGCCAGTCCCCTGGAATACACCCCCACCGGGTGGGGCCGCCTTCTGATCCACGGCACTTTCGTCCAGTGCTCCATAGGTGGAGGCGATGTCAGGACCAGGACACAGTGGGCAGGATCCAGCAGTGGAGGTGGGGGGAGGCGACGTCTACCCCCCCCAGTCAATGGGTGGTTTCCCTTGTTCTAGAGCTCCCCCTAGGAGCCGGGACGTGCAATGCCATCCAGTGCTGCTGGGTGCACTCTCACACCCAGCTTGTGGATGGCTGCTGAGGCTCTTCCCCTGCACCTAGCATGATCCCTGGACTGCGGCACTCCCAGCCTCTGCTAGGGCCTCACATGCTGAGGACTCATCCACCCACCCTCCCTGGGAGAGGGAGAGATGTCCTCTGGATCCTCAGTCCTCTCCATCCCCTGTCAGGCCCCGATGACCCAAGCTTGCTCCAGACCCAGGTCACCGGCGTGGGCGTGAGGTGTGGCATCAGCACCTCAACCCTCAGTGCCACCGGGCTGGCCTCCCTCACAGTCTTTGATTATGCCAATGTGGTCGTTGGGTCACGCTGACCTCATCCTTCTCCATACTGAACACCCTCTTTAATGCCTTTGCTGCTTTGCTCACTCCCTGCACACACCACTGGTCCCTCTACTCTCCCGCTCCCTTCCTCTTTACCTCACGCAGACAGCATAACAGCATCACCCTTATCTCCAAATTCTGTTTTGAATCCTCCCGTCCTATGTCTCCTCTCCCTCATCCCTCTCTTCCTACCCACTATGCTTCAGGGACTCCTGCACCTTCTTGCTCCCCATCCTCTGTCCAGTTCAAGGTAGGCAGCCTCCTCCTACCTTCTCCCCCTCTCTGGAACTCTCTTCCTAGCTCCCTTCAACTAGCTCCATCCTTGCATGTTTAAAACATAATCTATCCCAGTCCCTCCTCTCCCTTGCTCCTGTCCTTCCTCCTCCTGACAGCCAGGGTGAGGCTCTCTCTACCCTTCTACCGCCTTGTCTCTTCATGCATTATAATTTTCCCTACATGTCTGATTCCTATTGCATACTACAATGGCCTCCTTTCCTTTTTTCATGATTTCTCCTCCATTCCTGCTTATCTTTGCTTCTTCTTATAGCTTTTGCCTGTACCAGTGTGTCATGTAAATACCCATGCATTATTTCAGTCCTTACTACTCTCTCCTTTGTATTTGCAAGCACTTCGTGTTTTTATTGCTTGAAGGTTTTATTTATATTATAATCTGTCTGTATATTTGCACTACCCCCTTTTCTCTTTCCCACGAGTTGCACCTGGAAATCAGCTTCGGCTCAGCCTGCCTCTCCCGATTCTCAAATTCTAAATAAATAAATAACTCAGCTTTACTGAAACCATAACAAAGACAGGGACTATCGTGCATACAGTAAATCGTTAATGGAAACAGGAAGATAAGATGTGACCTCACTATCTTCCATAAAATTTGAGCCAGGATCAACAATCCCCTGCTCTGAAAGAAACACAGATGTGACAAGCATCAGTATATAACCAAGAACCATGCGCTTCATTGTAAGTTGTTTTTAAAAACAAAAATCTTTGAAACTTTTTGTTTGTCTCTGCTGCCTGGCCAAGAAAAAGCGCACTGCCTCTGCATAGTTCAAATAAACTAGACTCTATGTGTAATGTATTTGTAACAGATTCTATCCACCAGTTGTTATATAAAATAAAATATAAAATAAAACATGACGGTGTCTATAACACAGATTTTTTTTCCCACCAAATCACCTGAGCTTCACTCTTTTATTTTTTCAAATTGTTTAACCAGGTGAGACACACTAAGCTGAAAGTTTGTTTACAGGTGCAACCTGGGAGCACAAGGAAGTTAAGTGACTTGCTCAGGGTCACACAGTATGCAAGTGGGAGCTGTGGGATTCAAACCCAGGTCTCCAGATTTGCAGCTCAGAGCCTTAAACCACTGCGCTATACTGCCTCCCTCTTGTGGTTTAGTAGGTATCCACACCTCATTTGTACAAAATCCTAATTACACAACACCTCCCAGTGCATTATTCTATACTAAACATATGATACTCACTATTTTCCTGATCCTAGACCTGCTTCTGGGCCCAGTGTGTCACTGTACCCTTCACACCCCAAACTTTACCAGTCCTATGCATCCTCTGGCTTACTTCCCATGGCAGGCCACTTATTTCACCTCTCATGGGGGGTTGGTCGATGCTGATGCAGCTCTGGGGAGTCTGAGACATGGGGACGTGGCATTGAGGATGAGTGCCTGATCATAAGTGAGCCAGGTTTGTGTTTCAGGTTTCAGTTCCTCCTACCAGTTTCCATGGTACTGGCATGCACACGTCTGGTCACTAACATGCCTCTGCCCTCCCTTAGCCAGCCAGGCTTGACATCTGGGGCCCCTGTGAAAGAGACTCGATGCTTAATTTGTCAGAAAGCTCCAGCCCATCCACAGGGGTTGCTGCAGAGCTGCTAAGGCTCTCCACATCCTCTGAGGAAGGAAAGCACCGAGGGCAGGCAGCTCCTCTCTCCTGGTCACTAGAGTTAAGAATCCCTGACTCAGAGCACAAAATGCTGGGGAGTCAGAAGTTACCTGTGTAAGTACATTAATAATATCTGCAGTGTTTTCAACACAGTGTATACAGAAAGTCTCAGGCTGACTTAGTGTTGAAAAAAAACTGCAAATTTTAATAACATGCTCTACACAGGTAACCATTAACTCCCCAACATTTTGCACATGCATGCACATTGTCAAAGTTCTGTTTCTTGAATTGCACTGGCTCAGACTGAGAGCACCAATGAGCCTGGGGGTGGCCCTTTTTTTATTTCACACCTACAATACCCACTGTTATGTTTCTTTTTCCCATAGACTGTTTTGCCCTCAGACTGCTACCTTCCCTTAATTCTCTAGCTCCTCCTATGACCTACCAGCTCTGTCATCTGTTCCTCCACTGTCGGACCAGTGAGGATCCACATGGAATGGGGCCCTGGAGCACTGCTGACCATCATGCAGATAGTCAAGAAACATTTTTTCTCCCCATCCCCAAATCCCACCCACCTTCCACAGATGCAAGGCAGTTCCCCATCTGGCCTTGCTTGCATGGCTGCAGTAAACACCCCTGTAGAGGAGGCAAGCTTTCGGCCCACTGTAGAGGTCATTGTGGTGGCAGAACCAAGGGTTATTCCTCCCTGGCTGGAGCACTACCAAGCTACAGTGCTACTTGAGTCCCTCAGCTGCCCAACCCAGCTACCAGGTCTGCTCAGAACTGGGGTCACTGGTGTGGAGGGTGATACAGTACGTGCTGAACCATTAAGCAGACTCATTATCTGCTAAAAAATCAGTTCATAGAGCAAAACAAGATTATTATAATAAAAAATAGATTCTACTACAGATCCCACTTCATTCTGGAATTTAATCAAAATCTTTGATCCAGTCAGAGACACCAAGTTTGAGGTGAATTTTGTAAATGAAAATGGCCTGAATCAACCCCAGCAGACATGAATATTTTCTAATTACCCAATATCAGCATCCCTAGTGACAGTAATAATAAGAGAGAATTCAGACTCAGAATACTTGCAAACACCAAAGTTTAGATTTGAAAAAAAAAATTATTTAGAGATCTGATTTCTGAATTTATTAAATTAAATTCCAATAACTCATCCCATTTTGATCAGATTGAAATAACGTTTTAAAAAATGTCAGCTAAAATAATATCCCCTGTGTTTGTTAAGTCGTTCAGTAGAAGCATTACGGAAGGAAGAATCTTGGAAATGTGCCAAAATGGTCCCTGTTTTTAAGATCGTAAGGATCTGTCCAACTACAGGCCGATTGCACTGTTGTCTGTCCTCTCCAAGACGTTGGAGAGAATGGTAAGTATTCAGTTGACCAAGTACTTGGAACAATACTCATTGTTGGTAAAACAACAGTCAGGATTTCGAGCTGAGAGTTTGACAGACACCACGCTCATTGGATTTGTAAGTGAGGTAGTGGGTGATATGGATGAAGGGCAGGCTGTGGGAGCAGTCTGTGTCAACCTCTGTAAAGCATTTCATCTTGCTGATCATGACATTTTGTGCATAAGAATGACTAACATTGATGCTGTTCCTGAGACCTTAAACTGGTTCTAGAGTTGTCTTACGAAGATCACTATTGGTAATGGTTGATCATTTTAAGTACAATATAGGACGGATAACTAGAGGGAGCCTAGAAGTCCATTTTGGGCCCACTCACATTTTGACATACATAAATGAGTTAACTAAAACAATGACAAATTCTGACATAAAGCTCTCTGCAGATCATGAGGTTTTGAGAAGTTCATCATACGATAAAAAAGAAATGGAAGCTAAACTTCAGGAGGATTTCAACAGGTTAGAAATTTGGTTTGGAAACTCTTAAGTAACTGAGCCACAAGAAAACTCAATCCATGTTGTTTTCATCAAATGTTGGCAAAAAACAGACTGATAGTGTACTGAACATTATACTTAACCACTTTGCTACAGCGGGTCTTGCCTTCGACTCATCCCCTTACAGTATTTTACGCTCCTCTCTTCTTAACTCGTACACCTTTCCTCCCCCTATTAGGGCCCCGTCCCATGCAAATTCCTTCAGTTTTAGTCCAATCACCTTTAAACAGGTGGAAGACATTCTGCTAGCCCTTGACATTACTAAGAGTGCTAGGGCAGACCAAATACCATATTTCTGAAACTCGGTTTCCAAGTGCTGACTGCCCCTATCACTCATCTCTTTAACAAATCTCTCGCCGAAGGAGTCTTCCCTATGAATGGAAAGTAGCACACATCATCCCTCTCTTTAAATCAGGAGACCCAAGTGACCTAAACAATTACAGGCCCATATCCCTATTACCAATCCTCCTCAAATTATTAGAAAAATTAGTTAACTCCCAAATCAGAGAACACCTCAAAACACACAACATGTTAAATCCTTTTCAATGCGGCTTCAGACCCAAACAGAGCACCATAACTGCTTTAGACAAAGTAACTAACGATTGGCAATCAGCGCTGGATGCCAAGAACCATATCTGTGCTCTATTTCTAGATTTAAGTAAAGCATTTGATACGGTAGATCATGATCTCCTCCTGCATGCTGTGAAACATTGGCCTAAATGACACCTTCCTCAAATGGTTTACTTCTTACCTAGTTGGCCGACAGCAACAGGTTAAAGCTCAGTGTGAACTCTCCCAGCTAAAACTCTTATGAAAGGTCCCCAGGGTTCTATTCTTGGGCCCATCCTATTACGCGATCTACATTAACAACATCGGCCTTAACATCTCCTCAGCAAATATACATCTCTTTGTGGAGGACACTGTACTGTACTGTACATTGCTAAACTACCCTGGAACTGGCCTGTTCAGACCTACAGCAAGAATTCTGCCTGCTGCAGCACAACCTACTGCACCTCAAACTGCTGCTCAATGCCAAAAAACAAAGTCCTGTTTCTTTTCCCCCAGGCTAACTCCACAGTCACCCATCCTCAAGCTGCTATGCCCCAAATCACAACCCTCCTTGGTGAACCTCTAGAGCCAGTAGAGAAATTCAAATACCTCAGGTTCTGGATCAGTAGCAGGCTCCGTTTCAAATCACACATTGAAGAATTATCCAAAGACTTAAACAAAGATTAGGAATTTTCTACAGAATCAAGCACCTTCTCACTGTAGAGGCAAAAACAAGGCTAGTTCAAACAACTTTCCTTCCACTCCTGGACTACGCCGATCTTCTCTACAGTCATTGTCCCATCACTTCTCTTTCCATACTGGACACTCTGTACCACAGAGCCCTCAGATTCATCATTAACGTGCCATACAACACCCATCATTTCATCCTCTATGCCCAACTTGCCTGGCATTCCCTAAACATGAGGAGAACAAAAATGTGTTAACCTGTATCTACAGAGACATATCAGGTAAGCTCCTCTAGTCTATTTCTAATCTCCTAGTTTGCTCCAAAGGATCCTATTCCCTTAGATGATATTCTTGCCTCTCGTTCGACATCCCCAGAGTCAGAGGCATGGTATCTCTTCTTTAATTTTTTGTATCTGGAATAGTATCCAAAAATCCTAAAACTCCCCCAATTGTTAGTGTGTCTACCTTCAAAATGCTGCATCATCATCTGTTGAAAGAAACTTGCAACTGTTTCCGCAGGCCATAGAACTCTAGCATGCTCATTGGTTAAGCCCATCCACCTCCCTATCCTTCTAGGTTAGACTGGAGCCCTTCGTGAGCTTTATCTCCTCTTACCCCTCTTCTCTTACTTTTCTAGGTAGAGTCCCCAGTGACCCTCACCTAGTCTTACATCCTCCTCACCTCCTACTTCACCCCTCCCCTCCTGGCTTCCCCTCTCCCAAGCACCACTTGCTCACTTGGTGTCTTCATCTGCTTCCTCTCCTCTCCTCTCCTATTAAATTGTTGCCCCCACACTTTCTTTTCTTCCCGGTTTTTCACCACTCTAGGCTGTATATATTGTACATATTGTTTATTGAATGTCTCATGTTACTTATCATTTATTGTATATTTTATATTTTGTATTCTGACTTCCTTGTATCTATTTATTGTATATTATTTTTCTTAAGTTTGTTCTTTTCGAGTGTCAATTTTATGTGCTTTGTCCACCCAGGACCACTTTGTAAATAAATTTATCTCAATGGTGCTTCTCCTGGTTAAATAAAGACTAATTGATTGATTGATTGAGTGATACTATTAGATGGGGATCTGATCACTACAGTTAATGAGTACAAATATCTTGGTGTGCTAATTGCTAATTCTCTGAAATTCAGCAAACATCTGACAAATACCATTAAGGAGAACTGTGCTGAACCTGTAAGCCATTTCCAGTACCGTAGGGAAGGGTGGGAAGGGAGGAAAACTGGCACTGGGTGCAAACTCGGGGCGAATTTTCAACTGAAGCTCATTTGTTTATTAACTTGTGCTACTGCTTTTTAAATTTATTTTGGCTTGGTAAACTGTAATTATGTCTGACTGTCAGTGAGGCGCATCTGTGGACCAAGGACCAGCAGGTTGGGTTGAGGGTCATGAGCTGCAGACAAATAATCATGTGGTGTGGTGTTGCTGCGAGAAAGAAAGAGAAACTGGGAGGGCCAGCACCCCCACTAGTATAAAAGGTACGCATGGTGAACTTAGCATGGAGAGGCAGTTAAACTTGGAGTGGACACAATGATATTGTTGAGAGTAGAGCCTAGAAATAGAGTGACTAGCAGGCAGCAAAAAGCGATAGAGTGTATGTAGAGAGAGAAGATTGGGAGAGATGATAGACAGAGAAGACAAGAGAATCCATCTTGAAGATTTTAAGCAAAGCAATGTAGTGCATCACTGTAGTAGTCCATCTACATTATGTACAAGTCCGTCCGGCCGTCTCCTATGTTTCTGTGTGATTCTGTATTCCATACTGTTTTAAAATGAAAATTAATTCTTCAAATTTGTTTACTGTTTAGTTTGTTGTGTCTGTGTGACAGTGTCAATGAATGAAGTGTGAGTGTGTTGTATGCGGCGCGTGGCAGTGGCAGTGGCGGCACCGCAAGGGGGGATTCTTGATTGAAATTTGAAAAACACACTGCACTTCAGTGATCGGGAGGAAGGATTGGATCTGATTTTTAATTTGATTGTGGGACTGGGCTGAGGGACCCACGGCCCAGGCCTAACTCATGTGTGACAAGACCACTTAGTAGTTCACGGGACTGGGATGGGAGTGAAGATGTTCATGCCCTTCAGTCTGCTGCTTGTGTGCTGACTAATTGTCATGGTGTGGATGGGCCACGGGCACCCTCACTCCAGCCCACCACATTGTTTACTCTCATCTTGACCCGCATTCCTCCTGCACTCCAATTCCACACCAGGTCTTCCCCCAGCCCCACCCCACTGTTTCCTTCTACTCCATGCAGGCGGGTGGTGGAGGGATGGCCAGACAGTCCCAGTCAGAGCAAAGCCTGCAGTCAGACCAAAGTCACACTGCGACTCCATTGCACTGCATTGACTAGTCTCCCTCAAGTTGGTTGGTACATGCTTTTTTTCTTTATTGTACATCCATTGGGACTGGATGCCAGGTTACAGACACTGTGCAGACTGTGGTCTCTGAATGGTTGGTCGCATGACCCCTGAGATGGAGACAGATCACAAATCATCTCTAGCAACAGTCACATACAGAAGTAGCTGTGTTGTAATATTCAGTTTTCAGAGGATTCCTCAGTAAGTGCACATGTATTTCCTTGTGTCTCAATTTTGAAGATACAGAAATTCCTATATCTTCAAACTGAGACCTAAGAAAATATGTGTACTGTGTTTTCCTAAGCCCAGTTATCCCATTCAAATGTTTAGTATGCAGAAAATAGTTTCACTCATACCCATGAATGCTACAAGAATCATGCATCTGCAGTGCATTGCTTTTAATAAAGAATCAGACTACCCTCCCCAATAGATTGACATTTCCAGGCATCACGCCCCAACCTAGGCCTCAAAAACATAGCTGTAATGCCCCTACTTAAAAGTAAACTGTAAAGAAAATAAAAATACCACCTGTCTAAATGTGCTTCTAGCCAGCCAGAGTCTCCTGGCTCAGTTGGTAGCACATCCACCTATGGACCAGAAGGTTGTATATTCTCTGCCCACACTGGGATTGGACTTGCACCTAAAATGCTGGCATCAGAGTGCAATAGTAAAGGGTGCTGAACTGCTGGGGTGTGCCATCCTTCAGATGAGATGTTAAACCGAGATCCCTTCTACCCATCCTGGTGTTGTCCTGGTGGGTGTCCAGGTGGAAGTAAAAGAACCGAGGGGCACTCTTTGCAAAGAGTAGGGGACATTCCTGGTGTCCTGGCCAACATTCCCCTTCCCATAAACCGGTTCATGCAATTGTCCAGGCTGTGTGTGGGTGTTGATGTGCGATATGGCGCCACCACACATTAAGTCACTTCACTACCAGTCTAACTATGCGTAAAGCGCTTTGGGATACACTGTATATGAAAAGTGCTACTAAATACTGATTCTTCTTCCCACACCTCAGATTCATGGTAGCAAAAGTTTCCCTTAAATAAGGGGTAGGGACCGACCATGTAGCAAAAGTGTTTTGTTTTTCTTCAAGAAAAGCCCCAAATCTCACCAGAGCTGGAGCATGTAAACCCTCAGAGCTTCTGGCTCTTCAAAAGGTAAAATTTGTCTCTTGCCCAGGGCACCCAAATGCCTTCCTATGGCTCTGGCCATTTCCTCTGCAGAAGCTGATTTTGTAAAGGAATTGTGGAGTCAGCAGGGTAATATTAGCATAAACTTAGTGAAGGACGTGCACGGCAAAACCAGAAGCTGCAGATGCGTTGTAAAAAGTGCAAAAAGATATATAAAGGTATTTAAACAAAAGTCAAACTCAGCTAAAATGCAAATCGGGGACTTGAGATGCAGCAGGGGAGGTAAGGGCTGTAACCATTGTTTTCCTTTAAGTACTGGTCCAGATTTTCTGTCACCGTTCCATCTCTACAGGCTTTTTAATTGTTGTAGTGAGTGTATCTGATTCACATTCTGCAGGTAAGAACCATTTTAGAACTGTGTGATGTGGTTTATAGCCCTTCCTCAGATCTTTCATGGCTGGTACAATGCCTTTGTGTTCTACTAAGGAACTCTGTGGCTCGGAGGGACATACACTACATCATACAGTTCTGAAACTGCACTTAACACTAGAGTGTAGATCAGAAATACTCACTGGGATAATTGAAAAGCCTTTAGAAATGGAACAATGACAGAATTAGAACCAGTGTGTAAAAAAACAGCTTCTACTGGGTAACATGACTTATAGATTAAGTGCAGTTCACCTTTAAAAGGGTAAATTGTAGGATAAGTGCACTAAGAATAAATGCATCAGTCCTAAATAAAAGAACTAGAGCAAATCTAGCAACCCAGCTCATATCACCAATACTGGAATATGGCACAATACTATATAGCAATGCTTCTAAATACATACTTGACCATTTAGACACAATCTATAATCAGTTGGCTCATTTTGTTTAAGCAAACCACTGCAAACTCATTACTACAGTCTTTATAATATGTTAAATTGGGACCCACTTTCTGTCAGATGAGAAAACAGAAAACAGTAATGACCTAGAAAATTGTTAACAGATTCAGTATCTGGTGTAAATTGTAATAGTGCATCTACAAATCCTAGTAAATATCAACTTAGTGACATTAGCAGTAGGGGATGTTTGGCACTAAAAACTCGTGCAAGGTTTGGTATGTTCTCTGCTGACCATTGGGTATCTAAAACATGGAACCAGTGGTCCGGCAGTTCTGTCTTTGGACAAGCTAAAACTCTCTGGGTTCAAATTCCAAGACATATTTGTTGTATTTGTGATTGTTTTCATCTTTGTTATCCTCGGTAGCTACTTGTCCCGTAATCTGATCATAGGACAAGAACTGTTTTCCAAAAAGGATCCTATAATGTAATATTTACTGTAATTTGGTTGATTTTGATGAATGTTTGTTAAATTTTGAGAATGTTTTATTCTATGTGTTCTATCATGAATTGTCTTGTGCTGCAACGTATGCTTCGACAACAGGACAACTTTGCAAAAAGGGCATTTGGGTCCTAATGTTTTTTTTCTTGTACAAAAATAAAATAATTCACTGCTACTACTATTCTTAGCTGTATTATTCTCTAAATTAAGAAATGTGCAACACATTCTGGCCACGAGCTCAGCATTTTGAAAACTAGTGATACACAATCTGTGAGATGTGATGTTTCCTGTACTAGTGTATCACATTTCGGTGACAAAAGGTTGCGGGGTATGGGATCATCCCTCCTAATGTGGAACAGACAGGAGATCTACTCACAGGTACACATACAGATGTAAATAATGGCTTCTAATAGGGAATATACAGTAAATAAGAAGGGTTACAAACCATACTATTTAGAACAATGCATGTTTCTACACAAGATGCTCTAATCAGCAGCATAGCGCAGTGGTTTAAGTCTCTGAGCTGCAAATCTGGAGACCTGGGTTTGAATCCCACAGCCCCCACTTGCATACTGTGTAACCCTGAGTAAGTCACTTAACTTTCCTGTGCTCCCAGGTTGCACCTGTAAACAAGCTTTCAGCTTAGTGTGTCTTGCCTGGTTAAACAATTGGAAAAAAAAATAGGTGACCTATCATACGATTCATAGGCAGCTAGAAAAATCATATGAGGCAAGGCTGGTGGACCTGAACATTTACACCTTGAAAGACACAAGGAAAGCGGAGTGGTAGTGCTACTGCTCATGATGCCAATGACCTAGGTTCGGGAATGAGCCAGGGTCATCAGAGGGCTGGCTGAGGGGAGGATGATTGAGCATCCTAGTGGACGTTCTCCACCCTAGGAGAGTACCGTGTCTTGCTGATATTTCATTTCATTTACTAAAATGACAGTCTATGGACACATCTGCCTGTTTTCATAGGCAACCATAGTCAGGTTGTGCAAACAAGATTGCACAAGAGACAATAACAAACAGTGATACATACAAACAACAGATAAATTATCAGTCGTAACGTACAAGTATTAATGGCACTAATATGATTTCTTAGAGTTGATACAAAAGATACAATATTTTGTCAGAGTCCTGGGGCTCGATTTTCAAAGGTTGACGCAGGGTTTGCATAAGCCCTGCATCAACCCCATTCTTTGGCGCAGCTGCACCAAACTCCTTTTGATGCAACTACACCCAATTTTAGTACAACCGAGCGCCAGTTGCAACACTTTCCATACTTTACAATGGCTTGTGCCAAATATGGCTCAAGCCCAGTGAAATGGTCCATAGCATGCTGCAAGTTAGACTGGGGAGCTGGGTTTAACTTGTGGTATTTGGTTCATAGGGTGAAAATCAGATCAGCGCTGGGAGAATGCCATAAGCCCGTGACCATATGGTTGGTGTACCAGGGACTTACGGCATTCTCTGGCTTTTGAAAACTGAGCCCTGACGCTTTGAGGTAACAGATTCCAAAACTGAAGATCCAGTAGAAAAGGATATTTGTCCAATATTTTAGGAAACCTTGGAAATTTAAAACATAAGCCATCCCTAGACAGCACTGGGTCATATCACCGTATGACAAAACCGCTCGGCTGAAAATGCCATAGTGAAACAGCGCCGCACAAAAACAGAGGTGGGCAAAACACTGATCTGTTCTGCACACCACACCCTTTGAAAACAATGGGTCTTTATGTTTTTTTGTGGGGGCTTAGCCCCCTGCACCCCCCGTGTGGGGGGCTTCACAACTGCACCCCCAGAACTTAAATAACAAACTCTGGGGGTGGGCAGACTTGAGGATGGGGAGAAACTCGGGGACTGATTTTTTTAAATGCTGGCAAATGTTGCAGCAGGAAACCTGGGGGACTGAACCATGGTCCTAGGTCTCCCAACTGTGCCATTTGCTGGTGCCCTACCCATTCCTTCACAAGAGCGGCTCGACCAGGCACCCCGCACATGACAGCTTCTCCTCTCCTAACATCACTGTGCAGCGACAGGGGTAGCAGTAAATCTCTATCGCTATTCCACCCCGTCACTGTGATTTCAAGCACTGCATGTACAGCGCCATTAATACTGCACTGCCTTACATGTGCGATATTGACCCGGCACCTCCATAGACCTAGTCTGTGTATTTAACAAAGATGGTTTTGTCACCTTAAGTTTTAGATTAGTTGGTACTTGTCCATAGCCATCCTCCATGCCCAACAGCCCAGGTGTTGACTAATTCTTTTTGTAACAATTACCAATTTGAAACACTATTTAATAAGCAAGTATGGTACTCCAAGATAATATCAAAGTCAAACCTGCATACTTTATTTACCAGTAGTTCAATTCTGTGCATGGATGTTTTACGTGCAGATCAATAAATAACAAGACAGTGATCTATCAATAATAAAATAATTGTCAAAGCAACCAATTTTTTGGCATCAGATGTAAAGTTGGATTGATTTCTATACAACATGCCAAATTTTTTATTAATGGTTTTTATAAGACTTTCAGTATGTTGATGGCAGCTGAGGCAGCGGACCAGGATCTGGTGGAGGTATTTATAGTCATTGACTTGTTCCAAGGCAGTTCCATCAGTAGTTTTTATAGGAAGAAATTGTGGACGTGGTTGTTTCTTAGAATGATAAAACATAACTTTTGTCTTTCTTGAATTTAAACATAACTTGTCAACAAACCAATTATGAACTGCAAAAAGAATGTCTGCAAGATATTTGCTAAGTTGTTCAAATCTTTGTTTTGAGAAACGATTACTCTTATAATTTGCGTACAGCAGGATCCACGAGGGCTGATGTACTGCCACCAGGGTGACCATAGGTGGAGGTATAGGGGAGCAGTGTGGAGTAAGGGGCATTGGAATGTGACCATTATTGGGTGCATCTAGTGTGCTGGCACCTGAAGACATCACCACACTCCTGGGGGTGCGTGGGCAGGGTTTAAAGGGGAAAATGTGCCGGTTCCAGGAGAATGAAGTCTCCATCCATCCTCCACATCCACTACGGACCCTAGCTGCTGCGTGGGGGTTGTCTTGGACTTCAACTCTGCCGTGGGTGGCTGGCTAGAGTGGGGAAAGAAGCCACAGCAGCTGAAGGGTGACCCCAGCTCAGGGGGCATAGCCAAGTAGGCAGTGGTGGGCCACAAAGTCCCAGATGGGTCAACAGGCAGGGTCTCAGAGGATGGGTATAGGGACTTGGGTGACTTGCTGAAGGAGCGCCTGGTCAGGAACCCCAGGGACAAAAACAAAGAAGAAGGGAAAGGGGAGACATGACTGAAACTTACAAATTCCGAATGGGAAAAAAACAACGTTTATGGTAGGGTTCTGTTTATCAGAAATGACAACACAGTGACCCAGGGTCGTGGGTGGAGATTAATAGTTGGAGGGTTTAAAAGGGATTACAGAAAGTACTACTGAACAGAAAGGGTTGTGGAAAATGAAATGGATTGCCAAGGGAGGTTGTTGAAGCTGGCTCTATTGATATTTTAAGAAAGAATGGATAAGTACAGGGGGTTAGTTGTCTGTAATTTAGAGAACGGGATATACGAGATAGGGCTGTAGGAGAATTAACCAAAAATAGGATAGAAGAGAATCAAAATGTAAATAGTTTATGCATTCAACGATACTAAAGGTAGCAAATAGAGCATAGTTAAAGTAAATGTGTGATTTTTTTTTAAAATGACATTTTGGGCTTCATAGCTCGCTACCTTGGGGTGGCGATAGTCCCTCTGTGTAAAAATTATAAAGTTTTACTCACTCTGTAAATTTTGGAAAGGGATCATAATTCTGGCCAAACTGTGAGCCAGTCAGTCCCTTCCACTTCCTAATCTGCCTGCTTAGGCCTGCGCTCCCCGTTTTGTGTGTAGTACCAGGGGAGAGCACAGGGATCGCCCCCTACAAGTCTATGGGGCTAGTTTTCAGAATGATTTTTAGAAACTTTAAACTACCTTTTACAAAATGAAAGCCACCGCTCAACTAACAGGGTCCCAGAGAAGGCTGATGTGCCAGAAAGTAAATTTTACCAACATAGCTCAATGCGTAGATTTGAGCTAAAGCAGTACAGATCCCTTTATTATTGCATTTCTAGGCTTCTGCAGGGTTTCATATATTTGCAATGTATACATATCATTTTGAGATCAGAGACGCCACATCAGTATTTGTTTAGCTGGGCTTTTATTGTTTAATTGCAAAACAAAACAATAGGTACCATGTGTCTATTCAGTACTGTTCAGTACTTGGGTACAGTATGTACAGCTTTCTGTGAATTCACAATAACACCATTCTTTTCTTTGTGTGACGTGTTATAGCATATTACTTACTTCTTGGATGACCACCTGTATACCTGGATCTGTGCCATGTGCCTGTAATGTGAACAATTTCCTGCTAATAAAATGAGGCCGACCAAGTGTCCTTTGTTATAATAACATGGACAGTCTTATCGTGCCTACTTGTGACAGAAGGAGTTTAGTAGCTGTGAAAGTACATCCGATATCCTGGAAGGCAGGGTGGTCTTGCCCTCAGAGCACTGGACCATGAAGCAGGCGATCAGGCCTGAATCCAGTGCAGAGCAGCTGCTGTATGAGCTTTAGCAAACCATCTGACCTCCCATGCTTTTATTCTATTCTCCACCTGCAAAACAGGATAGAAGCAGGATTCCATGGGGGGTTAGGGTAAATAAATAGATAAATTATAAAAAAGACAGGCCTGTCGGTGCAGCAGTAGTACTACTGTTTTGGGACACGGTGGTCCAGGTTCATGAATGAGCCTGGGTTGTTGCGGGTGCAGACAGGTGGAGGAGGATTGAGCATCCCTGAGGCGCTCCTTCTCCAAGGAGGGAAGGAGGGAGTCAACTTCAGTGCAGTACGACTGCCGGGATAACTACAAGTGGCTGTGCATAAGTAGCAGCTTACTGGGTGGGGGATACTGGCTGTGATGCACTTCAAATTGGTAAATACCTGGCCAGTGCAAGATGATAGTCTAGCCTCCCTCAGGCCCACGGTGATGTGGCCTCCTCCAAATCAGATCTGGACCTGTGGTGGAATTGGGGAGCCCTGCCCCTGCCATGGGGCCAGTCCATTGGTAGCTGATTGGACCCTGAACTCAGCTCATTGGTAGCTGACTGGACCCTAGCCCAGCCCAATGGTAGCTTATTGGACTGTAGCCTCATTTCAACCATTTACAGTGTGCCACGGCAGTGCCAGCCAGAAATGAACTCCTCCCTACAAATGGAGCAGCTGTTACTTATTTTCTTAGCTTGGCTGCCGCACATGTGCAGTAGTGCAGACTGCCAAAGACGATTTACAAATCCCTTTTTTCTTTTCTTTCGTGGTCCCGAGCCCAGCCAAGCCAGAAAAACTGAACCCAGGACCACAAATGTACCCAGAGGTGCAGAAACAATCACCTGGTACTCAGTCCACCCACCAGAGCCTGAGACACCAGGATCCCAATGGCTGAAACTGTAAATCAAGAATGCAGGCCCTAATCCTGCCAAGGACCACTGACTGGCACCACGGGGAGAACAGAGCTGCGGCCCCAAATCAGGTAAGTCCACTTGGGGGGGGGGCTTACATAAGAACAGCAGTGTATGACATAAAAATTCACATTATGCTACAGTACTGGCGGCGGCATGGATTCCACTCCATTGGCACTCCTGCCACTTGAACCATACACTACCACCATTTAAAACCTACATAATCTGTTGTCCACTCCAGTCTGAAAAAAAGAAAACGGTCCTTCTGCAGCTGTCAGTGAGTGTGTCACTTGCTCAGGATTCCTAGTCAGGACTGCAGTTAGCAGGCAGCCGCTAGGAGCATGTTGACGTGGCAGCTGGCAAAACTATTATGAAAGATAGCAGCAGCACCGAAAACTGTCCGGCATCCTATGGTAGTGTGGGAAACAGTGGAGTAGAAGGTTGAGAGGGCAGGCAGCCGCAGGATTCTGTAGTGAGGTACTTTGTTTTGGTCGGTTACAAAAAAAACGAAACAAACGTAATTTATTCTTCACTGATTTGGCTAAGGGAAGGTGTAGTCAAGGCAAGCGGTGAGTCTTGGACAAGTGCTGAGCACGTGACATGCTAGTGCTACAACTGGAATAGTGAAATACTTTTTTATTTTAAGTTATATATCATAAAACATCCACGTTGTGTGGCAATCGACTCTCAAATTTCATTGACCACAGCGTTCTATGTTGCAGCAGGCTAACAGATCACTTTACCGAGAAGGAAGGGTTCTGTCTGTTGCTAAGTGGAGAAAAAAACCATGGCTGGAGTTTTGAAATGAAAATTCTATTGGTACAATGATTTTGGAATGTAATCAGGCACCAGAGATGGGGACTCATTATTTCCCGGTCTCTGTTGCCTGATAACGGACCAGCTAATTGGTGGCCTTAGCCAATCAGCTTTAAGGATTTCCACAACCCATTTTCTAATCTCTATATATTCCTTCTCTGAATTTTTTTTTTATTTATATTTTATTTGTTTTTTTGCCTGTTTTCTCCCCCAGTCCTGAGGCCCCAGCACATGGGTGACATGCATGCGTGGAGGCGCACACACGCCCTGTGACGCAGGCTCAGCCTCTTCCGCCTCCCCATGGCTATCGCCGGAGCTACATAGATTGGCACCACCATCCATCCTCCACCAGGTGGTGGCCACTGACTGGGGAGCCTCCAACCCCTTCCAGGAGGAGAGAGAGAGTTGCCTTGCGGCAGCTCAATCTCGCTCCTCGTCCTCCCTCTCCAGGCTGACCCCCAACAACCTGGGCTCGTTCCCAAACCTGGGTCACCAGCACAGCGTGAGGTGTGGCATCCAGTGCCTCAACCCTCAGCACCACTGGACTGGCCTTGTCTGAATTTTTGTAAACCCCTGAGATACCTGTTCCAAAGATGACAGTCAGGACTCTGATTATGAAGCAGATACCTTACATTCTCTTCATTTTCTTGTTATTAAGAAAGGTTATTATATTTAAATTTAATAAAGAAATAAGGCACAGATTCCACAGATGATGAGAATGCAGGATCAGGGTAATCTCACCTTTGAGAAGAGCTATCACAGATCTGGAAGCTTACCTAAAAAATATAACAGTAAAAGTAGTTATGAGGAAATGCTACCCACTAACAATATCTAAGTCTTTTCTTGCACAACATCCTGTGATGGAAAGGAGCAGCAGGGCTGGAATGGTAACAATTCACAGGGTAGTCCGCCACCTCTTATGTTTGATTAAACATACCTGATAAGAGCCAGCCTGGTGTTGCTGAGGGATGAGGTGCTGGAAGCCACACTTTGTGCAACGCCGGTGACACGAGTTTGGGAGTGAGCTTGAGTTGCCGTGAGTTGGCTGGGGGGGGGGCGTGGAGCTAGACTGAGCTGCCAACAGGCAGTTCTCCTGTCCCAGGGCGGGATCTGGAGTCTCTTGGACACTTGGCTGTCATTGAGTGGAAGCTTGGTGGTAGCGCCAAGCCCAATGGGAGACTCTCCGTTAGGCTGGGTGGGTGGAAGGGGCTGGTACAGGAGCCACAGTGTGCATGCTCATCTCCACGGGCATGTACTACTGTGTTCTGGGGTCCCGGGTAGGAGGAACAAAACCAAGAAACATAGAATTTGAGGCAGATAAGGACCGCTTGGCCTACCCAGTCTGCCATTTCCCTACCTACTGGATAAGCTGCAGATCCTAGTTAACCAGCAGCCTACTTCTTCCTACCCCAACCCCCTAGAATGGCCTTATGACTGTCCCATGCATGTTTGAATTCCACCACTGATTTTTGACTCCACAACCTCCTTCGGAAGGCTGTTCCATGCATCCACAACCCTCTCTGTGAAAAAATACTTCCTTAAATTACCTCTGAGCCGTCCCCCCTCCATCTTCAAATTGTGCCCCCTTGTTCTTGCACACCTCTTTTTTTGAAAGATGCTACCCTCTTGGACTTTGCTGGTTCCCTTGAGGTACTTGAACATTTCTATCCTGTCCCCCCTCTCCCTCCTTTCCTCGAGGCTATACATATTAAGCTCCTTTAGTCTCTCTTCATATGTCTTCCGGTGCAGACCCTGCACCATTTTAGTTGCCCTCCTCTGGACAGCTTCCATCCTGTCTATGTCTTTGCGGAGATTGGGTCTCCAGAACTGCACACAGTACTCCAGATGGGGTCTCACCAGCTTGTCTGTACAGAGGGATAATAACTTCCTGTTTTCTACTGGTGATGCCTCTCCCTATGCATCCCAGTATCCCCCCAGCCCTCCTTGCTGCCCTCTCACATTGCTTGCCCACCTTTATGTCATCTGATATGACTACCCCAGGTCCCTTTCCATTTTGTTGTTGTTAGTATCTCCCCCCCCCATTGTGTACTCTTCCCCTGGGTTTTTGTTTCCCAGGTGCATTACCTTGCACTTCTTAGCATTGAATCTAAGCTGCCATACATTTGAGCAGTCCTGTAACCTCTAACCTAAAGAAAATACCTATGTTTCCCCATTGCCGAAGTACAGTGGGAGGCGGCAATGGGGAGCAAAAAGCCAGATAAAGAAAATACCTGGTAAGGGTCTGGGGATAGGTTTTCTCATTATATGCTGCAGTTCTACACTTTATTTTTACTCAGTTTTATGTATCTGAGATGTGTGTGCATTTTACACAGGAACAGTCCATCCCCATTTTGCTCTTGAGACTGAATCAGTCTTTTATGATGACAAATTCCAGTTGGCTATAATTAACTGGCTGGCAAATTGCAAAAAACTTAGCTCAGGTAGGCCTCTTCTTAAGATGGAGCTATTTAACACCAGCTGGCTACCCTTTGCACATATTATAGAAGAAATTGAAGGCATCCCAGTCTTAGAACAACTAGTATACTGAGTATACATAATAAGACTGGTAACACATTCAATGAGTAAGAATCTAATGACAGATCCTTGTTTCCTGTTAATACAGGTTTTAGGCTTGGTCCAAGTATTAAGGGACCTGAATGAAGACATGAAAGTTTTAAGGGTGGAATGAGACCATTTAAGAAGGAACAAGAACTGTAAAATTAGGCAAGTGAATCAGTGAAAGCTATGCTTGATAAACTGCACATAGGTATATGAATTGTACTTTAATCTACTGCTCCATTATATTAATGTGCCTTGTGGCTAATGTTCATTTTCTAAGTCTCAATAAGACACTGTAAGTTAAAAAAAAAAGAAACTGAGTCAGACTTTTAATTTCACTCCAGAAACTTAGTTTCCACCATCAAAAGGAGGGGGAGAGAAATACACAAAAAAAACAAACAAAAAAAAAACAGCATAGTTAGTCACATATCCAGTTTGCCAATTACAACTAGGAATGGACTGAATAGTAAGTCAGTGTATGATAATCAGGGCCCCTTGTACTCTACAATTCTTCAGTCCTGATTTCTATGGAAGGGCTCCTAGTCCTCTGCAGCAGCATTTGTTCCTCATTTATTGATTTTGGTGGCAGAATGAAGATCTGCAATTGGCTAAAATGTCATGTGATATAGTCTGTGACATCACATGCTGAGCACAGAGGAGAAGCTTCAGAATGAACAAGGAGAGGAAGGCAGCTAAGCACTATGGGAAAACTGTATATTTATTAATTTTTGTTTACTGGGTAGAATCACTAGACAAGTACTAGTCTATTTTAAGGCGCAACCCAGGAGAGTACAGACCATACATTCAACAGTACGTACCAAGCCAATAGAGTACAACTCAGTCAAAGGTATTCACAAACATTAGAGAATCAACAATTACAATTGAGAAGCAACAGGTATATTTACGAAGGGCAAGTGCTTGGCAGATACAGATGGAAGGACTGAACAGAGAGAGATCATATTATTGACATCTAGGGAGAGGAATATGCTTTCATCTGGAGTAGGTGAGATCAGTACTATTTCCAGAAAGCCCTGGTAGTTACACAATTTTCTAGTATTAAAATCTAGGGACAGGAACATGCATGCATCTGGAAATGGTGAGACTGATACTGTTTCCAGAAAGCCCTGGTAGTTACACAATCTCTAATGTTAGTTGGAACCTTATTCCACAGTTTTGGGGCAGAAACAGCACATGCTGCCTCTTCAAGCTTGTCTTAGTCCTGGGGTACTAAGTTAGTCAGAATCCATAGACCTAAGAGGGTAGGTAGATATGTACAGCACCAATCAAGGGGCTAGAGATGAGAGGGAGTGGGTGTAGGACACTATATATGACACCTCCATAGGAGAGGTCACAAAGCCCAGCAGGGGATAGACATCCATATCTGGAATATAGGTGACAGTGGTGGACTAGTCAGTTGCTAGCTAGCACAAAACAACAGATATTATTATAAGCACATCCCATTTATGCAAGATCTGGGTGGAGATATTTGAGCAGGCGGAAGTCCATAGGTTAGCTTAGAGAGTCGAATGTTCCTGGCAACAGACATGTGAGCAGAATAGGTGAGATTATGACTGGCACGATATATCAGTCCCAACCTGGAATTAACTTCTCTGAAGATAGTGTTCACATGAAGGAGAAATCAGCGGAAAAGTCAAAGTGATCCCAAGGTATCTGAATGAGTGAACTGTGTCAAAGAGGGTACCACTATCCTCACAGGTCACCAACAGTGGTGCAGGGATATTCTTTAGCCTATTGTGGGTGCCAGATAGCATAGCATGTGACTTGGCTGTGTTCATTATTAGCCTGTTCTGTAAGAGTCAGGCTTAGACACTCATTAGATGAGACATTAGTTTTTCTGTTTGGGTCACTAGTGTCCTTGGCACCTGCACAGAAGACAAGGTCATCAACGTACAAGAAGGGTGCACTGTTTTGCAACATTGATGAAGTGAATTGACAAGCAGTGAGAACAACAGAGGTCCTAGTATTGAGCTCTGAGGTCACCTAAATGGACAGGGACAGGATCAGACAGGGAGGAGCTGAAGCAAACTCGTCTATTGGACAGGTAATTTTTGAACCATGAAAGGGCAGAGTTTGGAAAACTCACAAAGAGCAATGAATTTGCAACACAACATATATTCAGCAGTGTGATGCAGGTTCTGCCAAAAATTCCTCAACTGTGGAATTGCAGAATTCCTGGTGCCTTGATAATAATTCAAGCCTGCAACGCATACTAACTTGGGAGCAAGAAGGCAGGCTGTAATGGACTACAATAGAACTGCAGTAATGGACTATAACAGAACTGCTGTAATGGACTACAATAGAACTGCAGTAATGGACTACAATAGAACTGCTGTAATGGACTACAAGAATTGCTATAATGGACTACAATAGAACTGCAGTAATATGTGTTAATACTTCCCCTGGAGCCACTTGTTGCTGTATCAGAGTGGTTTCATGTACCTTCGGCTTGTGCAAGAACAGCAAAGCAAAGCTGAGCTTTTATGGCTCAAGCTGAAGGCAAGTGAAACCACTCTGATGCAGGAACAAGTGGCAACAGGGGATGTATTAATATATTATCGATTGAGAGTGATCAATAATACATATTTTTTAAAAAAACTTCCCAGAATGTGACCATTTCTAGGGCATCTGTGCGGGTGACATGCTTTTCACAGAATAAGAGTGTCTCACATGCAGGGGAAAGGAGTGCTCTGATTGGTCGGGAGCGCTCTCTTGATCTATAATGAATTACAATAGAACTGCAGTAATGGACTACAATAGATCTGTAATGGACTGCAATAAATTGCTGTATCGGACCACGATGGAGCTGCTGTAATGGACTACCACAGAACCCCAGTAATGGACTACAATAAAATGGATCCATGATGACTGGTCGACAAATTCATTGTCAACCGATGGTACAGCAATGCCTTTATGTCAACCACAATTGCGGTTGACATTAAGCGTTCACTGGAGACTTTGTTTTCTATGGGAGATTTATCCCCAAAGCGCCCCATGTGGAGTTCTGCCCGCTGCATTCCCCATAACTATAATAACTCCAAGTCAGAGTTGATTTGGGAGGATGCAAGACCCCAGAAAGCAGTGCGGGTCCCCGCTGCGACATTACAGTGACCTGTCACTGTAATGTTGAGTAAATAGTAAAATTAATAGACCTAACCACGGCATATCCAATAGAATTACATGACCTTTATGACTCACAAAGGCTTTACTGGACTGGATTAGCTTTTCCACTCTGACCTCTTGTGAACAGCTTTATGAAAGATAAATACTAGACACAGAGTGGATACTAAATAATGTCTTTACATTAAGATTATTTCTATCATGTACTGAGTGGGCCAAGGGTTTGTACCATGTGACAGTTGTATGTTTCTTGCATCTAATTTCATATTAATATTTGCTTCTGAGTAAAACTTTCTGAAGTATTTAACTTGTTTGGGGAGTCTCCCCTTGCTTTATCCTTCTTTTGTAAAGCGGCAGTACAATGAAACTGGGCACAAATTTTGACCCTACCTGTTTTTCACCATAAAAGATTCCATGCATTTTCCAGTTTTATTTGGTGGTAACATTTTCTACTTCCACCAAAATCTAAGTAATTTATGAATGTTTTAATTTTGTTTTTTCTTCAAGGGAAAAAGATGGCTACCACACTTGGCTTAGAAATTCCATTGTAGACCTAGCTAGGGTTAGGACTGACAAAACAAACAATAACTCATGGTGCACAGCGTACTGTAGGCGGTACCTAATGAAGTATATTTAACAGGTATGTTAATATTTTCATTAACTGAAGTTGACACTAGTTTTTTGGAAAACATTTTGTTGCACTGCTGCTTTAGCTTAGTATGTACTGTATGTGCTAGAACAGAACTGCAGTAATGGACTACAATAGAACTGCAGTAATGGACTGCAACAGAACTGCTGAAATGGACTACAATAGAATTGCTGTAATGGACTACAACAGAACTGCTGTAATAGGCTACATTAAAACTGCAATAATGGGCTACAATAGAACTGTTGTAATGGACTTCAATAGAATTGCTGTAATGGACTACAATAGAACTGCAGTAATGGACTACAATAGAACTGCTGTAATGGACTACAATAGAACTGCAGTAATGGCTACAACAGAACTGCAGTAATGAGCTACTAATAGAACTGCAGTAATGGACTACAATAGAACTGCAGTAATGGACTACAATAAATTGTTGTAATGGACTACAGTAGAATTGCTGTAATGGACTACAATATAACTGCAGTAATGGACTACAATAGAACTGCAGTAATGGGCTCTAATAGAACTGCAGTAATGGACTACAATAGAATTGTTATAATGGACTACAATAGAATTGCTGTAATGGACTACAGTAGAATTGCTGTAATGGACTACAGTATAACTGCAGTAAGGACTACAATAGAACTGCTGTAATGGATTACAATAAATTGCTGTAATGGACTACAATAGAACTGCAGTAATGGACAACAATAGAACTACAGTAATGGACTACAATAGAACTGCTGTAATGGACTACAATAGAATTGCTGTAATGGACTACAGCAGAACTGCAGTAAAGGACTACAATAGAATTGCTATAATGGACTAGAATAGAACTGCAGTAGTGGACTAGAATAGAACTGCAGTAATGGACTACAATAGAACTGCAGTAATGGGCTACAATAGAACTGCAGTAATGGACTACAATAGAACTGCAGTAATGGGCTACAATAGAACTGCAGTAATGGGCTACAGTAGAACTGCAGTAATGGGCTACAGTAGAACTGCAGTAATGGGCTACAATAGAACTGCTGTAATAGGCTACAATAGAACTGCTGTAATGGGCTACAATAGAACTGCAGTAACGGGCTACAATAGAACTGTAGTAATGGACTACAGTAGAACTGCAGTAATGGGCTACAATAGAACTGCTGTAATAGGCTACAATAGAACTGCTGTAATAGGCTACAATATAACTGCTGTAATGGGCTACAATAGAACTGCAGTAATGGGTTACAATAGAACTGCAGTAATGGACTACAATAGAATTGCAGTAATGGACTAGAATAGAACTGCAGTAATGGACTACAATAGAATTGCTGTAATGGACTACAATAGAACTGCTGTAATGGACTACAATAGAACTGCTGTAATGTGCTGTAATAGGCTACAATAGAACTGCAGTAATGGGCTACAATAGAACTGCAGTAATGGGCTACAATATAACTGCTGTAATGGGCTACAATAGAATTGCTGTAATGGACTACAATAGAACCGCTGTAATGGGCTACAATAGAACTGCAGTAATGGACTACAATAGAACTGCAGTAATGGGTTACAATATAACTGCAGTAATGGACTACAATAGAACTGCTGTAATGTGCTGTAATGGACTACAATAGAACTGCTGTAATGGGCTACAATATAACTGCTGTAATGGGCTACAATAGAACTGCAGTAATGGGCTACAATATAACTGCTGTAATGGGCCACAATAGAATTGCTGTAATGGACTACAATAGAACTGCTGTAATGGGCTACAATAGAACTGCAGTAATGGACTACAATAGAACTGCAGTAGTGGGTTACAATAGAACTGCAGTAATGGACTACAATAGAATTGCAGTAATGGACTAGAATAGAACTGCAGTAATGGACTACAATATAACTGCTGTAATGGACTACAATATAACTGCAGTAATGGGCTACAATAGAACTGCTGTAATGGACTACAATAGAATTGCTATAATGGACTACAATAGAATTGCTATAATGGACTACAATAGAACTGCAGTGATGGACTACAATAGAATTGCAGTAATGGACTAGAATAGAACTGCAGTAATGGACTACAATATAACTGCTGTAATGGACTACAATATAACTGCAGTAATGGGCTACAATAGAACTGCTGTAATGGACTACAATAGAACTGCTATAATGGACTACAATAGAATTGCTGTAATGGACTACAATAGAACTGCAGTAATGGACTACAATAGAATTGCTATAATGGATTTCAATAGAATTACTGAAATGGACTACAACAGAATTGCTGTAATGGACTACAATAGAACTGCAGAAATGGGCTACAATAGAACTGTTGTAATGGACTATAACAGAATTGCTGTAATGAACTATAATAGAACTGCTGTAATGGATGACAATAGAACTGATGTAATGGACTACAATATAATTGCTGTAATGACTACAATAGAACTGATGTAATGGACTACAATATTTTATTTTTATTTATTGAAATCTAGGATTACAAAGACCTTTGGGCCAAGACTCTTTTATAAAGGTTCCACGTCAGAGGTAAATATAAAACAGGGTTGACACACAAACAAAATAGGAGAACAATTGTCATGGTACAACAATATATGGTGATTAGAGGCAGGATCAATAAAGACATGGTACAACAACATTTCAAATTGGAGATAGGACTATAGAACACTCAGGTACGGAGCCAAGTAGGGGACCAATGGAATAACAGTGAGGCCTCGGTAAAGGGGTGGACAGAACAGAGATCAAGGAGGAAAATGAAGGGAGGGGACACAAAGATGCAGCCGGAGGCAGTTGTCAGAAGAGGGGGTAAGGGGTAAAGGAAACGTGGGTGAAGGGAAGGAGGGGCAGGGGGATGGTGGAGCGAGGAGGAGGGGAGGGTAGGTGGAGGGGTAGATAGGAATAATAAGTGCAAGTGGAGTACGAGCTGCAGGGATGGGGAAAGATGTGGTGGTATCAGCGGCTGGACATGTCAGCTCAGGCATAAGTGTAGCAGTCGCAGGAGTTTGAGGCAATAAGATGAAGCCATAGACGAGTTTTGAAGGTACCAAGGGTAGGAGCTGAGGAGATGTCAGGGTTAAGGTGATTCAGCCAAAGTGGTGCCGTATAGGGGAATGCACGTTGACCCTGAGCAGTGCGGCAGCAGGGGATTTGAAGGAACTGAGTTTTAGACCCCCTGGTGATCTGCAGGTTGTTTCTGCTGTTGTGGAGCAAGGCAGTGACTCCCGGTGGCACAAGGCCAAGGCTGGTTTTTCTTGCCATTATGCAGGTCAGGAACTTTATGCGATTAGAGAGTTGGAGTCAGCGGGTTTGTGCATACAGGTCACAGGTATGTGTATGTCAGTGTGCCCCAGTGACTAGCTGACATGACTTATTGAGGGCTGTTGAGATGCATCTGAGGGTAGACCTAGTGGCAGAGCCATAGATGAGAAGGCCATAATCAATAATCGAGACCACAGAACTCTGAACGGCAAGCTTCAGAGCTTGGGGTGTGAGATGTTGTCTGTGTCTGTAGAGGAGGACAAGGCGGGTATTAGCTGCTTTAGCCATGCTTTCGACGTGTGCCTTGTAGGAGAGGTTGGTGTCAAGCAGTATACTGAGGTATGTAAAGGAATGGACCTGTTCGAGGATATTCCCTTGCGTGGTGGAGATAGTTAGGCGGTGAAGCTTGTGTCTATTACGAGAGCTGCAGAAAAGCATAGACTTTGTTTTCTTTTGGTTAAAGATGAGCTTGTGATTGAGAACCACTTCTCAATGGCACTGCCAACCTGGAAATTGTGTTGTAATGACAAGGGTCTCTGTGGGATGAGAAGGTGACTGCATCGTCTGCATAGAGGATGATTTTCTCCATGGAAGACTGTGGTAAGGAATTGAGAAACAGGGTGAAAAGTAGCGGGCCAAGTATAGAACCTTGTGGAACACTAGAGCGAACTGGTAAGGCATCAGAGAGAGTATTGGCAATTTTTACTCTTTGTGTGCAGTTTTCCGGGTAGCTTTTGAACCACTGTGCTAAGTGCGGAGAGAATCCAATATTTAGGAGTTGGTTGACCAGTAGCCAATGGTGAACAGTATCAAAAGCCTTGGAGAGGTCGACGTAAACTGCGCCAATAAGAAGGCCCTTGTCTAGGGAACTATGTACAGCACCAGTGAATTCAAGAAGGGCAGTGGAGGTACTGTGTCCTTTTCTGAATCCATGCTGTTGATCACACAATAGATTGCATTTGACAAGATGGTCAGTTAGCTGGTCTGCTACAATATGTTCAAGTGCCTTGGAGAGAGGGGGAAGAATAGAAATCGGGCGATAGTTAGCGTGGCTAGTCTTATCACCACTTTTGTGAACTGGAGAGACAGTAGCAGCTTTCCATCTGTCCGGGAATTGACTGGAGCGGAGAGAGAGATTCAGGATTTTGGTTAAGGGATGTAGAACTTCCTCAAGAGTAAGCAACAGTAACTTGAGGTCGAGGGTATCACCACTTGCTCTGGATTTTGAGATGGCAGCTGTGATGTATCGTCACGCATTACACAAGTTGATCTGCTGAAAGTAGAAGTTGGGGGTTTTAGCCAGGGAAACACGGGCATTTGCGGAACAGGTGTCGTCATTAAAGAAATCGGGGGGAGGATGGCACTAAGGTCAGTGAATGCTGCGTTAAAGGTGTTAGCAATTGACATGGGGTCAAGCGTAGTGACACCGTCAACAATCGGCATGGTTGGGGTTTTTTTTGGTTGTTTTCCTGTGATTTCCTTTATGTTGTCCCAGAAAGCACGACCATTGCCCCAGGTGTTTGTGAGAGCATTGTTATAGTAGGAGGTTTTTGTAGGTCGGATGGCTTTGGTACAGGCACTCCAGGCTTGTTTGTAGTTTTGAATGTCTGATGGCTTGCCTGTGGCTTTGGCCACTGCCCAGAGGTGGTCCCTAGCTTTCAGTTGAGAGAGTAGCTTGGAGTTTATCCAGGGGTTGCTGAGTGTTTTGACTTTACGTTTTTTAGCAGGTGCAAAGAGGTCACAGGCCTTGTTAAAGGTGGCAATGAAGAGGTCGAGGGCCACATTGACATCTGTAGCATTGTAGATGGGTTGCCAGTCTTGTTGACTCAGCTATTGTTTGAAATGGAAGAGCTTCTCATGAGGAGGACCCTACTATGTATGATAGTGGGAGGTAGCTTGAGAATTTGTTGGACCATTTGCAAATGACTGGGGAATGGTCACTGAGGGAGTCTGGGAGAAAGGAGATACGAGAGATCCGGAATGAGTGAGTTGTAAAAACCGAGTCCAATATGGTGTTAGTGCTGGTCTTGTAATTTGTTCTAGTAGGGGTGTTGACCATCTGTGTGAGGTTGGCAGCAGCTATGGCATCTTTATGAGCACCTACATCGGATCCGAGCCAATTTATGTTAAAGTCCCCTAAGAGATAAGTTCGGAGTCAGGAGGTTGGGAGTTGATGAATGTGAGGACATCGTTAAGGCCATTGGCTTGCTCCAATAGAACTGCAGTAATGGGCTGCAACAGAACTGCTGTAATGGACTACAATAGAACTGCTGTAATCGTCTACAATGGAACTGCAGTAATGGACTACAACAGAACTGCTGTAATGGACTACAATAGAATTGCTGTAATGGACTACAATAGAACTGCAGTAATGGGCTACAACAGAACTGCAGTAATGGACTACAATAGAATTGATGTAATGGACTACAATAGAATTGATATAATGGACTACAATAGAACTGCAATAATGGGCTACAATAGAACTGCTGAAATGTACTACAGTAGAATTGCTGTAATGGACTACAATGGACTACAGTAGAATTGCTGTAATGGACTACAATAAAACTGCTGTAATGGACTACAATAGAACTGCAGTAATGGACTACAATAGAGTTGCTATAATGGACTACAATAGAACTGCAGTAATGGACTACAATAGAACTGCTGTAATGGACTACAATAGAACTGCAGTAATGGACTACAGTAGAATTGTTGTAATAGACTACAGAAGAACTGCTGTAATGGACAATACAACTGCTTCAATGGACTACAGTAGAACTGCTGTAATGGACTACAACAGAACTGCTGTAATGGGCTACAATAGAACTGCAGTAATGGACTACAATAGAATTGCTGTAATGGACTACAATAGAACTGCTGTAATGGACTACGATAGAACTGCTGTAATGGACTACAATAGAACTGCTGTAATGGACTACAGTAGAACTGCTGTAATGGACTACAACAGAACTGCAGAGACTGGAAACTTAATTTTCTTCAGATGGGCTTTGCCCTCCGAATCCCCCCATGTAGGGGGTCTCTGCCCCCCTGCACTCCCCATAACTATAATAATCAATTTTGAGTCAGAGGTGATTCAGGGAGGTGGTGTAATACCCCCAGAAAGCAGTGCCGGGCCCCGCGCTTGCATTACAGCAACCTGTCACTGTTGTCGCTGTAATGTCGGTTGCAGTAAAATTGTCGACCTAGTGATGGCATATCCAATAGAATTGCATGACCTTTATTACTCACAAAAAGCTTGACTGGATTGGATTAGCTTCTCCACTCTGACCTCTTGTGCAGCAGCTTTATGGAAGATAAACACTAGACACGGAGTGGGTACTACATAATGTCATTACATTAAGATTATTTCTATCATGTACTGAGTGGGCCAAGGATCTGTAACATGTGACAGCTGTATGTTTCTTGCATCTAATTCCATGTTAATATTTGCTTCTCAGTAAAACTTTCTGAAGTATTTAACCTGTTCGGGGAGTCTCCCCTTGCTTTATCCTATTTGTTGGAAAGCAGCAATGCAACGAAACTGGAGAGCATATCCTATTGCACTGCTGCGTTAGCTGAGTACTTATGTGCCTTGTTCCTGTCCAGCCATTTGTGCCCCCCCTCAGGTCAGCATGGCTCAGTTGGTAGCACATCTGCCTCTGGACCAGTGGGTTCTCGTCCAACACTGGGATTGGACTTGTAACTAAAAGACGCTGGCACCCGAGCGCAGTATTAGGGGGGTGCTGTACTGTTGGGGTGTGCCGTCCTCGGATGAGATGTTAAATCGAGGCCCCTTCTACTCATCTTGGTGCTGTCCTGGTGGGTGTCCAGGTGGTAGTAAAGGAACCCAAGACATTATTCGCAAAGAGTAGGGGACATTCCCGGTGTCTTGGCCAATATTCCCCTTCCCATAAAAACTGGTTCATGCAATTGTCCAGGTTATGTGTGGGTGATGATGTGCGATATGGCCGCCACTACACATTCAATCACTTCACTACCAGTCTAGCATTGCTTGTAAACGCTTTGGGATACATTGTGTATGAAAAGTGCTATATAAATGCTGATTCTTCTTCTTCATTCTTCCTCCTCCTCATTGCACCCCTGGTCCCTTACCCAGCTTTTTCCGGGGACTTAACCCTCCCCTCATGTTATACTGTGGTCATCTTCTCCAGAGAATTCCTCAGTCAGTCATCAGGGAGACTTTGCCATGTTGGTAGGTGTTGTGGGGGGCGGCGGGAATCATGCTGCACAAGCAGGGGTTATTCTTTATGTTCCTTCCAACCCCTTAGGATGCTGCACACAAGGATGTCATGATACGAGTCTGCAAGCTGTGTTTATGCGTGTCAACATCAGCAGTGTCCTCCCTGCACTATTGCAAGGTCTTAACTGCACCTCCCCTAGGCTGACACAGGGTGAAGTTATGCAGTGGGGATGCATCACGCACTCTCTCTCTTTCTGTCTCTCTGGAGAAAGGGAAGTTCCTCTAGAACACTCAACCCTCCCCCCCAGATGACCCCCCCCATAACCCTGGCTCATTCCCAAACCAGTGCCACCAGTGTTATGAGCGTTAGCACAACTCTGGCGATCACCATCTAGTCCCCCTCCTCCCTTCTTATCACCAGTAATGTTGTGGTATTTCTGCCTTAACGCATAAGTTACATCTTTATTTAAACTGAATTACATTTAATGTACTGGTTGTGACTGGTATTATGGCTGCGAAATAAAGAAGTTTTAAAAAAGTTGAATTACATAGGTTTTTCACATGGAGTACTCTGAAAATTTGTAGTTTGCAGGCCCTAATTCCTGGTGACCTCAAAATGCAGAAACCAGAAGCTAATGGTGGCCTCTCACGTCAGTCATCACAGATCCCTAATAGAACAATTCCTACACTATGCTGCAGAACAAGTTCCTGAGCACTGTCTTATCTCCGGAAATTTATCTCCATGTCTTTTTTTGCTAGGTAAGAAGCTGCTAGTTTCATCACTTTCTTAATTGGGACTCTAAAGAGCTCTGTGGCCATATAAAATTTTACTGCTGGCCACTTGTGGCCCTGGGAGCCTCATTTGAATGACACCGCACAAAATCATTCTGCAGTCAGCAAGCAATGGGTAAACACTTATATTCCAGTGTAAACATCCCTTCGGTTTATGGCTTGTTGAGTAATGAACTGGTCGTTAACTGCTGGCAAATTACAGATTTCTTCAGAATTATTCCTTAATCGTGTCATTTTATTCCTCTCATCTGGTGTCATATTCTTTATAGCTATCTAATGTAACCAGAGATTTTTTTTCAGTGGAAACAAACTACCTACCATGGATAATCGAACCTATCTGTTTGAGAGGGTTCCCCCATCCATCCTCCCTCTGTTCATCCACCTCTGTAAATTGCATTCCAAGGACTTCTGAAGTTGCAATCAGCAGCACAGTTTCAAAACAAATATTTTGCAGGGGAGGGTGAAGGCCGGGGCCATAAGGTATTGTGACTGGGTAACCTTTCTTGTGGCAGCAGTACTGGCAGTCCTTGCAACATGAATGTAATCTAATGGTTACAGTGCAGAGCAATGTATAGTATTAATTGATTTTAAGATGTTGTTAATGCAGATTTGCAGTGTTTATACTGTATATGTATTATGCATGTCAATGGTGATACTGGTTGCAATAAAATATTATCTATCTTACTGCAGTGTCTGTCTGTCTATCTATCTTTCTATCTTTCTGTATGTCTATGTATCTGTATGTCCCTCTATCTACAGACAGTATCTATCTATATATCTATCCATCTATCTATCTGTCTGTATGTCTATCTCTATATATATCTATCTGTCTATCTACAGACAGTATCTATCTATCTATCTATCTATCTATCTATCTATATTTTTATTTATTTTATTTAATGTCTTGGATTACAACAACCTTTGAGCTAGTAGTTCATTTACAAAGGTACCTCTGCCAGTACAAACAATGAGGTATACAAAGGTATTTAAATCATGCACAATCAGTTCCAGAGTTACACAATGTAAGGAACAGTACAATGTTGGCCAATACAAAATCAATGCAAGTGGCTTCCTGGTTGGCTGTGTCAGTAGGAAGGGGAGGAAATGGCAGCTAAATATAGCTTTGTCAAATGAGGAAGAGCAGGGTGGTAGGGCATAGAGGTGAAACCGGCCTTACCAGTTAAGTTTGGTCCTGGTGCACCAAGCATAGATAGGAAAAGAGGGAATATTTGAAGGGGGGGCGAGGATGAGAGACTAAAGGGTTTAGGTATTACGGAGCAGAGGAGGACACACAGGAGTGGGCTTTGTTGTAGGCAGAGGTAAAGCAGGCTAATTGGTGCACTCACATATTTACCCATCAGACTCAGATGCGAACGGAGCTTCTTTTTGAAATGCCCAATGTCCTGGACAGTTGTGAGAGTAGTAGGGAGTCCACTGAGCCACAGAGGGGCCCTGTAGGTAAAGGACCACTGGACTAATGAGGTATTTCTGAAAGGTACCTAGAGGGCGTTTCTGGTGGTGCTCCTAGTGAGGTGCAAGCAGTGTGAACGCTGGAGGAGCTTTTGTATATCGGGGTGGGGTAAGTCCTAGGCATGCCTTTTTTTAACCAAGGGGGCATACTTGGTACATACTTGGTACATGATCCTCCCCCTGGAGTGTGACCCAGTTGGATTGGGCATATAGGTCACAGGCGTGTGTTAGCTTCCCAGCACCCAGAACCAGACTGCATGCTTTATTTAGTGCCATCTTAACTTTTTTTAAAGCTGTTTCAGAGGTTACACTGTACACTGTTAGTCCGTAGTCTATAACAGTCTATAACAGACAGTATTGAACTGTTATTTATTTTATTTATTAAATTTTGTTAACTGGGTAGGCCCACTGAGCCCTGAAGGTCCCTTTTTCAGGGGTGACCCTGAATTAGTTACATAAAGTGAAGCATTTGAATTGTATATTTTTGAACAGACCATACAGGATTACAGCTAAGACAGAGTACAGTATACATTGTATAGCAAAGTTATATACAGCAAGGTTATACAGCTAAACAACAACATATCATTGCAATCACAACATGAAAGATGGGGTTTGTAGGGTACAGCCAAGGTATGTTTCACTGTGCCGTAGGTAAGGAGCAACTGAGAAATGATGGAGGAAGAGATGGGACAATACTGTTAGGTATAGTTATTCTCAGGGACAGGAGCAGTGACTGTGTTCTGGCAAGTGCTCGCCAAGTCTTGCCGTACAAACTCGGTAGACCACTCCTTCAACAGAAACTATAAAAAAAATTTGCAGAAATTCCCTAGGGCGGTAGCTTCCTGTAAGTGGCCAGGAAGCTTATTCCACAGTACAGGTGCAGCACAGGCAAAGGATTTGTTGCCTACTGTGGTTCTGACCCAGGGTTCTTCCAGGAGCTTTTTTCCTGTAGTACAGAGCAGTCTGCTGAGCCACTTTGGGGCTAGTAGCCCAGCAAGCTGAGCTGGGGGGTGGTCATCGAGGAGCTTACATGTGTTACATTGTAGGGGGTACTGAAGTCTGTGGCTGAAGGATGGCCAATTAAGCAAGGTGAGTACATCACAATGGTGACTCCTTGGGTGGGATTTTGTGGCAAAGCACGCAATTTTGTGATATAGGGTTTGCAACCTACTGTGAGCCTGCTTTGTCATTCCATGCAGAATTGGAGCAGCACGGGTTATGGTCGGGAGGAAAATACTCTTAGCAATCGCCAGCCTGGTCTCGGGTATCATTTGAGCTCTTAGGTGGTAGAGCAGGCCAAGCTTTTAGTGGATATTTTTGATTACAAGGTCCACGTAGGGTTTTAGAGTGAATCCTTGGTCCAGCACCAGGCCAAGAAATTTGAAGGACTGCACCACCTCTATTGTTGAGCCAGATGCTGTAATGAGTGGGGAGTAAGAGGCTGTGGTCAGGGTCTAGGGATCTTGATCCAAACAGGAGGGCTTTTGCTTTTTTGGAGTTTAGAACCAGCTGATTTTCTAATAACCAAGTTTCAATTATAGCAAAGTCTGACTGGAGTTGTGGGCCTAATTCATCCGTGTTATTCATAGATGTGTATAGAACCGTGTCATCGGCCTACTGTACCACAGGGCTGCTCTGGTAGTGGTTGCTGAAGTCATTGACGAGCAGCAAAAACAAGAAGGGGCCCAATACAGAGCTTTGTGGTACCTCCTCATTTATAGGGAGAAATCCAGAGGTAGCACCCCTCCACTTGACCTGCTGGGAGCGGTCAGACAGGTAGCTGCTGAACCAGTTCAGAGAGTGTTGATCAAGACCAAGTTTACTCAGTTTAGTTATCAGTAGGCAGTGATCTACCAGATCAAAGGCCTTGATCAGGTCTATGAACACAGCCCCCTTTGGGGAGCCTTTGTCCAGTGCTGGGAGGACATCAGAGGTGAATCTGATGAGTGCAGTGTATGTCCTGTGCTTTTGTTGGGAGCCATGCTGGGTGGACGCCAGTAGCTGGTTTGCTTCCACTTAGTCTCTAAGTTGGCAATAGACTAGCTTCTCTTGGATTTTAGCCAGGGTGCAGAGTAGGGAGATAGGCCTGTAGTTACCTACTGGTTCCCTGGGGCCTCCCTTGTGGACTGGCACCATGTGAGCCTGCTTCCAAATTTTGGGAACAGCTCTATCCAGCAAGGACCTATTTATGAGCCAAGTAACAGGTAGGGCAATGGCAGGGGCAGCTGCCTTGAGCAACCTAGGGTCCAGGCCATCTGGTCCCACAGATCCATTAAGTTTGATGGACTGCAGGAGGGGGAGCACTTCTTTGGTGTGTACGGTCCTTAGGTGAAAGTGCAGGTGTAGAAGATCCAGTACTTCAGTAGTTACCAGGTCCTGCTTTCAGGGGGGGTAAGTTCGTTTGATAAATGTCCAGGTCAGTGAGAAACCTGTTGAAGGGAGCAGCTGCCTCGCTTCCTTCGGTTAGTGTTTGACCATTGCTGATTATATGGCCCTGGGGTGGATTACTATTGCCTTTTATCAGGTCATTTATACAAGAGCAAAAGGACCTTGGGTCAGACAGGTTAGTCTGCTGGAGGTTTTTAATGTACTCCCTCTTTGCAGCTTTTGTGGCCTTCTTACATTGATTTCTCAGTGACTTATAGTCAACTAGGTCTTCTGGGAGGGTTGCGCACCTATACTTTTTCCAGGCCTTGACTCGGCTTATCATTAGGAATTTTAACTCCCACATGATCCACCTGTAGTAGTGACCATTTGTATGAATTCTCCTTAGGGGAGCATGAAGGTTTGCTGCTGAGGAGAAGGTGTGTTGAAAAAATGCTGCAGCTTCATCTGCGCTGGAGAGAAGCTTGATTGGGGTCCAGTCTACATTGCTCAGGTAGCTCTGGAAGGCCTCAGCTGAGAATTTTGAGAAATCTCTGGCTGCAATGACCCTGGGGAGAACCTTGGCCGGCCTGTTTTTCCAAATGCAGAAAGTTGGTGAATGGTCACTCAAGGCATCAGACATCATGCCACCTGCTTGGATATTTGCAGGATTGGAGGCTAGAACCCAGTCTAGGGTGGAATGGATCCCTGTTTTGGCATTGTGTCTTGTGATTTCAGTGATGACCTGTGCAAGGTTGGCGTCAAGGAGAGAGGCCCTGAACGCTTGCTCTATGCTCGTTTCCCATTTTAAGTTGAAGTCTCCCAGGAGCAAAAACTCCATGGGAACAATTCCTGCCAGGGCTTTTGTCAGGTCCTCCAGACCATGGTGGGCAACTTTGGGAGGGTTATATATGCAGCCTGTAGTTAGGCGTTTTGCATGGCCTAGGACAATTCTAATGAATATTGATTTGCAACTTATTTATTTATTTAGTGATTCGGAAAAGACCTTTGAGCACAAGCTCTTTTACAAAGGTTCCACATCATAGATTGCAAAACAAAGTACAATAGGAGAAAGCAAAGGTACATCACAATGAACGATACAGCTTGGATTCAGGACTTACAGAATAACTCAAAAACATAGGAACAAGTTAAAATAACAAGAAAAACACTTTATGGGGGGGGGGAATAAGCAACCACAAAGTGCCTTGTCAGTAGTTCAGTGGGAGGGGAATAGCTGGCAGTGGGGTGAAGAAAGGAGGTACGAGAGAGAGAGGTAGGTACTGTGGTTGAGGTGAAGGGTGGGGAAGAAGGGCGACAAGGTATAGGGAGAAATGGGGGAGTGAGGGGAGACTGAGCAGAGAAGACATGCTAGAGTAAATGGTAGGGTGCGAGGGGGCATGGTCAGGCAGCTTGCATTAGTAGTGACTGTTAGGGAAACTCACGGGACTGGGAGTTGGGGAAGGGGGAAGGTGGGGTGGCAGGTGCTGAAGGAGCATGATGCAAACTGATTCCTGCATCAAGTCATGAGAAGGGACAGAAGATGGGGGTACCTGAGGCCTGTCTAGTGCTTGCGGGGGGCGCAGAGAGAGCAGGTGTGGCTGGACTTAGGGGCAGGTGCACTTAGAGAGTGTTATTAGGTGCTGTTTGAGGTCAGTTTTGAATTGGGCCAGACAACTGGTGGCCAAGAGGTGTCCGGGGAGTTCATTCATCCACAGGGGGGCCCAGTAGGCAAATGCATGTTGCCCAAGTGAGGTGCGACAGACGGGGATAGCCAAGGCCCCTCTAGTCCTCCCCCCCAGTGACCTGTAATGAGTTGGCCACCTTGATCAAATTGCCTACACAATGTGGTGTTTTACCCAATAGAGCCTTCTTCCCTAGGATGTAAGTCTGGAATTTGACCCTGTTTCTTAATGACAGCCAATTTACGCATTCGTACAAAGTACAGGTGTGAGTGCTATGCTCAGCATCCAGGGTGAGTCTACAGGCTTTGTTGAGTGCAGTCTGAACCCTCTTAAGTGCTGTATCCATTGCTGCCCCATAGACCACCAGTCCACAGTCAGTAGTAGATATAATGGAACTGTGGACTGAGAGGTGGAGGGCCCCTGGAGAGAGGTATTGCCTATGCCTGTACAGGACACCAATCTTGGTACTGACTGTCTTGATCAGTGAGTCAATATGGTGCTCAAACATGAGGGTATCATCTATTATGACCCCCAGATACTGGAACAAATGGACTTGTTCCAACGGCTCACTACATGAATTGGAGATGATGAGGGGGTGGTGCTTATTTTTGTTGTGGGGGCCGGATATAAGCATGTCCTTGGTCTTCTTATAGTTTAGTAGCAACTTATGACTACAGAACCGGTCCACGAGTTTGGAGAAGTAGTTCTGCAGCTCAGATTGTAGGGCAGTCTGAGATGTGCTGCTGCTGCTCAGGAGCACAGCATCGTCTGCATATAGTATGAGTTTGGTGTTGCAGGCTGTGGGAAGGTCATTTAAAGAAGAGGCTGAAGAGTAGGGGCCCCAGTATTGATCCCTGGGGTACCCCTAATGATACCTCTCTTGCACTGGATACTGTTTGCCCAATTTTGACACATTGATTTCTCCGTATCAGGCAGTCTTGGAACCAGCAAAGGGCATTGGGCGCCACACCCATATTTTGCAGTTGAGTCAGTAACAGGGGGTGGTTGACTGAATTGAAGGCTTTAGTGAGGTCAATAAAGACAGATCCCACCAGTTTGCCTTCATCCAGGCCCTTGTGTGCATAGTCCATGTAGTCCAGCAGGGCAGTGGTGGTACTGTGACTTTGTCTGAAGCCATGCTGGTTGGGGCATAGTAGATTGTACTTATTGAGGTAGTCGATCAGTTGACCCACCACAATCTTTTCCAGTGCCTTGGACAGGGGGGGGAGAGGATTGAGATGGGTCTGTAGTTGGCTACCAGAGACTTGTCACCTCCTTTATGCACTGGCATAACCAGGGCCTGCTTCCAAACTGCCAGAAATTGGGCAAGGGCCAGGGACTTAATGTACAGCATGGTAATGGGCACTATGAGAACATCCAGGGTGAGGGACAGAAGTTTCATGTCTGTCCCATCACTGTCCAGTCTGGGCTTACCTAGTACTTTCTTGACCATAGTTAGGGCCTCCTTCACCATCACCCTTTTAAAGTAGAAGGTTGGGTGAAAACACTCGATAGATATGTTGTTGGAATGGTTCAAACCAGGTTGAAAATAGGCAGGTGGTAGCACTGGAATAAGATCGGTGAAGGCCTTATTAAAGGCTTCCGCAATAGCTAGAGGGTCTGTAGTGGCGTGTTACTGATACTGAGCAGCTGAGGGTGCTTCTTGTCCTCCTTTCCAAGGATGCTTTTGATGTTATCCCAGAATCTTTTCCCATCACCCCAAGAATTGCAAAGCTGGGCCTTATGATAGTTGGCTTTGGTGAGCCAGATTAGCTTGGTGCAGTGGTTCCTGACCATTCTGTAACACTGGTAGTCATGCTTGCTACCTGTGTTTCTGGTCTTCTCCCAGAGTATGTCCCTTTCTTTCAGGTGGGAGAGGAGCTCCCCATCAATCCAGCCATTTGCCTGCCCCCAAATTTTTCTTTTCGTGAGCTGGGCATAGATGTCACAGATAGAACTAAAGCCCTTAATGAAGTAAATGAGGGCCTGTTCTAGGGTAGGCACCAGGTCAATAGGAGTCCAGTCATGTAGGGCAAGGGCTGATTTGAGGGCTCCAAGTTTACCTTTCCTCAAGACCCTGCTTTCAATAAGGATGGGTGGGCTTTTGGTAAATGTATTAGACCACAGAAAGGTGATTGGGAAGTGGTCACTTAGCGTGTCTGGGAGAACCTTGATCTCAGAGATCCGGGATGGTGAGCTTGCTAGGACCTGGTCAAGGAAGGTACTGTTTCCTGTCTTATAGTTCTGCCTGGTGGGGTAGGTGACAAGTTGTGTTAGGTTGGAGGTGGCTATCAGATCCCTGAAAGGTGCAGCCTCCTTTCCATCCCAGTTTATGTTAAAGTCCCTGGTAATGACGAGTTCCACCCCTTTGGAAGGGTGCTGATAATGTCTATAATTGTGGGAAGGCCTGCTGTGACTTTCTTGGGGGGTAGGTAGATTGTGTCAAGGATGAGAGTTTTGCCATTCTGACCAACCTGTGCCTTTATCACTATTATCTCATGGTCCTCATTCACCCTGGTTCCAGGGAGGATGGAGCACTGCAGAGAGTCCCTGGCATAGATGAGGCATCCCCCGCCTCTATTGCCTATTCTATCAATCCTGTATGCTTGGAAGCCTTTGAGGGCAACTTCGCTATCTTTAATCCTATTAGTCAACCAGGTCTTCATTAGGCAGAGGATGTCGGTGGTATGGAAGGCCATCCATGTCTGTAGTTGGTCAAATTTTGCAGTTAAACTGCAGATGTTCAGGGAGACTATTTTTAGGCCTTTAACCTTATGAACACCAGGGCCCGTTGAAGTGAGTGGGCCTGGGTTCGAGTGAATGTTGCCAGAGAGGAGCAAGAGCATAAAGATGACCTTTATGGCAGAAAGGTTTATGCTAAATTCAGCTCATACCTTCCGCCTCCGAGGCTTCATGTCATTCAGGTGGTTGGACACCAGTTTACTTATTAGGGTATAGCTAACTGTTACTACCCCTATGCTAGGGGAAGGCATATGGCCACCCGTGTTCGTAGGGTAAGGCCGAGTGAGTCACTGCCCACAGTCAGGTGAGGCAGTTTCTGAAGATGCATTTGACGGTCATGCACTACCCAGTAGTGGTTCAGAGGGGGGGTAACAGCAGCCCAGCTAGGCATCTGGTGCCAGCTGTACCAAGCCAGGTAGCAAGGAGCAAAAGGAGACAGCACCCCTTGATAGGGGACATGGCAGCTTGATTTAGTCGTCAAGCCTGACACACTGGTGCCAAAATGAGGCTGTACAGTTAACCACTATACTTGGTGGGCAACAAACAGGCAGTACAGCTTTAAGAGGCTGTTGGCAGTTTGCAGCTGAAGTGGGTGGAATTAGCAAGTGTTGGCATGACTACTGTATATTTAATAGAGGCCGGGGTTGGGGCGGGCGGTGCGGGACAAAATTCTGTTTAGCTATAAAATTAAAATAGCAGGCTCTGGTTCCCAAGAAAAAAGCCTTGATAGAGAAAGCACCAGGGAGAGCAAGGCAGGGAAGCAGATCTAGAAAAAGAGGTCAGCAAAGGCACAGCACAACTAGCTGTATAGAGTAAGGGCAACTCAGACCCAAGAAGGAGAGAAAGGCAGGTGCATCCTGACTGATACAGCACCAGAAGGAAGCTGATGTTTAGTAGCTGCTTGCCTACAGGATAGGTTAAGGGAAGCCAATAAAAAGAAAGGGAACACAAGGGCGTGGCCTATTGTGTATTTAATAGATGCCGAGGTCGGCGGGTGGGATGAAAAATACAGATGTCCACAAAAAGCCGTAAAAGCTGGCAAGCAGAAAGCCAAGGAAGCCCAATATGCAAGTATATTAATGGTATTTTAGAAATTAAGTAGCTGCTTGACACTAGTCGGGGAAAAAATGGAGGGGAGAGAGAGCAGAGCTAGCGGCAGACGGGCAGTGAGAAATAGGTGGGCAGATCAAGTCGGGGGAGCAGTATGAGATGGGAATGCCTTTGGCAGGTGAGAAGAGTAGCAGTCACTTTGACTTAAAGAAGCAGAGAGGCAGAGAAAGAGTGTGGAGAGAGAGCTAGAAGGAGGAGTTACACTAGATAGGGACGTGCTTATGAGAGACAGTGTTGCTGTCACTTTAAGCTGAGTAGCTGGCTGGCAGAAGCCTGTGGGAGTGAACTAGTAAGCCGGGGTGGGGTTTAAGTGTACTTAAACAGGACCAGGGTTGGGGTGGGTGGGGCGAAAAATCAGGCTCAAGAGGCTCCCTTCCTGGAGGTAATCAATCCCGAGTGAATCCATACCTGAGCTTCTGTGAGAGGCTGGTGGCTTCAGACCTGGACTGTGGATGACAGTCTGGCAGGTCGGATTCGTCAGAGAACCACGAGCTCTCGGACTACCTGAAAAGAGAAGGACAGGGGGAAATTAAATAAGAGAGGTGGGGGGGGGGCTGCTCATGGAGCGAAAAAGAAATGCAAAATGGCTTAAACAGGGGCTGTGTTGCAGACCAAAATGTTAGGCAAGGTGCCACAAGGTCTGAGAGAGCAAGAACAGGGATAATTAAAACACACAATACAAGAGTAAAAATGTGAAGGGGGGGGGAGTTCAAGACCTAAGCTGAGATTGCGACTGGGTCTTAAGAGGAAACACCCTACAAGCACTTAGATTCAATCAGCTAGGAAAGTTAAGCTGGGGGACAGGGGCTAGTGAAGCCTCTAATGAGATTCTTACATAGATGAGAACTCACCACAAAAAGGAGTAAGCACAAGGAACGTGGTGCTACAATGCTGAATTAAAAGCATACAACTGTGAAAGGCAGAGCACACACAACCAAGGATAACAAGGGCACAGGTCTCGAATAACATTTTTTTTATTTACATAAAACACATAACGGAGGACTAGCCTGATGCGTTTCGGATGCCCTTACATCCTTTCTGCGTCAGGCTAGTCCTCCGTCATGTGTTTTATGTAAATAAAAATTTTTATTCAAGACCTGTGCCCTTGTTATGCTTAGTTGTGTGTGTTCTGCCTTTCACAGTTGTATAGATGAGAACCCCTCCAGCTTTTTTTCCCTCTCAGTCCTTTCTGAAGGTGTCATAGCTAGCTAATTCCACCTCATGGGCAACAATGTGTGGTTTCAGCCAGGATTCTGAGATGGCCAACACATCAGGTTTGTATAGGTCTACCCAGGATTGGACCTTATGCATCTTGGGGCGCAGACTACAGACATTCATATAGGCAACTCTCAGGCCCTTTGTGTTGATCCAGTTCAGGTCATGAGGGGACCCTATAGTAAAATTGGCTACTGGGGGTCCAGGATTTGGTTGAACATCCCTGGAGCAGAGTATCAGCATCACAGCAATTAACGTTGGGACTCTTGGTCCAATGAAGTGTGATAGACTCACCCTCTTGCCCCTTAAATCAGTGAGCATGAAGTAGCAGGCTCCCTTGTGAGTTAACCCATGCATCGTTAGCAGGGTGTCCATTGTAGACATTGCAAGGCAATCAATTAGGTGCGGGAGATAACAATCCTGCGCACCCCAGAATGGTTTAGGGGCGCAGCAGGCACTCATTAGTTTGTCTATCCAGATGAACGCACATATGTACATGATAACCAGGACAGGACCCCTGAAGGGTACATGATCCAAGCTAATCCATTTGCATGGGGGTCCTGGTAATACAGGGGCTGATCAGAGTTAGGGTGTAGCATCACCATTCAGGAGTGCACCTTGCCACAGATAACAACAACTGGGGCACAGATTTGTTGGTGAGATGGGACAGCTCTTGCCCTCAAGTAAGTATGTATGACCCTAATAGCACCAGAGTTTTCTTTAATATTTTTTTTCATGTTGAGGTTACTTAGTGTGCCTTAGACCTTAAATGCCTGTTTCACCTGGCAGGGCACTTGCACGCCAAGCTTCACCAGATTCTCAAGCAATACAGGACCAGCTGGCCAGCCTAGGTACCTATTACAGAATTTCAGCTCGCATCGAAACACTAGGCAAAGTAGCTATCTGATTTGAAGTGAGGTTTAAAACATTTTTAAGGATGCAGTGTTTTTAAGCGAAGATACAGTTGTGCTATTGTAGCTGCCACTAATGGCAATAACTGATAAGCTGCTAATGGGGAAATAGGCTGATTGCTTTACGGCACGTGATCTCACCTATGTAAGGCAGTGATCACTAAGGGTGGTGGTGGGGCGGGGGGGGCTCCTGTCCAACTCGTAGAGGCTTGCACCTTGTAATGGCCAATTGCGTACCTGATCTCAGGTGGGGAGGAGTAGAACCACGGCTTTGACTTGCTGCTCTGGGGAAGACTTTTCTGCCTTGGCCCTCATGACCACTCTTGGGGGGCATGTGTGTACTGTGGAACAAACAGAAAAATGGGGATTAATACAGGTAAGAAGGGGGAGGGCTGTACCAGAGTGGGAAGGGAGTGGCAAGATGGGGAAGGGTGATGTAACCAGGTCCTTGGTGGAGAACGAGTAGATTTGAATTAAGGGACTTTGCTAAGCACAATTAAGTTTAGTCTGAAAACATGGAGATTAAATAGGGAACATTGCTAAGACACAGGCAGAGCGAGTCTTATGGCCCCTTGTGTCAGATAGTTCCTATGCCTGTAAAGGGTGCCCAGTCTAGCATTTATTGTTTTAACCACTTGGTCAATGTATGGGTTGAAATAAAGGGAGTTATATAGTGTGACTCCAAGGTATTTGAAGGTGCACACTTGGTCAACTGGTTCACCACTACTGTTCAAAATAACCATTTGGCTCACTTTGCCCTTTATTCTGGAAGTTGGAGAATACCATGATCTTTGGGGTTTTTTGTAGTTTACCAGTAGTTTATTCTTTCTAAACCTCTCTTCCAGTTGTTGGCAGCTAAGTTGGAGCTCCTAGTTCAGTGAGCTTATCTGAGGGCCATGAGTGAAGATGGCAGCAGCATCATTTACATAGAGAAGAGTATCAGAAGGGCATGCATCTGGGAGGATGTTTACGAAAAGGCTGAAGAGCAACAGTCCAAGTATGAACCATTGAGGGACACCAAGTGTGACCTGTTTGCTATCTGATCATATGCCATTTATCTTTACTCGTTGGGTTCTCTGGGTAAGGCAGCTTCTGATCTAGCTCACTGTCTCAGAGGACAGCCAAGTGCATAGAGTTTTGTGATAAATAATTGGTGGTTAACTGTATTGAATGCTTTTGTTAAGTCTATATAGATAGACCTGATGAGTTGGCCATCATCCAGTGCCTTTTGAATGTAATTAGTGTAGTCTACTAATGCAGTAGTAGTAGTACTGTGGGCTTTTCTAAATCCATGCTGTTGGTGGCATGAGATATTGTACTTGTTAAGATGGTCCACAGGTTGATCTGATACAATTAGTTGAAGGCCTTCAATGGGGGCGAGGATAGAGATTGGACTATAGTTGGAGTGGATGGCACGATCTCACTCTTATGGACTGGTGTTAGAAACAAGCTTTCTGTGGAGTGGAGAATTTAGCCTGTCTGTGGGCTAAGTTAAAGATCTTAGTGAGGGGAAGAGCGACTTTGTCAAGTGTGAGAGCAATCATCTTCATGTCTAGTCCATCACTGCCAACACTAGTTTTGCCAAGGGTGCCTTTTAAGTTGTTTGAAGTAAAAATCTATCTGTCTGTCTATCTGTCTGTCTGTCTGCCTATATTAGTGAACATGGAGACCCAGGTTTGAATCCCACTGCCACCTCTTACTTACAGCGTGACCTTGAGCAAGTCACTTAACCTGCCTATTTTTAAGGTCATCGATCATCCTCTTTAGTTAAAGAGGACTGGAAATTATTTCTAATTTGCTGCTGTTTGTCATGTTCCAATCTCAGAAATTATATTTATACCCTCAAATGCCCCCTCTTTAACTATACTTGAATAAATGTTTATGTGAAATACTGTGTTTTGTATTGTTTTCATGTTAAAGGCAACATTCTAGACAGTTCACTTCATGGAACCAGGAGCATGAAGTATTGACTGTGTCATGATTTGTGTACAGAATTCTGAGTACTGCCATGATCAGTTAGCACCATATACTTAGTATTCTGTACACAAACTGCGATAAAGTAAAAACTCATAACTACTGGTTCCATGAACAGAACTGTATACAGTGTTGGCAATGATAGTTGAAAGATTAATAAAGTACTAACCAGGTTAGTACCGCGTTAACCTGGATTATAAAAAGGCTCTCAGAAATGATGCAATCTGATTGGCTGTTAGGATTCCAACAGCCTTACATTAATCCATGTTATACTGTCACGTACAGCCTGATCACCATGGCACATGGATTCTTCCTGTCAGCATTCCATCCTCTAGCACTGCTGAATGTGTGGAATGATGCATTTTGAACCAGCATTCTTAAACTGCTGGTGGAAGAACTAGTTTATTAAAAATCTCCCTCTAAATGAGGAAAACATTCAAAAAGTATACTTTTAACACATTTCTTTTGGAACCATTTTTTATAATAGCAATAAGGCACTCCCAGGAGTTAGATTAACAGTCAGTTAATCACCACCTAGGGCAATATGTGTTGCACTCTCGATTCCATTACACCCTAGGGGTGATTAACAGACAATTAATCTAACCCCTGGTCATGCCTTATTGCTTAAGTGGAGCCAGCGCTCTGGCAGGTCATATTCAGAGGCCCCCGGGGTACTGCCCAAACAGAGCAGCATGATCACCCGAAGGATACTGCTGTACCTCTGTAAATAAAGGATCTCTCAGGCACAATGGCAAGTGGCGCTAAACAGGTGCCAGCATGGCTCTGTTTAATGCCACTGAAAACCTGGCCTTATCTGTGTGCTAAGGTTGTGCCCCCTCCCCAAATGGCCAACCCATGTACAGCAGTCTGCACTCTCTGGTGTCTAATGTGTCCCCCTCTCCCTGATTGCCCATGAAATTATAGCAAACCTTGCCCATGGTAGTCTACTGGTACCCCCCCAGATCGCCCAGTTATGATACATAACCAATATCCCTGGTGGGCTAGTGCCCCTCCCAAGAAATGCCACCCCCCAGCTCTGTGATAGCCTTTACCCACCCCACCTACTGAGGACTGCCTGCCCTGCACTTCCCCTCACCATAGTCACTGGTTTGGTGACTACGGTGCCATGCTAGGTACCGTGTCACTCCCTTGTCTTGTCTCTGTGTCTATCTCTATGTCTCTGCCTGAATCCCTCCCTTTCTCGCTCACTCTCTCTCTCTTCTTCTCCGTCTTTCTGTCCTTCTCGTCTCACTTCTAGAAACAACATTACTGGTCTGTGTTCAGGCAGACAGCATCACTGTTTCTCTTCATTTGGATTCTGTTCCTTCTGTTGACTCAGATTATTCCACTGATCTAGTAACTGCTTGCACATCATTTTCTAATTATCTTCATCATGATCAAATGTTATTTGACAAGTGCCTTTTGGGGTAAAGCCCACCCACAGCATTTTACGATATGTAAAACAAGTGGAGAGATAACCATGCATAAATGAACAGTCACAGGCCTAAAACATCACATCGCTTAAATAAACCCACAAAATTAAATACCATGACCAGCCCAGTGCCGCTGAGGGTTGAGGTGTTGGATGCCACACCTCGTTCCACGCTGGCGACCCATGTTGGGCAGCGAGCTCGGGCCACCAGAGGTTGGTAGGGGAGGAGAAGGCTGGAGCGTCCACTGACAGATCACCTTCTCCTGGGGAGGGATGGTTGCAGGGGTTGGCAAGAGGGTGCTTCCTGGTGGTGGGTTGGTAGTACTGACTCAGCAGCCTGGTTTATAGAGGGGAGGCAGAGCACAGCAGATGTTGGCTGGCGTGTACACAGGAGTGTGCACACTCCAAGACTGGACGACATTACAAGATCACACCAGATGTGGGAGGGTTAGGGGGTGGTACCACCAGAACATGGAAAACCCCTGGAGAGACTGGTAAGCAACAATGTGCCTTGGCTCTCATGCCCACCACTGGATCCTGCCCACCTGGGTCCCAATCCTCTGCTCACCACCGAAGCCTGGATCATATTAGACATCTAGGGCACCTGTAGGAGTGTCGACCCTGCCCTGGGGGTAAGCCAGGGAGTCTCTCACCAGGCAAGGTCAGTGTCTGTGGAGCTCCGGGAGGGGACCCAGGATGGGCGGGGTCAGGCTGGGTGGCAGATGCTCAGATGATGTCTGAGAGAGGCCACCTCTCCAGTGACCAATAAGGAAAGAAAGTAAAAAAAAAAAAAATTAAATATTGATATTTTCATACATGATCAAATGCCTGCATCAATCAAAGTCTTTAAATGGCATTTAAAGAGAGTGCTGGTGGCAGCATCTCTGATGAAGCAGGAAGACCATTTCGGCTTCTTGAAGTCTGAGAACAAAAGGTTAGAATCTTTGCTGTTTTCAAGTGTCGCTAGGCTGCTGTGTTGGCCGGCAGCTCTTCTCCTGCTAATTGTGAACAGTGAGACCAATTTTTTGAACCATTTCAACAAGAGCCGACTTTAAATCAGTAATTTGTGGCCTATGATTACAGGAAAAATGCTATTGAGACACCCCCCCCCATTATGGTGCACATGGACATCCTGCAGGTACCTTAGTGCCCCTTCTGCTTGTGACCAAGAGGATATTATTATTAACCAGTTATTCTTTTCATAGTCAGACTCTGCTCTTCTTCTTTTCGTAGTTAGACTCTGCTCCATTTTATCTCACTGTAGTGTATAACATAGTATAACCAAAACCAATGATTTTCATTTTCTTAAATAGTTTCTTCAGCTCCTCCACTTGGTGTGATGGATATATCACCTTCAGGCTGGATGTACTGGCCGTCACAGAGCATGGACAGAGGGGATTTGCCACTTTCCTGATTCCCTCTTCCAGTGGGGATGACGGAGTGGGGACCAAGGTCCTGGCAGGAGCACAAGTATTCATTAAAAATACCACCAACAGCTTAATCTGGTTCAGTGTCAGCTGGCATCCATCTGTATCCCCCTCCTCCGGGACGAGGCTGAAAACAAGCAGAATTGTCTAGTCCTCCTTTCCAGGTCAACAAAAATGAACTAAATAAATAAAAATAAAATAAATAAATATACATGCTGACGCATGCAGTACCCAACTAATCTAAACGTCCCCCCTCCCTGTGACCTGGCCACTGCTCTGTCACCGTACAGCTACAGGCAGTAGCACTACAGAACAAACAACCCTCCCATCCCACAGGAGCGTAAGTGTCTGGTGGGATGCTTAATCACCCCCCGCCCGACTGGCCCCAACGACCTAGGCTTGTTCACAAACCCAGGTCATCGATATGACAAGTGGTACTACTACTGATGCCCCAAAAGGCCGGTCATTCTTATTTTGAGCATTTACCAAAAAAACAGTAACATTTTGGAGTGTGGACCTTTTATACACTGGTAAAAACAAAGCATCTCACAGAATTTGGCATCAGATCAGTGAATCCACAGAACTTGTATTTATCTATAACTTCTTTCTGGTACTATTTTCATGTTACTTTATTTAATCTGCTGTATATTTAGCCCGCTTTTATTCTGAATATGCATACACATACAAAATGCAAAAATTAGTGTAACAATTACTGGTGTGATCCTGGATTTCAAATTTTGAAAACAGAATTTCATTATTTCTGTGACTGTAGGATCAGTTCTCTCTACAATCATATTGGGCCTTTTGCCCTTCACACAGATAGAAGGCTGCACCATTGCATAATCTACAGGGACATTGCATAGCTATCCCCTGAAGCCAGACTCAACTACCTGTTGGGCCGCACCAGTTATGAAATCCTTGCTCCTAGCACCCCCTTATGTTCATCCGAACTGCTGTGTTTCCCAGAAAGGCTTCAGGCATGCTGATCAGCAAATTTATTGGCAGTTCCCCAGTTCAGAACTGCAGCAGGTCAGCATTCCATTGATTATATTGCTTCCAAACTCTGGAATAACTTACTGGCCTACCTGAGGGAACAAACTCTCTTTGGTCTGCTAAACGTTTGTATAAACAGTACCTTCTTGACCTTTGCAAATGTAATTGTTTTACCTGATCTGAAATGTAACTGTTCAATCACTTATCGCTATATTTCCCTCTGCATTGTTTTGTATAATATCTGGGTCACTTCTGTAAGTGGACTTTGTCCCAGTGGATTCCAAATGGTTACCAAAATCTACATAAACAAACAAAGAAACAAATACCATACATCAGTTGCCTTGTGTATAATGACAAAACGTAAGTCATGTTGATATGGCACATAACATAATGCTGTCGGATCGCCCCAGTGATCTAAACAGGAACAATGAAGCTATGCTTCTGTGAAGGCTGGGTGACCCAGGGGTTAGGGCACATAGAACTGTGAGGCAGAGACCCCTGGTCTGCATCCCACCACAGTCGCTGGTTCACTGTGTGACCTTGAGCAAGCCACTTGACCTGATTCTGCTTTAGTGCCTCCCATCTGTGACACCGGAGGAGCAAAACCCCACTGAGAATAAGCTGCATTGGTGACTCAGGGGTGTGGCAAGGGCAGAGCTTCTGGTGGACTATTTGTTTGAAGAGTATTGGGCACTGTGGCATACATGTGTACAATTTTTACTTTAAAAAAGTCCCAATCAGATGCCTTTGTTCAACTGCTTTATTCAACATACAAGGTGGTGGCCAAGTGGTCCATAGTTTCTGTATGTGCAGTTTGCAAGGTGATAAGGGCTATGAAGCCCAAAAGGAGTTGTTGTTTCAGTGCGGGAAGGGGGTTCTGGGAGAGAAAAAGCACAACACCTTAACAAGCCACAAAAGCAGTCATAACTCTGATTGAGGGAACCCCTTTGATCTCTGCAAATCATATAAGCTTATCCTGAGGGTTCTGGCTCTGTCATGAAACAGAAGAAGGAAGGAAGGAAAGTAGTCCTTAGCTCTTAAGTAGGGGTGTGTGTGTGTATGTGTGTGTGTGTGTGTGTGTGTGTGTGTGTGTGTGTTGGGAGGAGTGATAGAGAAGGTATCATTTAGACAACAACAACTGGTTGCCTGTTTCTTATTTGCTAATGTAACATTTTTGTTTTAATTTTAACTTGAATCAGTATAGATTGAAGTACATGCATGTATGGTTTTAAATGTTTAGGTTACGCTTTATTTTCAGTGTCAGTTAATTGCATTGTAGTTACAGTGTAACTACACTGTAACTACATTGTAACTGCAATGTGGTTGCAAGCAACAAACATGTAAGTACAGTGTAAATACCCTATTTACTTTGGACTATATCTTGCAAATGAAGAACAAAAAAAATTGGGCACTCACCACCATGCAAACAACGCCACTAATATCAGAACATAATGTGCACAATCCATAAATTTATTTGGTGACAAGACAACATTAAAAGATTAAAGAGCTGAGAAATCACTTGTCACCTGTCACATTTCACATAGATGAACTTTGGCAAATAAAACCCACATTATTTTGTTCCTGTCGCTGTCTGGATCTGAAGGATATATTTGCTGAATGTGGTGTACCCTAAGCAACAGCAAAGTCAGGGCACCAAGCCACAATTGCAGCAACAACTAAAGTTCTCTGAGGCCATGGGTAGCGCCAGAGTCAGCAGCAGATATGGTGGCTAAGAAGCACCCTGGTGCAAGCAATGCTGGAATCCATTAGGTCAAGGATTCAAAGATGGAAAGGACTTTGACTTGTCTGGAGGCTCAATATAAGGAGTTTTGCCATAACAATAGCAGAGTTGGATAAGAGCTCTGCTGTGATGATGGTCACAGTTTTCTCCCTAACTCACGAAAATATACAGATGCGGGGCAACTTGGAGGCCCTAGAAAATGAGGCGAGGGCTGGGAATCTCTGTTCTGGGAGGGTACTGGAGGGAGTGGAAGGTTTCAGCTTATAGGGATACCTGAAAACCTGGATAAGTGAGCAGCTTTACCTTCCAGAAGATTTTAATTGGTGTCCTTCATGAGGGATTATTGAGTGAACCCACGAGCAACACCTTCGACCCCTAACCAACACCACACCATTTTGAACTGAACAGCAGGTGTGGACAATTGGGACATTGTACTGGTGACAGCAAGATCACTATATCCCTTGGGTATAGAAGGGGCAATGGTAATTTTTTTTCCAGACCTCTCATTCCAAACCAGGATCTGAAGGAAAATATTTGACTCAGTGCACCAGCACCACTGGGCCCTGGCTACTGTCCACTCATTTCTGCTTCCTGTCTGCCTCTACACTGTGTACAGAGACACATTATTACAGATTAGTGACCCTCAGTATGTGGGTCACTGGGAAGAGCAGACTGAGAGGGAATTTGCATCCAGAGATGAGCAGCCAACGGATTCAGAAAGGGAGTGAAGCCATCGATTCAGTTACTTTTAATATAAAGACTTTGAGTTGGACTACAAATTGGGGGTTCACCTGTTTTCATGTTGTGGGGGCAAGTACCCCTCTGATAAGACATTTGGGATTCTGTTCAGTGACACATGCTGGGAATTTATGGGACAGTATGGGAAAATGGCACCAACCATGATGTGATGGTCGGTGCCTCCTTGGGTAATCATGAGTTCCATTAATTCCTAATAGCAGTTCACAAGGGAAAGTAATTAGTTTAACTCGGGTCCAAATTGACATTGACACAGCATTTTCTCAGATGTTTGAGTTGTGGTTATCAGAATGTTAAGGGGACTATGTTGCACTTTGAAGTAATGTTGGAACTTTGGTGTAATATTTCCCCACTCTTCTTTTTGTAGTCCAAGATTGTTATTAACTCTTTGTCATATGTTGAACACCACGTTTTGGCCAATTGTATAGTACCACACCTAATGTGTTGCAACATTGTCATATCTGACTTGTCCTGATTATATATTCTATCTATTGCTCTGCCAGTTTGCAAATCTGTAATTAATTCTGGGTCCGCCCTTGAAAAAGTGACAGCTATGAGGAAAGAAGAAAGGAAGGAAGGAGTTAGATTAACTATACATGCTTAGTTCAGACATTCTAGTTACAGTGTCTGTATGGGGATACCATGGCCCACTGTTGAGATCTGATTTTCCTTATTTTTTTGTTGTTGTTTTAAGGTTAAATTGCAGTTGAGAGACGGTGTTTGAAATTCCTAATTGTTCTTCCTGTTTGGAGACACCATAGCCATGTGGAACTGGTTTTGGAGACACCTTAGCCATTAGAGATGCTAGCATTAACTGTACTAGTCTGATATAGCATTGCATTATCTCCGCTTCCTTACTTACCAGATTATAAGGCTCCGTTTTGTGATTATCAACTATATGGATCTGTAAAGTAGCAGTATGTAACGTGTACATAAATATGTATGCCTCTTGTGAGAAATAGCTGCATTTGCTTGAAAACAAAAGAACATTAGTTTAATAACAAAAACAACCAGCAACCAGAACGACATGGCCAACTCTTAATATGTTGCACATTGTATCAATAAAAATTACGTCATATACACATTTTCAAAATAAATATGAAAAGTTACATTTGATTGCGTAGTCTTAATGTCTTTACTTTATCTGTGCTATAGAAACAGTTTTGTTTTGCATTGCAGACTTTATTGTAAGGAAGTGGGAGCTAATTTATACCTTTCAATTCTGGGATGAACCGCCTGAGGTTGGGAAATGTTTACCCTTTGAGAGTCAAAGAATGATTTGCACAACTTATGGAAGTCATCAAGTTTATCTAGAGCACCAAATGATAGATATTCCCTTGTCTGCAGCTAATGTACCTAAATTAAATTGCCACGGCTCCATGGACGGTGACCTCTCTTTATTTATTATTTATTTAGTTTTTGTTAACCGGGTAAGTGCACTTGACAAATAAATGCCTATTTTCAGACATGACCCAGGAGGTTACAAAGGGTCAGAGGTGAGAGCAACAGGCACATACACAAAAAAGACATTTACTTCAGATGATATATACAAAATACATGACACTGGAGATGTTAGCAAACATGTGAGCAGTAAGCCCGTTATAAATGGCGAAACTATCAAGGCACTACAAAACAACCCATTGTAGCGAAGAGCACAAACAAACTTCAGGAACTTGCAGTAATATTTGACAAACAAACAACCAAATCAAATAAGTCAGCTAGGCACAGGAAAATGCAGACGGCTCGAGGAGGTGGCTGTGGTCTCTCTTTTTGAAGGAGGCCACAGTCAGACACAAACGTAGCTCAGCTGGTATGGAATTCCGTAGCCTGGGGCAACAACGAAGAATGCAAAATCCCCCAGAGGCAAGCATTCTAGTTCTGGATATGGTCAACAGGTCTAGCTATATGGATCTTAGTGGGTGAGGGACCGGAGAAGCCTTGTGAGTGATTGAGGGGATTGGTTGTGTAAAATGTTAAAGAGTACCCCTCCTAGGGTTAAATCACACAGTGCAGCTGAAGGAAGCCATCCCAGTTTAGAGTATAAAGTACAGTGATGGGTGTAGTGATTCAGAGGCATGGTGAACAGGCAGATATTATTGTATGTTACAGCTCACTTTTCCTAAGTAGATTTGGCTGAAGCATGAAATACAGACACTCTATAGGTAAGCAGGACACCCCGGGCTATGACTAAGTGAACAGTATGGGTAAGGTTATGCTTGACCTTATACAATAGCTACAATTTGGTATTAACCGATTTACAGTTGCCCAATGTATGTAGTGAAAAATAGAGGGATGGGTCACATGTCACACCCCAGTATTTAAAAGTGGACAGCGACTCAAGAGGGGTTCCATCACAACACAAAACTGTAAAAGGGGTTGGACAGTTTTTAAGTTTGGGTGCTGAGCCAAACAGCATAACTTGGGACTTTGCCATACTTAAAAGCAGTTTGTTTGTTAGAAGCCATTGCTGCACTGCCTGGAGGTCTGCGGACAGCCCTCTATTGACCTCAGACATGCTATGGGAGTTAAGGTATAGCACCAGATCATCAGCATATAGGATGAGGGCACTATGGGCAAGGGACAGGTGTATGTCATTTATGCATGGAGCAGGCCTGATAACAGTAGCGGTGTTTGTGGACCTCACCAAGGCATTTGATCTGGTAGACCATGGTTTATTAATTAGTAAACTTAGAAGGCCAAATATTGGGCCTCCTGCAATTGGTTGGTTCACAAATTATTTAAATGACAGGAAAAAACAGGTCAGGTTAGGCCCAGTGTTCTCAAATGTTAGGGACGTTTTGTATGGAGTGTCACAGGAGTCCATACTTGGACCACTGTTATTTTCACTCATTATAACTGATGACCTGAAAGTCTGCAACAAAACAAGCATGTTGCTTTCTTTCTTTCTTTCTTTCTTTCTTTCTTTCTTTCTTTCTTTCTTTCTTTCTTTCTTTCTTTCAGCATTTCACCACGAAAAACATATTGAGCTCAAACTGCTTGTTTCCAGATGTGTCCTGGGGGGAAGGGAAGAATGGATTGCAAAGACAAACTTAAAAATATATACATTTTCACAATTGTAACATACAATACATACAAAGAGTGCAGAGGAGGATAACAATAAAAAGAATGCAACCTGAGACAGTAACAGATAAATAATGAAGGTATATACAATATGTACAAATTACAGTACTAGCAGAGTGAAAGTTGGGGATTAATTGGCAGAAAAGGCAGAAAACACCTAAACAGCAGAAGGGGCAGAAGACATCTTGGTAAAGAGAATGGGATATGGAGCAGAGGACGATTAAAACAGATCAATGTGTACTACAGATAGGAAATAGGAAAAGGAGGGGACAGGTAAATAGGCAGGCATGTTAAGAGCAGTGGCAGGAGGGGAGGTGTGGGAGCACAGAAGAGAGAGGAGGGATGGTTTAGAGGAGGCAGAACGAATGTTTAAAGGAAGAGAATTCCAAAGTTTAGGAAAGTGGAAAGAGAAGGCTGATTGACCAGCAAGTGTTTTATGGGGAGGGAGCTGGAGGGAGTGAAACCCAGAGCTCCTAAGGGAGTAGGTGGAGGGGGTGGAGGGTAAGAATAGGTAGTCGAGGTAGGGGGTAGGAGTATAGCCAGAACTTGGAAGTGAAGGAGGCACAGTGGGACAGGCGGCTATCCTCCAGGGAAAGGAGGGGAAAGACGCAGATGATACAATACTCTTTACCTATGCAAAAGAGATTTCAGATATTAACAATAATTTAAGTACTGAATTTAATTCTCTTCATAGGTGGTTCAAGAATAATAGGTTGGTAATGAATGTTATAAAAACTCAAGCGATGCTTCTGGGGTCAGAACCATAAAAAGATTTAATGCTAATGATTTTTACATGTTAACCCATACAGGTGAACTCTTTAAATATCTTGGCATCTATATTGACTTTAATTTGACATTCAACCCCCATATTAAGCATCTGACTTCTAAGTTGCGCCAAAACTGAGGTCAGCTCTACCAGATAAACAAATTTTTGACATATGATGCCAGACTTAATGTAGCAAAACAACATCTGCTCCCTTTATTTGACTGTGGCACTTTGGTTGTAGATGTGACTCCTAAAGTTACTTTTGATTCAAACAAAGCATTGTAAAATTTCAAAGTTCACTTGTCAAAGTGACAACAGAGTACACCATTGTTTGATCTTGGAGGGTTTGGGTTGACTTTCTTTTGATATGAAATCGAAATTGACTTTAGCTCATTTTAGTTTTAAATTGTTGAGTAAAAAGTTTAGCATGTTTTCTTCAACAGTTACACTGAATTTCAATTTGAGATCTATCCAAAATTTTTGTTTGTCTGTCCCTTGTATGCTAACAAATATGGGCCAAAAATAATTTAGTTATCAGGCTCCTTCTCTGTGGAATAATATTCCTGTTTCAATTAGATCAGTAACCAGTTTTACTACATTTTCAAAAGAACTGAAGCTTCATTATTCAGCTTTGATGAACTGTGCCTGAACTGTACCTCATTTATGTTTTATTTTAATTTTATATTGAGATGTACTGCTGTTTTTAATATATTTGTTATACATGCCCCTTTGTACCTTTGCACACCAGGTCATACCTGTAAAAGCTGCCTTATGGCACCAGTGTATCTTACCTGGTTAACAAAGTAAAAACAAACATGTGAAGGGAAAGAGGAGCGACCCAAGTGTGGATCTTTGTGGCACACATACCAGGGTAGTGGTGGGGTCTGAGAAAGAGGTTCCAGACTTCACCTGTTGACTCCTGCCATCCAGGTAATTCCTGAACCATGGTAGGGCACAGAGGGATACCCCCTAGGTTGCCTAACTTGGTACATTGCATCTGGTGGTCAACCAAATCGAAGGCCTTATTGAGGTCGATGAACACAGCCCCAGTGAATTCACTCCTATTCATGGTATTTAAGACCTGCGAGGTGAAGGACAGGAGGGCAGTGGCAGTACAATCATGTTAATGGAACCCATGTTGTGCTGGAGACAGTAAGTTATACTTGGCTACGTACTCATTTAATTGAGAAGCAGCAATCTTTTCCAGTATTTTGTTAAGAACTGGAAGTATAGCAATTGACCTGTAGTTACTGACAAATTTAATATTACCTTTCTGGAATACCGGGATGATATGGAAGAGTTTCCATAGCTCTGGCAGAACCCCAGACATTAGGGACATATTAATAGTTCTGATAATTGGTGATGCCAATTCATTAGCTGCAATCCAAAGGAGTTTTGGGTGGATTTCATCAGAACTTACAGCTGTGGCTGTTGGGACACACTGCAGGTGTTTACGTATCTCTGAGGCTTTAACCACTTTAAAGTGGAACTATGAGTGACTTCTGGGGTCAGTGAAAGGCCCACTGTTTAGCAACACTGTCGGTGGGGAAGGTGGGAAGGCCTCCAGGTATAAAGAGAGGTCAGAGAAGAATCTATTGAAAGCGTCAGTTGTGATTGTGGGGTTATTTCAGTTGACATAATTTATGCACGTGTCATGGAGGGGGTAATTACCAGATTGACCTGTGGCCTGTTTTATACATTTACAGAAATGTCTTGGGTACCAACTGATGAGTCAAAGAGCATCTTATAGTGTGCACTTTTTTTTTGGCAGATGGCTTTTTTGCATTAGTTTCTGAGGGTATGACACTGTACCCAGTCAGAGACAAGTTTAGTGCCCATATATACGGAGCAGGATGTTTCCCTTGCCTTAATCAGGGTGAGGAGTGGTCGGTCTAATCATTTGGTAACAGGACCCCGGACTCTCCTAGTAGTGGCAGGGACATGTTTGTCCTGTAGCCCAGAGAAAATCTGTTTAAAGACAGACACAGCCAGATTAACATCATTGGTATTCCAAAGACATGACTAGTCAGTGCATGCAACATCTTGTTTGAACAGTGTTGAATTAAAATAAGAGTGATCACAGAAGGGAAGAAGTCTCGAAAGGGCCTTAGGCGATTTAGCTCCCCAAACACGGTACACTGGTGAGTGGTTACTGATTACATCAGGTGATCCTGTCAGCCTGGGGTGTTAGGGTCCAATACATTAAAGAGAGTTTTTTTCCATTAAGTAACAGCCTAGTGGGATCAGAGATAATTTGGGTAAGATGACACTTACTAAGGGACAGGTTAATATCTTTACTTTTTACGCTAAGCCAGTCTATATTAAAGTCTTCAGACACTAAGAACTTTATTATTTTTAAATATGGGTACAATAGTACTCAAGAGGGGTTGGAATGCTTGAGGACTACAGCAAGGGGAATATAAGTGCAGAAGAGGTGCAACATTTTGATACCATCAAGCAGGAGAACAGCATGGCTAAATTCAAAATCCTTATCACAAGGGACAAAGGTACCTGGAGTGGAGAGGCTTAGGTGGGACTTAAAATACACCATGGTGCCTCCACTCTTCTTGGAGCCAGGACAGTCATTTCTAATAAAGTTATACCCAGACAGAGCATAGAGATCATCAGGAATACAAGGTTTGAGCCAAGTCTCAGAGATGCCAAGTACATCAGGGCTGTAGCTATTGACCCAATGAGATCAGCATGGTTTGGAATAAGGCTCCTGATATTCATATGAGCAATTTTTAGACCCTTGCATCCCTGCCAAGCATGCATAGATGTATTGAGGGGGTAGACAGTGGAGGCCCTAGGTTGGGTTCTATGTCCCCAGCAATAAGGAGAAGACAACAGGCCAACGATACTAATTGGTCAGGCCTAAGGTGGGGACACAAAGTTACAAAAGACCAATGGGACCTTTTGAGAATGAGGGCAATTAAGCGCAGACACCGTGGCATAAGCAATCATATATTATCCCCAGTCTTACTTCTATATAGCAAAAGATTAGACATGGCAAATCTTGATACATCCTGGGACTGTCCTAAGTGATGATGGAGTAATGGCATATGATTAATAAGCAGAATCAGGCAAGCAAGGTATCCCATGATAATGGCAAACCAAATTGAGGGACTCACAACTGAGTGCTTCAATTTGGTCACTTTCTAGATTGGCAATGGGGAAGGGATAGTGTAGGGAGGGAATAGCGAGGGACGAGAGGAACAACGGTGAGGGGAGGGAATAGTGATGGAAGGAAGGGAGTAGTGGGATGAGCTAAATGGGTCTGTGGAGCATTACTCCACCAAACTATGCACCTAGCATAGCGAGTAAGGACATGGACTACAGTGCTGGTGGTCCTGGGTTTGGGACTGTACCGAGGTATGGTTTCTGTTTTGGTTTTTGCAGGCGTCCATGTGTATTTTAAGTCCTCAGTCCCTCTTTTTTTCCTCCAGTGTTTGCCCCCCTCTGGAGGTAATTATTTTAGTGTGGGGGCGTAGCTCCCTGTATAAAACAAAAATTTAAATGTTCGACGAGTTGGTGTTCGGCATTTGTTGAGACATGCCAAATTGGTTTTTGGCAGGTTGCACTCATGAGTTGCTGTGTTATTTTTACTATCATGACATGAAATTGGCAAGCAAGCAGACAGGAACTCACAATGGCTGAATACAAAATGCAACCCATTTTGGACACACTGGGTGAGTAGACTAAAATGGGTAGGTGGTGGGAATACTAAAATGTAGGGGCAACCCAGAAAAAGGGGGCCAGAACATCATGCTTAGGCAACACCTGAGTTATAGGAATTCAAGGCTACCTAATTAAAGAGAATTATGATACACTTTTATCGGGCAAAATATAGCCACCTGCCTAGGGGGAAGCTAGCAACACCTGACCATATCCTGTACAGGCGTCCCAGATAGAAAGAATGTAAGGTACCCATTATGAAGGTAAAATAATTATACCCTGATTAGCTAGCGGAGGCAAGATAGGTATTAGGTCCCTGTTGTGAAGGGAAATTAACTAAGCTCAGACAGACTAACTGAGGCAAGACAGATTGAATAGGTAATGCTATCTAACAGGCTATGACATAACAACTGAGTGCATAATCACAGAACAGCTGCTATAAGTATTACATGTATGTTATGGTAGACAGCAGTTACTTAGCAGTTCAGTCACTGACCAGTAGCAGACAATCTTGCACAATAGTTATAGTGAACATCAGTTAATTGGTAGTTCATCAGTTGCTTATACATCAGGGTGAAAGCAGATGCTTGCTGTGTAAGCTGTCCTTACATTTAAAAGTCTGTTACCTTGTTATCAGCAGAGTATTAATTGGTCCAACAGGATGTTCAGCAGCTGGCAGCCTCCACAGTTTACTCCCAGGCAGACTCCCCAATGTCCTTTGTGCCTGGTCCTTAGTGTGAGGGCAGCATCAGGGAAGACACGCTTGGGGTTACTCAATTATGCCGCCCCGAGCCTCCTGATTGGCTGTGGGACTCCTGGCTACTTCCTTGGCTTCTTGGATGAAGAGTGCCACAAGTAGGTTGGTGGCTGTTGGGAGGAGGAGGGAGTGAAGATGGCTGGACCTCCTCTTGAACCCCAGGACAGGGCTTGCTGGCAAGCCCTGGTCAATTTGTGGCAGAGCAGACTGAGTTTGCCTTGAAAAAAGTGCTGGAGTTTCAGACTGGCTGTGTCATGCCCCCGCCGAGCCTCCTGATTGGCTGGGGGACTCCTGGACTCCTGGCTACTTCCTTGGCTCCTTGGGCTTTGGGATCTCAACATGTACTCCCTGGAGGAGAGGCGAGCAAGAGGGGGCACGATCAAGACCTATAAGTACCTCATAGAGACGAACAAGAAGCAGAAGGGGAGTCTCTTTTCGGAGGAGGGAAAGAGATATGAGGACTTACTTCTTAGAAAGGGTTGTAGATGCCTGGAACAGCCTGCCAGAAGAGGTGGTGAGGGCGAAAAGAATGGGGAGCTTCAGGCATGTGTAAGATTGGCATTAGGCACAGAGGCATAATAAGCAGAGGAAAGGGAGGTGGGAGGGACACTGGTGACCAAATAGGGTCTGGGGTGTCGGAATAGGCAGGGAAAAATAAGGCAGACTGGACGGCCCTACCAGTCCTTTTCTGCCAACAAGTTCTATGTGTATCTACAAGAGCTCTTTGTGCCGTACCGCCCAACCTGGGCTCTCCGTTCTGCTGGGGGTGGCCTCCTTGGAGTTTCCAGGGTTAGGCTGCGGCATTTGAGTGATACAGCGTTTATGGCAGCTGTGCCTACCCTGTGGAACTCCCTGCCTGGTTACCTTAGGGAGGCTCCCTTGGTGGAAGCCTTTAAGAAGGGCCTCAAGACATATTTATTCAATTAAGCCTTCAATTGAAGGTGTTTTAAAAATAGCAGTATTTGCTTGATTGTTAGTTAAGCTGTTGCTCCCAGTTGTATTTTTATATTGTTGTTTTAAATTTGTTCTATCCTATTTTTAAAGATGTTTTGTATGCTGTGTTATATTGTGCAGCACTCAGAGTCTCCAGAGATGGGTGCTATATAAATAAAATATCTATCTATCTATCTATCTATCTATCTATCTATCTATCTATCTATCTATCTATCTACTTTCTTAAAGGCAGATTCACAGTCAGTCATGCAGTGTCATGGGGTTTTATTTTTTGAAGTTGTTATATTAAATGCATCCATTAAGGATTTAGGACCATCCCTAATGATGCAATTTTGTCTCCGACAGTTTTCTGAAAAAATAATAGGTTGGTCATGGAAAAATTTCTAACATTTATGGCATTATCAAGGGTGCTACTTTTTAACAAACAACATAGGCAAAAACCTGTTTACGGTTATGCTTTCTTATCATACCAGATATGAATATCAAGACTTGGGATGCCCGGAATCAGCTGATTCCAAACGATTTTCAGATTTACAATTTTTGGAACTTCCGAATCCTAATTCGATTCTGTTTCAGATCCTAACTGGACCTAAAAATCAGATTTAGGATTTGGACTTAACATCCTAAATGCTTATGTAAAAATAAGTTTTGGGATTCAGTTTAGGACTTAGGATTTTCGGACTGCAGATCTAAAAAATCCTAAATCTGAAAATCAGATCAGAATCTGGTGAATCCGATACCGTTCGGTGGTTTCCAAGCAACTCTAATCAAGACACAGCATGGATCAGCCGGCCCAGTGGTGCTGAGGGTTGAGGCACTGGATGCCACACCTTGCGCCACTCCAGTGACCTGTGTTTGGAGGTGAGCTTGTGCTGCCGGGGGTAAGCAGTGGGGAGTGCTGGGAGAGGACTGTAGTGGCCACTGTGCTGCTCTCCCCTCCTGGATCGGAGAGGCTACCCTCCTTGCTCTTGACTGACACCCAGTGGAGGCTGGATGGCAGATCAAGGGAGGTCTGGGGGAATTGCATCGTGAGGCTGGAAGGAGCGTGGTTTCCAGGAGCGCGCACCTCCATGTGTGTGCACTCGCCTGTGCTTGCCACTGCTCTGGGAGGGCAGGGAGAAAACAGAAAATAGGGCACCCATAGCAGGCTTAATGAAGCTCTGAAGCCAATACAGGGTAGATTGAGATTCTCTGAGAGAGGACCGCAGCCTGCCTGCCTGGAGCCCTGACAGGAGAAAAACCTATATCTCCAAAAAAAAAAAGAGAAAGCACGGACAAATATATGAGTTTTTCTAGTTTATTTTGTCACTTATTGACTTCAGAGTTTACTATTTTCAAGCTGTTTAATATTGTATGAAAACCGAAGCACATATTTTATTGAAGAAAAAACAACTTGAGATGTAATGAGCAAACAAATTGAGCCGACAGCATGGAGAAATGAAAAGTCCTGCTTTCATTTATATGGATATCATTTTGTCATTGAGTAACTTTACAGCTACATAGTGTACCTATGTATGATGTAATGCATTAAGAAAGAAAATGAGAAGGGGCAGCGGAAGCGATGCTTACTACGGTATCCAGTGAGGATAGCGACTGATTATGAGCAACCATCAAGACGTCGACTCATATTCAACGCTATCCTCATGGGCTACCCTGCAAGGGTAGGGACCCTATGCAAAGACGATCGAAGGGGAAGGCGACCGGAAGGGGAATATAGTGAGGAGAAGGGGAGGGATAGGGAAGAGGGTTTGTGAGGGGGGTAGTATGCCTGCTGCAGCTCAGCTAGCCGTGTGGTCTGGTGGTGAGGGTGGCTAGCTGCGGCAAAGCAGGTACTGGGTTTGGGGCTGGGTTGGGGAAACATTTTGCCACTGGCTGCCGCTGCTTTTTTTTAATGTAGAAATCTGGAGTGTCGCACCCTCCCTGACATGCACCCCCCTGGAGCTGATAATCCTTTAGCAGGGTGGTGCGGGGGAAAAGCCCCCCGTGAGGCAGGGTGGGGAGGAGTGCAGCCTCTTCACATAAACACTTGTATTCCTTGCTGGATGTCTGTTCGCTGGCATGTGTATATTACCAATTTGCTTTTCAGAGATATACACTTGCCATAATAGCGATCACTGTTTTGAGATTGCTATTATGACATGGATCCGCTTATTACATTTGGAATCCGCTGTGGAATCCAATCACCTCATTAGTATGCGTCAGCTCACTCTACTCTTCCTTTTTATTTTCTGTTGGTAGCTCCACCCCTCTATATCTCTATCTTTTTCCATGCCCTTCCCCCCTTCACATTCAGAATAGTTTCATATGGTGCTGTACATCCTCAACCAGCCCAGTGAAGGATCAGAAAAGCCCTTCAGTGTTCCCTGGTACACTGTCAAACATGAGGCTAACAGCATGGTTCTGTTTCAGTCCCCCTTTGCAGAGGGGGACTGTTAAACATGCTGTTGGCAGTGTTGCTCTGTCCTGGTCCCCTTCATAGAGTGGGAAATTGTAATACATGCCGTTGGCAGCTTACCTCGGTTCTAGGCCCCCCCCGTAGAGGGAAATATTAGCAAACACCCTGCTGGCAGCATAGCATTGTCCTGGTTTGGAGGGTTGGAAGTGAAATCCTCATGACTTCAAGATGAAAGGGCAGGTTTCTGTGCTGTCAATATCTACACAATATATACCTTCTGTATTGTCTTCCTGGTGAGTCTGTTTTATTTTTTTTGAAAGCTTTCTGTGTGCCTCCCCTCTTGAATGTGCCATCATTGTGTTCTAATAGGTGTTCATGTCCCTTATGTCATGGTATCCATAACTACCATGACTGCCAGGACAAACATATATCCTTAACTATCCCCTTTCAATATCTTCCATATTTGAAGAAGGGGAGGGAACCAGCAAGCCGACTCTCCCCAGGGAGTGAGTGCCATAGTGCGTGGGCAGCCACCCCAAAAGCCCAGTGGCCTCCTTAACAGCCCACACCCCATGGACCTCTGCCCTTCTCCCAGCTAGGGGTGTAGAGAGTTAGGCAATCTCTAAGATACTAGGAGTCCAATTCATGCAAGGCTTTTTATATATGCACCCAGGTGTTTAATATATGACACAGTTTTTAGCCCAACGAAAGTGTGTTAACACTAAAATGACATCATGCTGTTTACCATGGAATGCCGTGGCTCTGAGAGCTCAGGGCAAAAACAGCAGTGATAAACATGGCAACTCTTTATTTTAAGTGTCAGTTTCAATGTAACTGCGGGGTAGGTAATCATTAATTACATGTAACGGGGCAATTACACTGTAGTTACATGTTTGTTGAATGCAACTATATTGCAATTGCAATGCAGTTACAGTGTAGTTACATTGTAACTACAGTGTAGTTAACTGACTCTTAACATGTTACCACAAAAACACATTCAATGGTACATGTCAACATTAGTGTTTTTATTTTTTTTTAATTTTTTTTATTCACTTTGATAGTGTACAAAAACACAATGGAATACATTCTTGGATTCAAGACAAGAATACAGCCAAATAGAAATAGAATGTGAGGATAATTACCTCCCAATCCTCAGTTACATACATATGCAAAGTCTAGTTATCGTAGATGATAATTTGGAAATATAGCAAAAAAAAAAAAAAAAAGACAACTGCAGCATGGCTATGGACCGAATACAATCACTGTGCTACTAGAAATCTCACCGGGTGCAAAGTGCCATGTAACACCACCAGCAGTGTTTTATGAGCCCATCATTTTATTTATTTATTTATTTTTTGTTGACCGGGTAAGTGCACTAGACAAATCCTGCCTATTTTCAGTCACGACCCGAGGGAAGGGGGATACAGATGAATGCCAACTGACCTTGAACCACATTAAGCTGTTGGTGGTATTTTCAGTGAATGGGGGAAATCTGGCCAGGACACTGGGGAAATTCTCCTACTCTTGGCCCGTAGGGGGACAGGTTTTCAGCAAGATGGCCACTCGGAGCAGGACGCTGGAGGGAGAGGACGTTAGTACAGTGGGAGCGCTTGCCTCATCTTCCACTGTGGATCTGCAAGAGGCAAAATGAGCAGATATGGTAGAATGTGAATCCGAGGATGAATTTCATGAAGCTCCTTTTTTCATGGAGGAAATGGAGCTTAACACTGGTAAAGTTAAGTGTGATACACCTTTACAAGAAGGCGTTGAAGTTTTCCAACAGAAAAGACAGCTAATCACAGAGTCTGTAGAGCTGCAACATGCAGGGGCGCGCCCTGTCATTACCACCGAGATTCCTGTCAGCAGCTCAGCTGAGGAGAAGCTTTTTGCACGTCCCGCAGGGCTTGGTGAGTCAACACTTTCCCCTTCTGTCATTGTTTCTGCGGTTGTTATTGAAAAGTTTAAACAGCAGGCTGCGCTTGATACTGAAAATCCTGAACAACAGGCTGGCAGTGAATTCGTTCAGCTGAACGAGTGCCTGAAGCCTGAATTCATGAATGCAGACAAAGTACTTAGGACCGGGACTTTAGCACGACAGCAGGAGACTGTCCTGACTTCTACTGCTGCAGATTTCCCTTCAAAATCTAGTGCTCCACTGAGTAAAACAGCAGGTTTCATCTATAAGCAACCAGGTAAGGAAGAGTCGGTAGTTTCCTCTATGATAGTTTATCGATCGGCAACGGATCCTCAACCAGGAGTCACAGAGTTTTCTTTCAAAGTCATACCTCGTAAGACTAGGGATAATAGGGGTTCTACACAACTATGCTGCAAAACTGATTCTAAGACTGTTTCTCCTAACCCAATGGCTCCTCCTAACTTGACTGAGGGACCCTGGATGCCAGGAAAGGCTTTGGTAGGGGCGGGCTGGAAACAAGCTCCCTCAGGTACCTGGTTACATGACCCTGACTGGGATTTGGATTTCAAGCTTTCACAAAATCCCCCCATATGGAAACCAGACTTAAATCCTAAACTAAGCATAGAAGCTGGGTTAAAGTATAAAAAAAGCAAGCCCCCCTCTTGTACCTTTGGAACCTCAAGTCCTGCAGGACACAGCTGCTAAGGATCCTTCACCTATACTTACACAAATTAATCCACCAAGTTTGGAGGCCTCTAAACCACCCCATCAAAAACCTTTGATGTCCAAACTCTTTTCCATTGCTAAAAGAGAAGCTGCTCCACGGAGGAACGCTGTCCGAATTCAGTACAAAGGAGGATTGGACTCCAGACCAGATAGATACTACGTTGGGAAAACTTTGCTTAAAGACTCTCTTCATTTTTCCCCCAAAGATGTTTATGCATTTATAAATATTTCAGGCGAGGATAATTTCAATGTTAGTTTTAGAACATCTTACGCTTTAGATCTCTTTTGGGAACAGTATGGGCAGGTCAAATTTTCTCCCACATGGACCCCCTTTTTGGTAATTCCCCTTACCAAACCCTTAATTAAATTCATTACTGTGATGTTTCGGTATGAGGGGGTCCATGTGGAAGATTTTACATTTTGGCTCTCCCAGAAATGTGAAGTGTTGAGTTCTCCTGAACCCATTCTGGATTCAGAACAGTTCTAGACGGGTGGGTGGAAATATAAAGTTAAGCTGAGGCAATCTGACTCTGGAATTGAGCACATCCTGAACTCCTTTTTGTTGGGAAGGGATCATGGGGTATGCTTTTATGGAGGTCAAGCCTCGAGCTTGTTATAAGTGTGGCTCAAGAACCCACTTGTCAAGTGTATGCGACCAACACAGGTGCGACAACTGCGGGGAAATTGGCCATATCACCATGCAATGTGCAAACCACACTAGATGTGATCTGTGTAAGGAGTACAGCCATGTTTTCAAGGATTGCCCTTGGGCAGCCAAAAATAAAGCAACCTGCATTAGCTCTGACCTACTGATTAAGAAAGTCCAAGACTCTGCAGACCCCCCCCCCTTCCTGTGGTAGGGGAACAGATTCCTCAGGATGTTTCCCCGTCTGCACCTTCCTCCTCAGGGCCTACAGAGAAGACTCTTTGTGCTGTCCCACAATCTTTGTTAGAGGAGAGGAAGGGCGAGGTTTCATTGGTACCTCAGGAGCTGGTACCAGTATGTTATACTGACTCAGTCACTTCAGGCCCAGATGGTACGTTTACAGCCCCTCCATCTCTGTTGCCTAGACAGAGATCTTCTAGGAATTTGCCATCAAAATCCCCCCTGTCCCTGCTTTAGTAGAATCCACTAACTCTTATGATGCTTTGTTCACTCCTTGGGGGGAGACAGACATGGAAGTCGGGGATTCTGACTCCCAGAAATCCTCTTTTTCCACTATTTCATAGTCCATAGATAATTATAAGGAGAAAAAAGGAAAAAAATGAGTAAGCCATTCTCTATAAAATTTTGCAATGCAGTTTATTTGGGGTTCCTTAAACACACATAGCTTATTGAACGATACCAAAAGGCAGGCCCTTTTCCAGTACATTCATGATTCTAAGATCACAGTTAGTTTTCTGAAGGAAACATGGATGTTTTCGATTGAGCAATTGCATACTTTTAAGAGAGAATGGCCTTGGGGTCCTTCATACTGGTCATTTGGCACTGATAGTGCTGATGGTATTGGCATTTTACTTAACTCCTTTAATTTTTCCTTTCATAAGTTGATAGACCTCATTTCTGGTAGAGTCTTGATTTTAGATGGTAAATGGCACAACACCTGTTATAGATTTATAAACATTTATAACCCTCAGACAAAGGCTGATAGAGTGACTTATATGAGGGCTATACAACCATATTTGATTACCTCCTTGAATATACTATGGGGAGGTGACTTTAATTGCAGCTTGTCAGGTTTAGTTCAGCAGAATAAAAAAAAATATTGTGATTTCCATGCATTAGCCTCAATAATTAAGATGGCTGGCCTACTTAATTGTAACTCCTATCAGTCCAAGGGTCCCACTTTTTCATTTCCCAAAGGCAAGTTACATTCTTTAATTGATTATATGTTTGTCTCCCCATCTGTGCACATTCAAGACTTTCAGATGAGACCCACAGAGTTTTCAGATCACCTATTTTTGCTGTGTTCCTTTTGCACTAAGGGCTCGGTTCTTGGTGGGAGAGGAAGGTGGAAAATGAACACTTCCTTCTTGGATTCCCCTCAGATTACTTTAGGGGTGAAATTGCTTCTGCAGGCTTGTCTGTCAGTAGCCTTTTTGTATACTGACCTGGGGGGCTGGTGGATGGATACCAAATTAATTCTTCAGAAATGGTTCAAACATCAAGGAGTGATAGCTAAAGACTCTAAATTTATGAAATATCTGTCCTTAAGACAGCAGCTACAGAGGCTTATTTCGATTTCTTATGGTTCAAAACTTGATTACTCAGACCAAATCAGTGTACTGAAAAAAATTCTATGAAAGCTTATCAACATGACAGGGCTAAGACATTGCAAGCCATTTTTTCTAAAGGCACCCAAAAAAAACCCCAGCCATTGGTGACCCATTTGAGGCCTGTAAATCTTTAAAAGATTCTACTACCATTGATTTTTTCATTAATGCTGATGGAACCAAAGTGTCAACCTTAGATCAACTTAGGGATACTATTAGGAAGCATTACCAGTCGTTAGAACCTAAATCACCAATTTCAGGGGAAGATCTTGAATATTTTTTGAACTCTGTTCATTTACCCTCTGCACCGATAGAGGCACTTAAATTATTAGGACCGGTTACTATTGATGAAATAAAAAGGGTAATTCAAAATCTGAAGCCGAATAACTCACCAGGGCTAGATGGGTTACTCAATCACCTGTATAAAAGCTTTTTAAAATAATTTAGTGCATGTTTAGCGCTCCTCTTTTGTTTTTCCTTCGATACTGATTCTGTGTTTTCATCCTTCGCTGAAGGTTTACTAATATATTTGTTTAAATCTGGTGATAGGAACAATATTAAGAACTGGAGGCCCATTACCCTTTTAAACTCAGACTACAAAATATTTACGAATATTTTGAACAATGGGCTTAAACAATACGCTAAAATGGTTATATCTCCGTATCAATTCTGTGGAATTCCTGAAAGGAGAATTCAATCTGCCTTAATGATTACGTGGGACACTATAGAACATGTCTCACTTAGTGGTAAATCTGGTTGTATGATTTCTGCAGACTTAGAGAAAGCTTTTGATAGGGTTCACCTTCCTTTCCTCTATTTAGTTTAGAGCGCTATGGAATCCCTCAGCAACTGGTTAAACTCATTACGTTGCTCTATCAACACAACACAGTTTACCCTTTTTTGCAGGGAAGTGTTGCCAAAAGTATTCATTTAACCACTGGAGTCCAACAAGGCTATCCCCTAAGTCCCCTTTTGTATATTTTCTCTCTAGATCCCCCTCCTACAATCTCTAGTTAAAATACCAAGATGGATAGGTATTGATGATGCACCTATTTATCAACTTCATCTACAGGCTTATGCAGATGATTTGATTTTATATTTTGTTGACCATAACCATGTTCACCATTTCTTGGAGGTCTTTGCTCTTTTTTCAGCAGCTTCTAATGCTAAGTTAAACCTTCAGAAGACCAGGGGTTTATTTATTGGGGAATCAGGTCCAACGGAAATAGTTCAGAACAGCTTTTGTATCTTTCGCAATCCACTGAAGATTTGGGGGATCCTATTTGGTCCCCAAAATATGCCAACTGAGAATTGAAGCTAGTAATTAAGGGGGTAGAAAATAAAGTTAATAGATGGAAGCAATGGAAATTTTTGAAGCTTAAACGAATCCACATATTAAAACAATTTAATATTCCCTGTCTGCAATATCTTGCCATGATTTTTCCCCTCCATCCCTCCCTCCCTCCCAGCTGGAGACTAAGATGTACAGTTTGTTTTTCAGATGCTGTGGGGAATAGGTTGAATCCAGTCAAAAGGCATTATATGTATTTGGCTAAAAAATCTGGTGGTTTGGGTATGATTGATCCAGTTGTGTTTGTACATTCTCTCTTGTTTGTGAACACTCTTAAATCTGGGCTAGAACAAGTTGACAGTATCAGTATGGGATGGGTAAAAAAGGCTTTAGGTAATTATTTTACAGTATGGCTAAATTTGTCTCCTAAGCTGAACCCTCATATTCACATTCCTGTTTATTTTAAATCAGCAGTTCAGAAGTTATTTAAATGGTAAATAACGAAGATTATGATTTTAAATAATAATATGTAATCTATGTACAGGCTTATTATGGGGTTGATCCACCTGCAAGTCCCTTGCTTTAAGAATTGTCCCTCTGCTCTGAATCCTAGGGTTTGGGCCCAGCTTAACAATCCCAGACTGCCTGCATCTCAATGGGAAACACAATGGCTCATAATGTATGGGCGCCTGAATGTCAGGGGAAATGCAAAATATAAAGCTAAGGAGGAAAGAAACTGTCCTTATAATGAATGTATCAATATGGAAGAATCCATGGAACATTTTTTTCCTCACTGTTCTTATGCCAGGGGCTTGTGGCATTATTTAGCAGTTGTGTGGAATTTGAAATGGCTTTCTAATCTCACATATGATATGTTAGTTTTAGGAATTTATCCCTCTAGTTTAGCCCCTTACTATGATAGTACCCTAGTCTTATTCTTTAGCTTTGCACAGTATTATTTGTGGTAAGCAAGGTGCCAATGGGTGCTTTATCAAAAAAAGATGGCTTATGAATGTTATGAATGTTTGGTAACTAATGAACTCTCGAAGATATACCTACAAGAATCAAAAGTGTTTACCTCATGTACAGTCACGAAATAGTGGAAGGGTTTTACTCATTTTATTAAATTTAGATAAGTTTTGTATATATATATGGCAAATGATAAGTGCTTCACTGAATTTCATGTTTTTTGATTTTTTTGTAATTTAATTTGGATTCACTGTGTTGTTTATTTATGTCTTTATTTCACACTAAAAACTCCCCTACTCTTTTCGATAAGTGCCATGGGATCTTTAACATCCACCTGAACTACCACCAATCCAGGCAGATGGGACCTCGGTTTAATGTCTCATCTGAAAGACGGCACCTCAGAAGTGCAGCACCCCTCTCATGCTGCACTACAGTGTCAGTACTGGGATATTAACCCAAGTGCCAGATGTGGGAACTGAGCCCACAGCCCTCTGATCTCACGGCCTCAGATAATATGATTGAGAATCAAGTCCAACATGAAATAATATGTTCAAACTGAGAGTCCTACTTACAGCAGAGATAGAAAATGTGCTATGAGTATAAACAATTTGATGGCAGTAAGGTCAAACACTTTTAAAACAGAGGAAAACCAGAAAATTTGATATAACATGGGGCAATAAGCCCCTATTTCAAAAGTTACTTGCAGTAATCGTACTTGGAGCTCTCCTCACAATTAGGAGATCTGGCTAATTCCTGATTATTGATTCAGATATGCTGATAATAGGTGTTAGCAATTTTGTAGGCTAATTAGCCTGTGTGCATACAGTTAAAGGAAATTAAGATGGAGAGGGTACTGCACCATCACAAAAATAACTGCTAATGTACCAGCTATGTGTACTGCAGAATGTCGCCTCATGCGTGTAGCATGTGTCCTCCATCAGACTGCATGGCATCGACCACTTTAGATAACAGTGGCTCCTCACCATTTCCCTAGGACATGCCTGGAGAATGAAGCAAAGAGACTTTTTTTTAGAATTTGTGTAGCACTAGCTGAACATCGATACCAACAGTATCAGTTGTAAACAGTGCAAGCAGTAGGCATGCCTCCCAATAGATCTAAATATTAACAATCACTTACACAGCCTCTAGAATTAAAAAGATGGAAAAGTCAATGTGCAGAAATTAGTCAGTTATCTGCATCCAAATCCTCTTCCCAGGCTTGGTGCACAAATTCTTTTTTTTTTATGTTTTAATCTCTATGTTTATCCTCCTACCTGTGTCTGCATTCACCCCGCTCTTTGGGGCCTCTGTGGTACCCTGTGTTGGAGCTCCTCCTAAGGTTGATGGTGCATATGGGTGCCCCACTCCATGAACCTAGGTATCCGGATACCCCCCCAGTCGGGGTGGAGGAGTACTTCCTCTAAGCCTATGCTGAGTGTGCAGCTTGCGCCTCAAACCCTCAGATTCCCCTGATCGCCGGCTCCCAAAGCCCGTCTACTGGTGCCAATGCAGGCAATTTTCCTCCTGTTTTTTTTCCTCCCCACCCCTGGGCATCAGCACGCTAGAACAGCAAGGAGTTGAAGACACGCTGAGGCATGCTCTCTGCTCCAGTCCTCGGCTGACATCCACCCCACCCACAGTGCTACCTCTATACTAAACTTACCACCGGAGTTCCCCCAGGTGGTGGTAAATCAGCGAGGCTTGTGAATCTCCCACCCCAGAGATGGAGAGCAGCCAGCGGGTGCTCAGTCCTTCTCCTCCTCAGCCGACACCTCCTGCAGATCAGAGTGGATGAAAGTTTTCCCAGAGTAGTGAATCAACAGGCAGGCCAGCAGTTACAGTGCATTGGTAATGCCTAGTGCATAGAGTCCTGAGCAAGTGAACCATACCCTTTGCAGTGTGGCTGAATTTTAAAACTGAGACTGGAAGAAAAAATAAATGTGATGGTCCCTTGCAAGGGATGAAGAAATACATTTGATGGTCCCTTGCAACTTTAATTGGACCCTTAGTTTTGGACACCCATTCTTTCCTGATATGTGGCCCATCAGAAATAATCATAATCTTTCTGGGCTGATTATTGTCTTACTTCTTCCTGGGGGTTAACCGGTAGGTTTTGCAGATTTGCCCCTGTAAATCCAAATTGACCGAGTTCTTGAGAATGTCCACTGCAAAATTATAAAGGTCTTCGCTTTACATGTATTCTGGAACAACCAGCACCTAATGTTGTTTGCTCTGACATCATTTTCTAAATGTTCCAAATGGAGGCATAGCAATTTTTTCTTCAATAATATGCCAGCCACTGCCACTGTCGAGGTGTTTCCAGAGTCCATAGCAATCTTTGTGTCAGTCACTAGAATGCGCGTTCGAGCCTCCATGGTCGTGGTTTGGTCGCCCACATTCCCAACTTTCTGATTCAGATCTCGAATAGCCTGCAGTAAGGCACTATTCGAGGGTTCAGGCTTGCCAATTCCATCTTAGCCTTGCCCTCTGCCATGTGTGGTGTCCGCAGACATTGTGGCTTTCCCTTTACCCAAATCTTGTTGCGCATTTTATTTCAGGTTCCCCATAGTGCAGAAAGATCAGAATCCACCACCAACTTGAATTGTTGCTGCCATCTCCAAGTAAGTTGAAAGAAAGGTTAACAAAGTTAAAATAAAAGTACTTTAAAAGCATGTATACTAACGTTCAGCTGGCGCTCCTGATGACACACATCGTGCCTCAATGGCTGCTGGCCACACCCCCAACACCAGTGTTTTAAATAATTAAGGAAGGAGTTCTAAAGGGAACATTTCATAGACCATTTTTTCTTTAAAACTGCATAACCTTGAAAAAAGATTGCCTCTGTTGCACCCTCCTTGTTTCATCCATATATAAAATAAGATAAATTCTGTTCTGTCCTACTGTGACAACCTGCTTGGCTCCATTAGAGAGGCCATGACCCTACTCTTGCTATGCATCATGGGACTTGATGATGTGTTGGTGCTCAGTGTGCTGCATTCCTGCTTCCTGTCCAGGCACTTGATTAACTGATCGCTTGATTAACTGCATGGTCTTTGCTTTGTTATTGTCTCATGTTGGCTAACACATTTCTTGGAAAGTGCACACTACTGTTTTCTAGGGCTGATGTTTGTCAGAGAGATACACTATGCTGAAGAACATTATCATTCTCCAACTGCAATGGTGCTGTTAGTATACTACGTTTTCAAGCAGTGTGACTTACTTTGTAGCACACAATCCCATTAACCTGTCAAAGGGCAATTAACACCTCACAGACAACAACAGCCTCCTTTCAATGCATGTTCTTTCAATCAACTCTGGCACATACTAACCCCAGAAACTATTTATTTCATTTTGTTTTTGAGAACCGGGTACGTGCACTAGACATAGAAATGCCTATTTTCAGGCATGACCCTGAAGTGTGTTCCTTGGCGTTTATTAGCCAACTTGAGACAACTACAAAATAAATAGTAAGGAAGCAAGACTACAGCAGCTTGAGCACTAGCACGTCATCGAGTCCCATGGTGCACTGCAAATGTAGGGTCATGACCCCTATAATGGAACCAAGCAGCTTCTCACAGTAGGACAGAATAGAGTTTATTTAACTTTATATCTCGATGAAGTGAGAAGACTGCAAACGAGACAGTCATTGTTCAGTCATACAGCCTGCCCAGTTTTAAAGATAAAATGGTTCATGGTTCATAAGACCTTTCCTTTAAGAGGATGGACACAGGTGTAACTTTGTACTGTGCCTGTGGCTGCATCCATGCAATGCATCTGCGTCAACCTGACCTATATTCAGAAAGATCCACCTCTTTGTGACAGAAAGCCACATTTTGTGTCAATATGTGTGTAAAGAAAATGACATAAATTACAATTTGCACAATTTCTTGATGCCAGTGAAACTTTATTTTGAACTTTTTACTTTAAAAAGGTACAGAGCATATCCTTCCGCTACCGTGCCCCCAAATGGCTCAACACTCTTCCCCCTACTCTCTCCCAGTCCCACAGCATCTCACTCTTCAAAACAGGCTTTAGAACCCACCTCTTGGAAATCGCTAAATGTGAATGCTAATTAGGCCTGCCCACACTCCTCCTACACCCCCTTTACTGACACAGGGGCCTCCTAGACCCTATGAATCGCCCTCCCCTATAAGCTCTGTCTAGGGCTCACATGTATGCCTCCTAATGCTCTAAACCCAATAAATAAGCTTCTCTACTACCAAGTCAGTACTGTAATCAATAAATAATTTATGTGTATATAAAAATTGTTTCTTTTTATTGTCATATACTGTCTTGTGTCTCTCCACCCCCTGTAACCACCATGGAGCCATTGTATAAATATTGTCTGAACTGAAATCTGTATATAATTACTTGTTCCATCTGTCATCCTCGTACTTTGTTCTCTCTCCACCCCTTGTAACCGGCGTGGAGCCTTTGCAAAACAGTCTATGTCTCAAAGAATTGCAATTCCGAATATACAGTAAATAAAATAAATAACATACAGTACCACAAAAAATATTAGGAATACAATATTAATTGTTGCGGCCAACCAAAATAATACTGCATATCAGAATATATATACTCTATAGATAAATAGTCAAAATAATAAAGATGAAAGGAAGGGGATAAGCAAATAGAAATCTCATACAGGATAGCTGCTTAATGTTTAGCAACATATACCCCCTCACTTGAACAACCCGGTCAGTTCCAAACCTTAAACCATACCTGATCACTGTTCCCCACTATCACCATCTAAAAAACAAACAAACAAACATAGGACTTCAGAATTTATGGGACAAAAGAATCGTACTCCTAAGAAATATAGAATATTCACGTCCTCCACCGATGTTCAAAATGTGCCACTCGACCCTTACATTGTGCAATGAATTGCTCTAAACAATAAACCTCATTTATAATGTCGTGCCAGTAAAACTTCATTTTGGACACAACTGCATTCACAATTTGGACGAAGCAAGACTGCTGGTCTACCAGTCCAGACTGATTTTTTTTTTAATAAGTATGGGGGACAGGCCACCTGATGGGCCAGGAAAGCCCAGCATGCTTCCGTGCTGGCAGTCTAGGCTTGGGAGTGAGCCAGGTGGAGCCAGATCAGAGTGGTTCTGGGCTCAGGAGTGCTGCTGAGCACAACATGAGTCAGTCTGGGGAGGGAGGCACCTGACACAAGAGGCTGCAGTGGCCCCGAGCCAGAGAGCCTGCTCTTCTATGAGGGACGGTACATGCCCAGCATGCTCTGCGGTGTGTGAAGCCGTCAGAGGCAACATCAGTGCCAGGGGAGGTGGTGAGACCCTCAGGAACAGGGGTGTAAATAACAAATCCCAGGAGTATCAGCCCCCAAGAATAACTGCACCAGCACTCTTGAGTCCTGTTCCATGTGGATCCCTGTCGGCTTTCATAACCGAGGGGGTGATGGTGGATGGGACTGTGATGTCCTGGGGCTATGCCTGAAGATGGAACTGTTGGTAGACCAAGAACCAAATAGCTTTACTAACACACACACAAAAAAAAAAAAAAATTGGCATAAGCAGATTCTGGCTTAATCCCTTTCAAAAATGTTTATGTGTACAGTTACTGTGTTTCTTATGATTATTAAGAGTTCTTTCTTTAGTTCTTCATGAGAGACAACTGCAAAGCAAAATTGAGCAGTTCTGGCATACAAAGAACTTGAGAAGAAACCCTTATAACCACGAGAGACACATAAACTGTGCATATAAACATATTATAAATCACGTTAAAGACCGTTGCATCAAAAAATGGAATTTGAAATCAGAATGAAAATGTTTTACTTTGCAGAATATTAAAGAATACCCTTTGTGGGAAACGGACTATGCCTACTGAACTCAGAACTTCAGAACTGTAGAACTATGTGCATAAAACGCTCGCTTATGCTTATAAGAGTACCTGGAATGTTTAGAAATACGCCATCCTGATTGCCTAAGAATGATGTCATGGTTTATAATGCTGTATATACACCACGGCAGAGAATAATAACACAGTGTACATTTTATATCTGTTCAGAGATCTTTAAATGCAAACAAGTGGTTAATATTTGATTATCACTTGTCTTGATTTAGGAAAGTGTGCCTCATAAATTCTGTGGATGCTTTGCTTTTATGACAGCAGTATTCTAGTAATGAGAACACCATGTACACTGTACCACTCATCTGCAGTACTGTCTGTGAATACTGTGTGACTCTAAAATAAAGGAAATAAATACACGCAATTGTAGTCGCAGTAATAAAGCTGTAATGACATTCAGGGGTTCTGGTGACATTTGTTGACACTTGTGGTTTGTCTTCAGAAACCCGAAATGCTATTATGGCTTTATACGTACAATTATTTTTCAGTTACTGGTCTGCTAGTGTTATTGACAGTCTGTTCTGTTTTACATTCCCTTTTGGTGTTGGTAAGAGTGCGCAGCAGCAACAGTGACTTAGTGCCTCTCTGTTTGCTGCCTTATAATTGCCATGTTCCTCTGTCAGACCTAGCATATTGTAAGAAAAGACAGAGGAACTTGCTGCTTATAAGGAAGCAAACTTTAGTAGTCGATAAGGAAATTAATGTAGAAACAGTCATATATAAAACAAATATAAAATTCATAATGGTCTGCAGTCAAATAACATGTTTATCTCCCCTATTTGGTGGTAAGACCTATAACTCACAAATGGCAAAGCCGCAAGTTAGCTGTGAAAGTCTTACCACTTATATGTGGAGATAAATGTGTTACTCCACTGCAAACTGTTTTGCATTTGAAATATGCCACACTATTTTTTAATGCTTTTATTAATGTTCTACTTTGTTTTAGCATAAAAGCTTCCATTGCAAACTCTCCATCTGATATATTGTTTTCACCATTATATTTCCAGATTCTAAGGGGAAATAACATGTTCTAAGCTTAAATAAATATTTATTGGGTAGCTGTGGAGCGGCAAATATGGTGGATGCTTTCTTTCTAAGCTTTGACCTTAAGAGTTACAAGTTAAAATTTGTGGATTTTTAGTACCGGAGAGTACCTTTAAATTAGATCTACTACAGGCGAAAGTGGTTCCAGAGAGGAAATGGGGCTGAAGAGAAATCAAAAGCAGCAGTCTTAAAACATACAGTAGATGTCTTCCTTTCAGCAGCGACTGCACCGAAGGGCTCAGGGCCTTTCAGCGGTGGCTGCACTGAAGGGCTCAGAGCCTGCACAGCCTGCAGGATCAAGTGGCACAGACCTCCCAGCTTCACAGTGAACAGAGATGCTCCATAAATCCAGGCAACCAGAGAGGAAACCAACAAATGCCTCGCAGCAGTTGAGGCAAAGCTTGGTGCACTGAATCACAAAATACAGCATAACACCACCTATGTCTAGGAACTCTCCTGAGAGTCAGAGAGACAGAGGAACATAAGTGCTGCAGTGGTGAAGGATCTTAATTGAAAACACCCAGCACCTGCCAATGTTCACATCCTGGGCTTCAATCCATGACCGGCTGGTAAAACTGAACTGATTCCTGCAATACAAAACCTGATATTTACTAACCTGAGATTGCTGCCGGTTGAGCTGGAGATTACCATCAACTGGGCTTTTGCCATCTTGATGTGAGCCTGGCCTCATGGTGGGGATTCACAGAGGCCTATGACTATAGTAGTCACATTGTCTAGCATGGAGTCACGTATTCCACTACTTCAAGCAGCTCAACAGTGTGGAGACATTGTCTGGGAGGAAAGCAAGATAGTGTTTTTTTTTTCTAGATATCTCCTCCAAGATACAAACAAGGAAAAAGGAACTGTAATCTGTTAAAAAAATGCTGTTGGAGCACAGGGTTGGCGCACACATTTTGTTCTCAGTGCGACTCCAGATCCGTCATAGAAACAAGACCCACATCTTTACTGATCTGGAGCCTGCTGCTGCTTCTGTGGATAAACTGGTGGTTCCTACCATAATGGAAGAGTCTGACCATGCTGAAGAGGTCTGAAGCTGGACTTTATTTGACATTATAAATTTATGGTTCTTGGTTATTCTACCTGGATTTTGGCTTATTTTCTCAGTTCTAACACATCTGCCTGACTTTTTCAGTAAATGGATTTATCTATTTAATTTATTTATTTATTGAAATTGTTTTTACCAGGAAAGGCACACTGAGCAAGAAGATGCTCGTCTCCCAGTGCTGGGGGAGGGAGGGGTAACAGAGGATACAGGATATATAGTTATACAATGACAAATTTGTAACATAGTAGACACATTAACGGTCACAAGACTGGTAGTACAGGCAATGACTATCACACAACCATAAAACAGTTCAGGGCATTCAGGACACACATAATTCGAGGACAATAAGTGCCTAGTAGGTAAGTGTATGCTCTCAGCTAGGGATATACAGCTTGTTGCAGTTTTGAGGCTGTTGGTCAGCTGGAAGGGGGGGGAATCAGGGCTTAGGGCAGATGCAGTTTGCCATGAAGTAGTTAGTGAGGGTGGAGGAGAGTGAGTTTGCAGAGGAGGAATGGTGGAGTTGAGGGGGCAGCTCATTCCAGATTTTGGGGAGACGATGAGAGAAGGCAGTTTGGCCAGCTGTGGACTTTTGCCAGGGGATACTAAGTAGGCGGGAGTCAGAGGATCTGAGGGCGTGAGAGGTTGGGCGAGCAAGGAGGAGAGGTAGTCAGGGAGGGTGCCTAGCCAGAACTTAGAGGTGAATTTAGCCCAGTGAACGAGTCATCGGTTTTCCAGGGATGGTAAGGCCAAGGCACCGTAAAGCTTGCAGTGATGGGTGGGGCATTGAGAGCAAAGCGGCAGAAGGCATTGAACAGGATGTCAAGCTTGGACAGGGAGGATTTAGGGGCTGAGCTATATACTATATCACAGTATTCAAAGGAGGCGAGAATCATCTTCTGGATTAGCTCATGGCGTACAGTAAGATGGAGGCTACAGTGGTTTCTGTGCAGAGCACCTAGCATGGGGCGCAGTTTTTTTATAGTAGCATCTATGTGAACATTAAAGGACAGATGATAGTCAAGCCAGACCCCAAGGCATCAGAATGAGTGGACATCAAGTTCTTGCCCATCGAGCGTTAGGAAGGAAGAGAGGGGAGGGATGGGAGTCTGGACAGGCATTGTCTCATGCCGAATGTCATGGAGACTTTTTTTTTTGCGTTTAGGGATAGCCGGTGGGAGCAGGACCAGTGTTGGAGGTTGATGAAATCAGCTTGAAGAGTGGAGGCTACTGCTTCAGGGGAAGTGCCTGAGGAAAAAAGGATGATGTCATCTGTGTACATGTGCATGGCTGATGACTGACAGACTAGGGGTAAATCGTTCAGAAAAATGGAGAATAGTATAGGTCCAATCACGGAGCCCTGGGGGACGCCGGCAGAGATGGCTGAAATGGCATCAGAGATTCTTATGGATTGGGTTCTGCCCTCGAGATAGGAGCAGAATCGGTTGGTGGTGGAGGCAGAGAGACCTGCTTCAGCAAGGCTGGAGAGAAGCAGGGCATGTCAGACGGCGTCAAATGCTTTAGCTAGGTCAATGAAGATCACAGAGGTTATCTGTACATTGTTCATGCTGGTGAAAATTGCATCTGTGAGCCTAGTCAGGGAGGAGGCAGTGGAATGTCCCTTTCTGAATCCGGACTGGAAGTCCATGTAGAAATTTGAGTTGGAGAGAAAGGTGGTAAGCTGTGAGAGTACTATGTGCTCTTGCAATTTTGCAAGTGTTGGGAGGAGATAGATAGGATGGTAGTTTGATGTTGCAGTGGGGAAGGGGGCACCTTTAGGTAGGGGGATGACTATGGCATGCTTCCATGCCTGGGGGACAGCAGGCTCCACAAAGGACAGGTTTAGTAGGGTGGTGAGAGGGGCAGCTGTGGCAGGGGCTACAAGGTGGAGGAGCTTAGGGTCCAAGTCATCAGGGGATTTGCCTTTAGAAGGATTGAGTGAAAGCAGGGCTGTTAGGGCATCAGCAGCTGAGATATCTTTGAATGAAAAGGTGCGGGGCATATACTGCTTCATGTGATCTACGGGGGGTCCGGGTGGAGCAGGGGTGGGCAGAGATAAGAGGAGGGAGGCTGCACAAGTGGAGAAATATGTATTGGACTGGGCAGCAACAGCATGAGGTTTGTTATTTGTATTTTGAAGTTTTCCCTTTAACATGATCTGGGTCTTCTGTTAAAAATACTCCAACTTCTGACCCTTGGTCTTCATCTCCTTGAGAGCCCCATCAAACCATGGGGGTCTCAAGTGAGAAGACCTGGGTCATGTACAGATTGGTGTGATGCATCTAGTACCTTAACAATGATCCCATTATAGGTTGCTACCGCCTATCCCCTGAAAATTGCTCATGTAACACTCACACCAGAAAAATCCACTACTGCCAAAAGTTCCTCTGGGACAGACCCCTTTAAGATTGGTAGTGGACCATCTCAACAGGGGAGGGACTCTCCGGGGGGGGGCCCAAATGAGAACTCCACCATGCAGTGACTGGACCAAATGACTCGATCAATCTTGATGTCAGTGACATCAAGCCTCAGCGAGAATAGTAAGTCCAAGGTGTGGCCGTGTTGATGGGTCTCAGAGGTAACTACCTGTGTCAAGCCCAGAAAGGGGAAGGGGGAAATTATTTAACCAGGAAAGGTACACTAAGCTGGAGGTTGTTTCCAGGTGTGAACTGGGAGCACAAGGAAGTTAACTGATTTGCTCGGGTCACACACTTGTTTACTGGGTGACCCTGAACAAGTCCCAAAGGTGTCATTGTCTGGAGGAGGTCATAACCAAAAAGCGAGGATTTGTCATCGAGCCAAGTGTTAAAATCCCCCAGAATTAACCATCTAGGAGACTCCAACACCCTGTTGGTGACAAAGTCCGCTACCTCCTGCAGGAATTCCCCCCCATCCAGGAGGGTGGTAAATGAGGAGAATCCTACAACCTGCACCTGAACCCCCACCGCACTGCCACACATTCAAATGACGAGGTACAGTAGAGCACACTGGAAAAGCTGTAGCAGAAGCAGGCCAGGATGATGCAGGGTGAAGGCTGCTATGTACCCCTGCCACCCGAGAACCATTTCCGTAGCTGGGCTGGGAGGAGGGAGGGTTGTCCCCCAGGACCCACCCCAGTCATTGATGGAAAGCTGTGGGGTAAGTGTGGAAGTGACGGAGTCAGTGGTCAGTGGGGTTGAGTTGATGCTAGTTACAGTCCAAAGGCACTATTCCATGCTGATTGTATTATGCACCATGTTAACGTCTCTCTGTAATTGCATGTTATTCTGATGAGGGGCCTTTGCAAAAGAGTCCATGACTCAAAGGGTCATAATTCTGATTTTCTGAATAAATAAACAATAAATAAAAGATGTGAGTGTCCAGAGGGGGGAAAAGAATCCATACAGAAATAAAATGCCACCATTCAACAGTATAATCAGGCCTAATGAGTCATGATTTTGGTAAAACCAGCTGGTAAAGCTTTTTTTTCTCTTCCAGCTAACATGAACTGCTACTTTATGGTACTTTATTCTATGGTCTTGACTTCCTTTAATGTCACTTTATTTCAAAATGCAAATTTTTCTTCACCATCCTCTGCTATGCCTACTGTACTAAGAGGCAATCTGGATCTTAATGTATGTATAATTCTGAAAACGCCAAAATATATATAAAAAAACTATTATTCTGAGCCCCTAATTCTGCTTTAAGTATCTTTCATACCAGATGATTCCAAAATCATTTAGACTGGGGGTCTGCAGCGTTAGTACATGCAGAGACAAAAGGGCAGAGTAGGTGGGCTAAGCGGTCCTTATCTGCTGTCAGATTCTATATTTCTATGATTCTACAGGGCAGTTACATAACACCAAGCATAACAATTAGATTATATTACAGGCTTCATTGATGACACTCAAAGGCAGCAGGTAGGGGGATCTATGCGTTTCAGCATTCGTTATTCAGTGGAGTTTTGTACAGCCTACGCGTGCATGTTGTTGCCAGCTCACTTAATGACCCCATTCTCTGACGGCTGAGCTGCTTCACCTACCATTATGAGGCAATTTAATTCTGACCCTCCAACACAGGCACGTCTCTGCTGCAGTAATTACTCTGAAGTTGGTGGTTTGCAGATTGGGCTTGTATGCCATCTGAATTCTACACTTTCATTTAGTCACCTTGTTAGTCTCCTGGGTCCATGATCACCCACCTGTGAGGTTTTGCCAAGGTCCTGCGCTGCACACATCTCTCAGCATCATGCTAAGAGATTCATGGTTTGAGTCTGTCAATGCCTGATTATTTTAATTCAGTGCTTGTGGGCTTACTGAAAGCCTCTGTCTGCAGAAGGCAGCTTATTCAGAATGTAGCACTGAAATCCATGATCATAAGACCGCTTCACTTTCTACACTGCATTAGCTCTCAGTCCATTAAAAAACTGACTTTTTTTGTTACCTTCTATTGATGCCCCTACTCTCTCCAGCATCCCTTTATTCCTCCTGAGGTCCTATGCACACTTTGACCCTTCCTGCCTCGCCCAACAATGGTCAACTCTCTTTATAGAGCATTTGCTGTGCCCCCCCCAGGCAGGGATGGGGTGAAGGAGATGTACCTCCAAACATCTAATTGCATTGGAAGGTGGCCCTTCCAGGGAGATGGGGGCCCAGATATACTGAGGTCCACCATTGCAGGATGCTAGGGCCCTTTTCCTTGTTCTCCCTATACCCTAGGACTAGACTCCTCGTGCCCCTGCCTCGTCTGTTGACAGTCACCTACCTACATGGAGCCTTGGTTGTGCCTCCAGATGGGGATGGGGTGGGGGTTTACCCCTGAAAATCTAGTTGCATCAGGAGGTGCCGATCTGGGGAGGCAGGGCACAGGACATACTGGGGTCTGGCATTGCAGGGTGCTGTGGCCATTTCTTTTTCTTTCTTCCTTCCTTCCTTCCTTTCTTTCTTTCCCCTGGGGACATCGCATGTGCTGACATTAAGGTAAGTGCACACATGCCACACTCTGTCAGACCGATAGTCCTCCTGCTGTACTACCATGGGGTGGTAGTAACACAGCTGAGAACTGAACCTTCTCTCCCCGGAGGGGGAGAGTGTCCTCCCCTGGCTGTCCAACAATGCGCAGTTCACACTCCTGAACCCTGTCTGCCACTCCACCAGTGGGTCAGCTGAGAACTCACTTTAAAGGGCAGATAACCCCTTCAGCAGAACTTTTAAAAACATCATATCTAAACAAAATTCCACTTGTATTTCACATTTGTTTGTATTTCTCTTTCCCTTATTCTTTTCTATTAAGGATAGTTTCAGGAAAACAGGATGCAGTGTAGTTAGGCAAAGCTTGTTCCTCAGTGACATCACAAAGTTCTAAAAATGGCTACAATGTTGTATTAATGTTGAACAGACTCAGTTATCCATATCTCTGGACAGTTTCTAGCTGCAGATGAGCCCAATACCTCATTTGAAAGAGCTTTGCATGGGCTTTCAATCTATTATGTCCACTGGCCATGAATGTGTCCCTTGAACTACTTTTTCTATAACTACCTTTTACTTGCTGTGGTATAATAAAAACTAACTTTTTGTTTGAAATTACCTACTGCCACTCATTGCAGGAGTTCAGAGTCCTTAACTTCAGCTCCATTAGCTGCAAGACTCAGGGTTTACCACTCAGTCATCACCAGGGCAGAAGGTATGATGACCCATGGAACATCAGAGAACCAGCACTCTACCCAGAAAGGTCTTTCCTAAAAATGCTTGGTGTGGAAATCCTTGGAAGAGTTGGAGTGCAGGGTTTTCTTATAGTGGAAATGCCCATGAGAAACTCTCTCTCTCTCTTTTTTTTTGCAGTTAATCCCTTATGTTCCCTCCAGTTTGGCTGTTCACCCTCTCCCCAGCCCTGTCATCCCAGCTTTCCTCCAGGACTTATGGTTGTATTTCCACTGTGGGGCCCGGGTGCTCACGGGGAGCAGGGCCTGTAAGTGGCTGGAGACAGCCAGCTGGCCGGAAATGACTGTTTCTCTTCTGGTGTTGTCTCCCTAGGGGAGTGGGCATGCAGTGTTGGCCAAGATGGCCCTGTGCACGCTCCCATGCACAGGACATCAGGGGTTGCCACACCCCTTTGGCCCCTGTCTAAAGGTTCTTGGCTGCTTCCCCCCTCCCCCCGGGAGAGGAGAACTGTTCCTGGACAGTCAATTCTCTACCTCCCTGGCCACCTCCAGCAACCCTGGTCCATTCTGGAACCTTAGTCACCAGTGTTGTGGCAAGTGTGACGTCAGGCGCCTCAACCTTCCGTGCTTCTGGGCTGGCCCCATGAAAGGCTCTTTCAGATAAAGTATTTGGCTTACCCATAGGTGTCAGCAATCTGAACAAATCCATCTCTATCAGACTTTTAAGGACCTTGTACAACTACCCACCCACCTTCCCCTTTTGTTTTTTTATTTACATTTTATGCTCCCTTCTCTATGGTGCAGCCCCCTTCTCTGGGTTGGGCCAGTTCCATCCCCTCCCACATCACCGGTGCTTAACTCCTCCCCACTTCCCTGACTCAATCCCTGAGGCTGGGCCTGGCCACAGCAAGGCATTGTTGCCTGCTCCTACCAGAGATTTTCTGGGCAGGCAAACCCCATGGTAGCAAGCAAGGCTCGAGCACACCATGGGTCATCCAGGGTATTTTCTGGTTTTCTGGTTCCATGCTCACAAGACACCTCACATACGTGAGTTTCAAGCATGTACACATTACTGTGTGCCTGTGAGGGGCCTGGCTGGTGTCAGCCTTTCACTGCAGTTCCTCTGCTGCACTACCACCTGTGGCCACCCAGGTGGCAGTGTCCTCCCAGCCCCATTACCCTGGCTTCTCTCAGGGTTTACCTCTCCTGGAGTCCTCAATAGCTTGCCTGCCATTGCAGGGTGGTGGCGAGTCCCTCGAGTCACCAGGACTGGATTCAGATTTTCCAGGAGGTGCCTGAGTTGCTGGGTGTTGGGCCTGCGGAGACTGGTGGTCATTCTGCATAACTGGGACTTTTCCATTTTTTTCTCTCTGGGAGATGTGGCGTGCACTGATGTCAAGGCGTGTACTGACGTCTACCATGTCTTCCTCGCTTCTTCAACTTGGGCTGCCTCTCCCCTGGCTTCCACGAGTGGCCAGTCAAGCACTGAACTCTTCCCCACCTTCCCCCTGGAGGAAGAGAGTGGCCCTACAGATGCTCGATCTTCCTTCCCCCAGCCAGCCCTTTGACACCTGGTGCTCTATTCTGAACCCAGGTCATTGGCATCGCAAGCAGTAGCACTGCTGCTGTACTGGCGGACCGGCACTACCTTCTCCTTGTTAAATTGATACAGTAGATTTCTTTGGTAAACCTGTTTGGTAGCACATCAAATTAGCATGGCAATATGAGCGATACAAAATGTGTAATTCAAAAAGAGCGCAACACATTTGGGCGACTGTACTAAAAGAGCGACAACAACAATTGTGCGAATAGTCATTTGTGTGACCAATGTTATAACCTACCCCCTGTGTCCAAGTGTGCCACGGTGTTATAATCCTTTAGATAGGGGGGTTGAGGGGGTGAAGCCCCCCTGCATGACAAGGGTGCACCTGTCAATCAATCAATCAATCAATCAATATCTTTATTTATTCAGGCTGACACCATTGAGCAAGCTTATTGACAAGGTGGACCTGCAACATACATGCAGTAATACATTTAAGAAATTGATACATTCAAGGAGTACAAATTAATTACAGTGATACATTTAAGCAATGGATACATTCAAAGGATCATAGGTTAATTACAGTAGTCGGAAACATAACATATGACAGAATAAGGAACACTAGACCTTAAAAAAAATCAATGAGGACCAGTCCGTTAGTATAGGACAGCGGTCAGCCAAAATAGTGCAAGTGCATAGTTTAATATCGAGGCAAGCAGGATCCTGCTGGGAATAATCAAATATTGGTGATGGACAGGAGGGAGAATTAGAGTTGAGGTCACCAGAGGAAAATGGAAGTGCTAAGAAAAAAAAAATGTTAGTGGTAAGGGCTATTAGGTACGTGCGTAGCAGCTGCATTTTTCAGTGATGACATTTCGATATAGCTTTTTAAATGTGACAAGGCTAATAGGGGATCTTAGTTTTAAGGATTTCTGGAGCTTGTTCTAGAGTGAAGGGAGTGTGAAACCTATAGTTGCTCTCCCGAAGCGAGTGTGCGCCCTAGATGTTTACAGGGAAATTATGGAACAGCTTCTAAGGGGCATAGCTTCCAGCAACGATAGGGGTTAGGCAATCAGCAATATACTGGGGAAGTTTGCCTATGATAGATCTAAACATCCAGAGTGCCGCGTTCTTGTCACGCCTATATTGTAATGAGGTCCAGCCTACAGCCGCGTATAGGGAGCAATGATGAGTGGTATGAAGAAAGTCTGAGACCTGTGTGTGCCTGAAGGGGTGGTCTGCCGAAACGTGTCTGCAAGCTGTCATGCTTGAGCGTGGCTGCTGCATTTCCAAATGCTACTGTGAAGGGGTGCAGAATAGGGTGCAGCAGTGCCCAGATGTGGCAAGCGGGTATGCCGCTGATGCGGAATATGCATTGAATATACATATGCTTTTGGAGCTTGCCTTTGTTCCTGTGCAGGATGTCGTGCAGGCTTTTGAGGAATTGCGTGATATGCCAATCTATGAGGAGCATGAAGATACCTTATTTTCATTGCTACACTATTACGGATAGTGTAGAAAACTTGCTATTATAGCATTTGTGATATTGCACAGTCGTTGTTATGATGTTCACTTTTTTAAAGTCGCTCATATTGAAGTCGCCTATTAAAACTCGCTCTTATGACGTGGAATCCATATGGAACCCCCCTGTTCTCAGGAAGGACCATAATGACTGTTTTCCAGATTTCTGCAGGCCCATGAGATGTTTCCTTATGAAAGTGCACTGTATGCACAAACTTTATTCCAAACTCAAAGAACATTCAACAGCTGAATGCAGCTTAAAACAAATAGGGGCCTTAGCTGAGTCTACAGGAAAGACTTTTCTGGCTCATATACTACGTTTTTTTTCCAGCAGCCAACTGTTTCCAAGAAGTTTGAATGATCTGCGTGCCAAAGACTTTCAAACATTTCATAGCACTAGATTTTAAGTACCTTAAGCTTAACAAAAATGTTTTATTAAACTCTGCAATTACACTGTCTGCACATTTCAGTTCTGGCCTTTGGCATAAAGCTGATTTGAGAAAAAACAAGAATTCTCTCTCTCTCTTCTCTCTCTCTCTCTCTCTCTCTCTCTCTCTCTCTCTCCCTCCTCCCTCCCTCCTCTCTCCCTCTCTCTCTCTCTCCTCCCTCCCTCTCTCCCTCTCTCATTTTTAATCACCACTGGGATTCAGCATTGCACAGCAGACCTATACACTCTACTGCTTGTGTGCACTCTCTTAGCTGAAGCCCTCCATACAGCAAAACCTGATGTAGCAACACAAGTAAGCCTGCCACACAAAACAAGCATTTGTTAATGCTGCCTGTTCGCCACTTACATTGCTGTTGTATCGGGTCTTGCTTGTACACATTTCTACCGTATATTTACCCAAGACAGACCAGATGAGATGTGATGCGTCATTTGCAATGGGTCCTGATTTTACACAGTTTTATACTGCATTTACACAGGATAGTAAAGGTGAAATGCGATATCTCGTTTTTAGTGTGGTCATGCATTTATAATGTATTTTTTCAGGACAGATTATCATAGATGCAACATCTCCTTTTCAGTGGAGTTTCACTATATGGTCCTGTTTTTACACAGTTTAGCAATGTATTTACCCAGGATAACCCAGCTGAGATGCAGTATCTAATTTTCAATGGGGTCCTGCTTTGACATATTTTTGAACTGTATTTACCTAGGATAGCACAGCTCAGATATTATCTTGTTTTCAGTGGGATCCTGCTTTTCCCAATTTTTGCTCTGTATTTATCCGGGATAGCACAGCTAAGATGCAGTATCTCATTTTTGATGGGGCCCTGCTTGCACCCCTTTTTATATTTGCCTGGGATAGGCCAATTGAAAGACAAGTCATATTTTCAGTGGGATACAGCTTTTACAATGTATTTTTCCCAGGATAAGAACAGCATAGATGCACAGTTCAGTGGGGACTCTACTGTACTGGGGTCCTGCTTTTTCACTTTTTATTTGTTGCATAATATTTTTATTGAACTTTCTGTAAGTACCAGCTTACAAAAGTAACAAACGCAGGCATCACCATAATACAATTAGTGAGACATCAACATTAGGTCAAACCACCCAACATAGATGGAGATATCCCAAGAGGCACGACATAAGGGAAGTACCCATAAAAATATACCAAATTTAACTAGTGCATGCAGCCAGAGGCAAAGCCTGAAGGGACATATGCCAACAGGCTCACCTAGAGCCTGCTGGTCGGAGGGCAAAACTCCCCCCTTCCCATTACAGGACACATCCCAGAAGCAATTCTTAGAAACTCCAAATTGTAACAGCATAGAACAAAAAAATTACAAACTGTCAGTTGAGCTGTTTTACTTCCCAGTCCCCACCAGACTGGAGGAACACTAACAAACCCCGTAAACATGTAAGGAATACTAGTAACACAGTCCGCCTGTCCGCAGGTTTAGAGGGGGGCAAAGCAGGACTCCCAACAGATATGTAACTTCCCCAGGTCAGTTCAGTTTATATATAACCACATAACAGTTCCAAAAAGTGAGAGTCTGACCATGCAATTAGCCATCATATAATAGTCCCATATAGTCCTGCTGTCCCCTAGCATCAAAACAGAAACTTGAAGGACTGAAAAACTGTGAACCTTCTGAAGCCCCATAAAGTACCTTATACTTTAAACAAGAGTCCCTCCAAATAGTCACTCACCCTCTACCACCTCATCCGCATTAGTTGGGCACAGTTCTTGCTCCATGAGGCTCAGCACTTTTTCCACCTAGTGGGGTTCATTCAAAAGATATACCTTTCCCTTCTATTCAAATCGGAGTCTGACCGGAAAAAGGAGCTGGTGAGGGATTCTTGATTACTGCAGGTGGCTCCTAATGCCATCAAAGGCCTGCCGGCATTGGTGGGTTCCATAGGCTAAGTCCAGAAAGAAGTGCAAAACCGCATCTCCGTACTTGATCTGGTGAAACTTTCTTGCCAGAGAGTACCTGATCCCGGTCACCCATGCCAGTGCACACCACGATGAGGGCTCAAGGCGCAGTTGACTCTCCACTGGCTCTCCTAGGGGTACGTCTATAGACTTTTTCAATAGAAATCAGACATTCATCCTCCCCAAAGTCCAGTAGACTGGGAATGATTGTACGGGCAAAGCCAAGAGGGTCCTCCCCGTCAGCAGACTCTGGCAGCCCCAGGACTCAGATATTTCTCTCCCGTGGCTGATTCTCCAATTGTTCCAGGCACTGTCTCATCCTGTTGCCATCCTTAATTAACTTTGTTGCTATGTCCATAGTTTAGGTCAAATTCATCTCCAGCTTGCCCACTGATTGATGGGTAGCATCCATCTGCGTTTCCAGTGCCACTACCTGAGGTGTAAGGGAATCAGATTTGCGGTCCAGTTCTTGGACTGTCTGGACCAGCTGCTGTAACATGGTGTTGACTGTCACCAGGGACACCTCCTGTGGCCCCACGCCACTAGAGGTGCCAGGCACGGCAACCTGCAAAGGCCCACCATCTTGTCGGTCGTCCTCTCGGCTGAAAGAAGTCATTGTATACGGCTGCTGCTCCCTTAGTTTTCCCCATAGCCACCACTGTCAGGATTCAACAATGTTGAAGGGGCATGAACAGACAAAAAAAGAGCATAAAATTAGCATTTAATCACAAAATAACTTGTAAATTCACGGAGCTGCCAAAAGTTGCTGCCTTCTGTATGACTGTTAATAAACCTCAAAATATACAACTACACTGTACATTGACAGCTTACCAAAAATGCATGACCAAGAAGCATAAAACAATCTCTTCATCTTATCTGAGGAATACTCACCTCCCATGATAAGACCCCTGGAAAAGTATTTCAGGCTTGTTACTGGCATGGGGGATGAAGTAAGAAGCAATGCTTGAGCTCAAGCTGGTTCACCTAGTCCCACACTGACTGCTGCACCGCCAAGGCCAGTGGCGCAACGTTCTGAAAGTGAAAGCCTGAAAGAACAGTGCAATATCAAAAGGTAACACCTGAATGGTCTTCTGATGCTGAAATTACTGGCATTGCTCCTTTGTGCTCAGACACCAGAAATACTCTCTTACTGGCAGAGGAGTTGTCGGCTGCCCCTGAAACTAAAAATACCCAAGAAACTGCCATTACTCTATAGAATTAACATAGAAACATAGAATATGGCAGGTAAGAACCGCTTGGTCCATCCAGTCTGCCCATTTCTCCCTACCTACACTATTACTGCAGACCATGCCCAATCTACAGCTCTTTCTCCCTTCCCCTATTCCTTTCCACTATGATTCCCTCGTGCTTATTCTATGCATTCTTGAACCCCACCACTGTTTTTGCCCCAACACCAGAAGACTGTTCTAAGAATCCACAATTTTTCTGTGAATAAGTACTTCCTCTCTTGAATCTACCCCCTCCAGCTTCATAGCATGTCCCCTTGTTCTTGAGCACCTTTACTTGTGAAAAATATTTCCCTCCCGTATCTTATTTACCCCAATGAGGTATTTAGATGTCTCTATCATATCTCACCTCTCCTTCCTCCTCCTCTGTTCAAGGGTGTATATATTGAGGTCATTTAGTGTCTCTTTGTAGGGCTTTTGGTGCAGACCCTGCACCATGTTAGTTGCCCTCCTCTGGAGTACCTCTACTTCATCTATGGCCTTCCGGAGATGTGCTCTCCAGAACTGGACACTACTCTTGGTGGGATCTTACCAGTGATCTATACAGAGGCAATACCATCTCCCTCTTTCTGCTGCTGATACCCCTCCCTATGTACTCCAGCATCCCACTAGCCCTCCCTACTGCCTTGTTGCAGAGCCTGGCCATTTTTAGGTAATTTGATATGACTATTCCCATGTCTCTTTCCTACTTAGTGGTTGTCAATACCACGCCACCCATTTTGTACTCCACCCCTGGGTTTCTGTGCCCTAAGTGCATGATTTTGCACTTTTTTGCATTGAAAGCCAGATGTCATATCCTTGACCACACCTCTAGTTTTCTCAGGTCTCGGCTCATCCTTTCCACCACCCTGTAGTGTCCTTCCTATTGCAGAGTTTGGTGTCATCTGGAAAAAGAGGCCGACCTCCCCTTCCAGCTCCTCTGCAATGCCACTTAAAGAGACATTCAAGTGGATCGGTCCCAGCACTGATCACTGAGGCAGTCTGCTGGTCACCCTCTCTTTCTCTGAGTGAACTCCATTTACCACCACCCTCTGTCACCTATCCCCTAACCAATTTCTAATCCAGTTTACTACTTTTGGACCCACTCCTTAGCTACCCAGCCTGCTTACTAGTCTCCTATGTGGAGCAGTGTTGAAAGCCTTACTGAAATCTAGGTAGGTCACATCCACTGCTCCACCATATCTAGTTCCTTGGTCACTCAGTCAAAAAAATCTATCAGATTCATTTGACATGATCTCCCCTGTGTGAACCCGTGCAGCTGCAGGTCTTGTAACCCACTGGATGGAAGACATTCCACTAACCTTTCCTTCAGCAGTGATTCCATTAACTTTCCCACCACTGATGTCAGGCTGACTAGCCTATAATTGCCAGCCTCCTCCCTGCTACTGTACCACGTTTGTGTAGTGGGAGTACAACCACCATCCTCCAGTCCTCCAGAACCACTCATGTTTCCAGTGAGCTGTTAAATAGGACTGTCAGAGGCACATCCAGTATTTCTCTGAGCTCCCTCAATACCCTTGGATGCACCCCATCTGGCCCCATTGCTTTGTCCACCTTCAGATTAACGAGTCCCATCAGGACTCTCATCTCCAAAAAAGGACTAGTGTCCACCTCCCTCCCACCAAAGTTTCTGTTACTTTGTGGCCCTCCCATTTTCCTTTCCTCTGTGAACACTGAGCAAAAGTATTTGTTCAGGATATCAGCCTTTTCCCCAATCCCCCTCTACACAGTCCCCTCCTTTTTAACCTAACAATCTCACCCCTGGTCTTCCTCTTTTCACTTACATACCTGAACAATGCCTTGCCCCCCTTTCATTACCTCCTGGGCTTTTCTCTCTTCAGTTTGCACCTTTGCACTCCTTACTGCTTTCCATGCTTCCCTCTGTTTTCCTTGATACACCTCCCTATCCTCCTCCCTCTGCACCTCCTTATAGCTTCTCAATGCTGCCCTTTTGACCTTTACCTTTTCAGCCTCCTCCACGCTCTTTATCTGATACTGTAAATCAGGAGCTGCAGTGCCAACAGTCAAAAACATTTGTAGATATTGCAGTATCGACCCCCAAGACAGTAAGCACAACAAGCATTGTAACAATAGGCTACTATGGTTTCAGGAGCAAAACACACACTGGGATCATTAGTGGAATCTCTCAGTAAGCGCCTACAGTGGACAGAAACCTTTGACCAGAGATTCCAAGCTTTAAGTGAAAATGTTGACTGCCTGCAGAAAGATGCCAAAATCAGTGTGGGAAAAAACTGAGAGCATGAACAAGCAAGTTGTGCAGAAAACTAAATCAGTCTTTACATCTGCTAATAAGATAACAGGTACTGAAGCTACAAGTGCAAATATTATTAGACAAAGCTTTGCTATGAACAGAAAAAATTGAATTATTTGGAAAATCGGATTAGATTCAGAAATCTCAGATTAGTAGGAATAGCTAAGTCAATGGACTGATTTTCAGTCAGTCCGGATATGATCAAGGAATTTTTTGTGAGTGTTTATGACCTTCCAGAAGACAACCCCCCTTTTATCACCAAAGCATATGACAAAAAAGAAAACTGACAACACCTTGGTGGCTCCAACACATACTGCTGAGTATAAATCTACAAGTATGATTGATTTTGCTTTCGAATCTGACTAGGAAGTGGGCAAAGTTGCAAACTTCGCTCTGCAAATTAATCTGTGAATTCCGCAGAATTTCATGAGTTCCGCATGACAAAGTTCCACCATGAAGTGTGGAATTCCTCCTGCGACTCACAGAATTTTTTCCATGAATTGTGGAATTTTGCCCGTGAATGACAGAAATTAGCTGAAATTCCACACTTCACAGGTGAAATTCTGAAATTCATGGGTGAAATTTCACACTTCATGGCGGAACTTCACCATTTTTAAGTTTCTGAAGGTGGGGAAAACTTCACAGAGGTGAATTTCGGCTGCTTCTTGGCAAATTTGCTCTCAGATTTAAACTTTGGCCCAACTCTAGATTTGATTGTTTATCTCTCAAGACATAAAGGCACCTTTTTTTTTTAACATCTTTTTCCCTCTGGTCACTATCTGTGGGGCCTCTCTCAGGCATCCCGACCTGATCCTGCCCGCCTTAGGTCCCCCCATCCCAAGCCTCCCCCACAGTAACCCCACCACCCTGCAGCTTGGAACCCCTGGCTTAATCCTCCAGGGTGGGGCCACCACTCCTCTTGGAACTCTCAGAGATGGAACCACTGCAGGTGGGGCTTGAGGAGGAGGAGGGAATTAGGAGGCTGGGTGGGTGGAATCTGGCAGAGGGCATGGGGGTCAGGTGCTGTCACCTACACTGCAGAGCAGGGTTCTTCTTTGTTCTGGTGTGCTCTTCCCCCCTCCCTCCCCTCTCCTCCCAGAGGCGCAGACGTACAATGACGTCTAGCGCAAGCATGCGCGCTCCCACACATGTCCGCAGGGACATCTGCCGACACCTCTTTCCCGGCCTCTGCAAGTGCTCCCAAGTGCAGTGCTCCCTGCCTCCATAGGGTGTCACTAGTACTGGGAGACACTTCCCACCCTCACCGCAGGAGAGGACAGTTGTCGTCGGACACTTGATCGTCTCTTCCCTGGCCAGCCCCCAGAGACCCAAGTTCGCTCCTGAACCCGGATTGCTGGTGTGGTGTCCAGCGCCTCATCCCTCAGTGCCACTGGGCCGGCCTCGTAAAGGCACCTTGATCTATAAATCCCATAGGTTCTTTATTTTACCAGACTTCTGTTTTGCAACTCAACAATGCAGATGTTAGTTTCTTGCCCTTAGACCAGAACTGCTGGAAATGGGGGCAGAATTTCAATTGTTTGGCACCAGCCAAGCTTCATAAAATATAAAAAGAAACAGTACATCTTTTTTTGACACAGACCAAGTGACTGAATTTATTAGAGTGCAGTATAAGAAGGTACTACCCAAGAACAAAAAAGGCAAATCACCATTCCTCTCAGAGGAGGAGATGCGTGCAAGACGGAATATTTAACAAAAACGTTTCTATTTTGGCCATACATTTAGGATTTTCCATGAGTGAATCCTACGAGAACTAAATAAGATAATATATTAAGCGACTGCCTTTAGAGTCAACATTATCGTAGTAATTTGCATTATTGCTGAATTTTGTGCTTTGCTTTATTATAATTTTTGAAGTAGAATATTCAGGCGTAGGTGGTGGAATGTATGTAATTATAAGTGCAAGTAAAATGTATGCCTATATTATATTTTAAGCAGAGTGTGTCCTGAGTAACTGATTTTAGGAATTTACTTCATCACATGATCTTGTTCCTCCACATTCTCCTAATTCTCTGTTTTCTTTGTTTCTGTAAAAAAAAATCTTCTTTTTCGGTTCAATATGTGTGTCATTCCTGATGTACAAAAGAAAAATTAAACACTTAGTAAAATATAAGGATCATAAAATGATGGCAGTATAGCCTAGAGGTTAGAAGGGGCTGGCAGTATAGCCGGAAGGTTATTGTAACAAGCTGTGAATGAGCTTGGTACATCCAGCAGATCTGGGTTTGAGTCCCACATCCTCCACTTGCGTACTCTGTGACTCAGAGCAAGTCACTTAACCTCCCCAGTGCTCCCAGGTCACCTATGAAAACAGGCAATTGTGCCTACTGGGTTTTACCTGGTTATCAAAAGAATTAAAAAAAAAGAGAACGGGTGATGGTAGGATAGAATGCACTGCCAGAGAGGGTACTAAATCACAGGGTTTTATGTGATAAGGGCAAAATTATAAGAGTGAACCTGGAATTGCGAAACCAGTTGGGTGAAACCCGAAATGGCAACTCTTTTTTCCTTGAGGGGGGGCTTTGCCCCACGCACCCTCTTACTAATATAAGAAACTCCGAGGTCGTAGCGCCTTGGGGAAGGGGTGAAACAGTTGTTTCCATTTTGGTTTCACCCTTTTCCTGTCGCGATTCTGTGTGTCTTCCTTTCGGGTTTCATCCACTTCACTGCACCTGCACACCAAATCTCAGTACAGTTGGGTTTAAAAGTGGGTGGAATAGATTCAAGAGGAAGGTTAGGGTGATGGGTGAAGGGGTGGACTAACATGTAGCACACATGCATGAGTTCTGCATCAAGCAGACGTGATAGTCCTTCAGGCCTTCTTCTGCTGGCCTTTTGTAGGTTTGTATGTCAGTAACAGCACTAAACAACTTGATATCTTTGGAGAATGATTCTGCTGTCCCCTCCGAAACTGCACCCCAAGCAGTTGTTTGGATTTATTTCATTCCAACCATGGCTTCTTCTGTTATCAATATGTCCTCAGATTATTCCTAACTAGGGATGACTGAGCCTTTAAATGTTTGGTTGAGAACTAATCAATTAAGACTCGCAAAAGGTTTGCGAATGTTTACATTTGTGAAATTCTAATTACATGCAAGTTATATCATGACTATGCAATGTGGAGTACTGGGATTAACATAATAATTACTGGTGACCCCTTTTAATACATGGTCCGGATCTGTTTTTCAAATGCCATAATAACCAGATCACCCAGTTCCTATGGTGTTTGCTTTAACTCTCCCCTCGGTCAAAATCATCCCGCTACATCATTGGCCCCTCTTCTGTGAGTGGGTGGGCTGAACAGTTCCAAAAACATGGTGGCTTCACTTCCGCCTACCGACGAACCACTACAACAACAGAGAGTTTCCATTATTGTAAGTCTCTCCAGATGATTTATTTATTCTTTTTAGAATTTATCTGGTAGATCCTGCCTTTTAAGTCACTAAAATGTATCTGGTTGATCCTGCTGTGCATTGGGTTTGGTAAACCATGAGTTCGACCCAGCACGATCACCAGAGGGACTGCGCCTGACTTCTGAACTGCAACTTAACCGCGGGTCAACACTTCCATTTTTTAAAAGAAAACCAAAAACAATGGCCTTACTGGACAGGAAGAGTGTGTGTGTGTGTGTGTGTGTGTGTGTGTGTGTGTGTGTGTCTCTGTTCCCTGCACCAGTACTTATAAAAAATAATGGCTGTGCAACTGTTGTTAAGGATTTTTTTATACACCCTCAGTGTGTGATCACTTCATAAACTTCTTGAGCTTTGCTCTTGAGGTTTGTGGGTCATCACACACCTCGGGTGTGTAAAAAAAATCCATAACACACAGTGCCTAGCCATTGTTCTCTACTTTATTCTCACATGTGAGGACAAGGCCCAGAACATGAGCTCAAAGCAACATGCATTGTGTGAAGGTATTATAATCATTAAAGGGGATAATTAGGGAATGGCACCTGACAAGTGGTGAGGTAATGCTAAATTGGAGCATACCCCTGGGGTGATAATGCACAAGATGTTTACACTAAAAACCTTTTCACTCCTGGGAAGTGCATCAATTTAGGGATACTGCACGCTCTGGAGTGGGTTACTGCACTGATAAAATGACTCATTGCTTGCAAAAAAAGGACAGCCTGTTTAAATGGTTTAAAGAGGAAAGGAAATGAGTTCTAATATGCAGCTGTTTATAATGTTTTACCATTTGCAAAAATAATATCCATAGGCCTCAATGATCCATAGGTAACTTGTACCTGAATAAAAGCAATGTGAAAAACAGCATTTTGCATTGTTTTGATTTTATGGGCAGCATTCTGTTACAGTTCTTTTCACGGAACCAGTTATCTGGAGTTTTAACTATGTCATGGTTTGAGCAAAGAACAATAAGCATGGTTCTGATAGGACAATAGCTCGCATTTAGCATTCTGTACTCAAACCGTGACATAGTAGACACTCCAAATTACTGGTTCCATGAACAGAGCGGTGCAGAATGTTGCCCATAAAAAGAAAACAATTGACAACACAGTTTTTCACATCAGTGTTTATTAAGGTACAGTTAAATCTAACTCATCTGGAGGCAAGTTTATCACTTCTCTTACTAGGAACATTAAAAACTTCTGCCAGTTAGCACTTATTTCCTGTTCCCTTTAAGTGCACCACCATTGGTCAAACCCTTACAGAAATGCAAGTGTGCAGCATGCACGCAACATTAATACCACATCCTTATTAAGCATGTGGCATGCATGCTGCACACACTTGTATTTCTGTAAGGGACACACATACAACCTCACTGGGCCTACAATGTTTCCATGGCTGGGAGCTCCCCAGTCATAACTAAAGGGTAATCACTGCCACTAGTGGGGAGAGGGTGTGCCCACCAGGAGTCAGCAGGAACTGCACATTCTGTGGTTGGGGTTGGGCTAATATAGTTTGGCTGGAGAAAGTACAGCCTATACTTATTTATTTGATTTTACAATTTTTGGCCAGGTAAGACACACTAAGCTGAGGCTTGTTTCCAGGTGTGTCCTGGGAGCACAGGGAAGTTAGGTGACTTACTCATGGGCCACAGCATGCAAGTAGTGGGAGTGGGATTCAAACCCTGATCTCCAGGTTTGTAGCTCAGTGCTCTTAATCACCACGTTATACTGACTCCCTATTTTGGCATCCTATATTGTCAGTGTTATATAGCTGTGCCTGGGAGGATGATGAAGGAAAAGCCCTAAGTTGAAGTAGGCTGGTGCTGGATGCACACTAAAGACTCAGTCGGTGGCTACTGCCTCGTTGCAAACCTCCTTTTCCCCTTTTGGTGTCTGATACTGACTTTAAATAAAGCCATTGTTATTTTGTTTGCAATTTGAAAGTGATATGTTGGGTGCTTCATGGCATTGTGACTGCATAGAATGGGTTCATGTGTGGGGTGAGCCTGTGGGGAGGTGAGGTACTGCATACCAGGGGGTGGTACTATATGTACACCTGGCTCCCTTCATCTATTTTAATTTACACTACATGCCCCCTTCCTGTCTCCAGCAGTTGTCTCCCTCAGGAACTCCCAGGACACTCCTGACCCCCTATACCTTTCTCACCTGTGACTGCCTGCCTGCCTCCATGAAGCTGTGGTTGACAACCCAGGTGGGTTGAGGTGGAGGGATTTACCATAACAGTGGTTGTGTGCACAATTCAGTTAACTCCATTTTGGGAGCATCTGACTTCCAAAAATAATGGCAGATACTTTCAAAATGAAGGGGAAAAAGTCATTGACTTCCAAATATAAAACAGTAAATGATATGGTGTTCAAAACTGCAGGCACAGAAGTCAAGAAAGTATGCATTTTTTCTAAAAGAAATTGTATTTTGCCACTAATATTTATATTACCATCCATAAATTGGTCCTTCCTAGAATAATGACTTCCAAAATGTGGGAACTGCGACGTTCTTTTGATGTCCAAAAAATCTGAATGATTTCCAGATTTTGACTCGTGAAAGTTTTAGACTGCCACTAAAAATAAATGAATGGACCACTTGGTTCTGTGTCAAGAGACATCAATGCAGATGTGCGGAGCCCAGACACACCGGGGTCGGTTGTCAAGGGACCCTTTTTTCCATTTTTGCAAGCCCTTCTTCAAGACTGCGGCAGTGGGGATGAATGAGTGCAAGCACTGCATGGAGAGCATGCTGCCCCACTGCATCAACAAGCATCCCTACTCCCCAAGGTGCGGCAACCTGCAGCCCCACATGTAGTCACCCAGTTGGCACTCCTATGGCATCATGACTATTCCTCCCTCCCTGGAGAAGGTGAGGATCCCCATGGACACTCAGCCCTCCCCAGCCAGCCCCCAATGACCCGGGCTTATTCCTGAACCCGGGTCCCTGGTATCATGAGAAGTAGCCCTACCACTGCGCCACTGCTCCAGTCACTACACCAGGCCCACATTAACCTTTTTCCCGTGCTATTTGTAACTTTGGATATGAACCCCAACCAGGCCCCTCAGCTTCAGTGAGCCCACAAGGCAGAGGTTACCGTGATAGATAAAGCAAAATAGTCACTCAGGATGGAGGTCTCGACGACACAAAATTATCAAAAACTCAAAGTCAGACTTTCACCACCATAAAGAAATTACACCTGGGCTCAAATATTTAGAAGAGCTGCTAAAAATCTATTCTCAATACCAATACATGTTAAAGACAGATGTCCTCTGTATGCCTGATGCATTTTCAGATCTATGAGATCCTTTTTTGTGCTGTTACTTATACTCATCTTTAACATAGCATATGATGTCAATGAAGTAACACTCAGACATAAAAATAACATTATAGTTATTATGTCTTAGTGTTACATCATTTTGACATCACGGGGTACTGTGGATTTAAGGAGATGGGTAACATAGAGTAAGCAGCCTTTGAAAAAAGGATCCTCATAGATCCAAAACACGTTAGGCATACAGAGTGACGTCTCTCTTTTAACATGTATTGGTATTGGCAATGAATATTTTTTAGCAGCTCTTCTGAGTGTCATTTCTTTATTGGTGGTGAGTGTCTGACTTCTTGAGTTTATTAGTTAATTTTTTTGTGTTGTGGGCACCTCCATCCTGGTGTGGACTATTTTTTGCTTTTATCTATCACGGTAGCTACCTCTGCCTTGTGGACTCACTGTTTGCATCCTTTACTGAAACATCCGTACAGTCCTTATTTTTTGAAGCTGCACTAAAAACATAAGTTTAGTCTTGTAAGAGTTCAGTTTCAGTTCTGAGTTATTGAAAAAAGCCTGTAATCTATCAACACTTTGCTGCAACTTGTCTTGAACCTCTAAAGCTGAAGAGCTTGAGGAGTAAACTACTGTATTGTCCTCATATAAGTGGTACAGTGAGTCTTGCACAATAGTCTCCAGTCCTCTCAGATAAATCAAAAACAAGGTGTGGCCACAGGACTGAGCCCTGAGGTACCCCACTTGAAATAACCAGTGTGGAAAACTCAACTCCATTTACCACAGTTGTTTGACTTATCTGGTACAAATATGAGTGGAGCCAATTCATCGCTTCTCTATTTTTATTCCCACCTCAGCTAACCTATACAACAAGATTCGTTGGTCAACCATGTTGAAGGCCTTGGAGAGGTCAACAAAGATGGCTCCTGTAAACTGCCCAGAGTCCATTCCTCTCGACTTGGAGACCACCATGCCATGATGCCTATGGAACCCTGACTGGAAACCATGACACAGACCATGGCTCTGTAAATGGGCTGCTAATAGTTTAGCCAACAGCCTTTCAAATTACTTGGAAACCAGAGAAAGCAACAAAATGGGGCAATCGTGTGTCATCTGGCCAGAGCCGCTACCCTTAAAAATTGGGATAATGCTGGCAAGCTTCCAAGCTTGGGTGATAGTATCAGAAGAAAGGGACTAAATAATAAGAGGTTCAGCTGTATGGGGGTGAATGTTTCAACACAGCAGGGATCAGTCCATCTAGACCACAGCTTTTGTTGTTGTTGCTTTTTTTTTTAATCCAACAGGCTTTCAAGTACTTCATGCAGTTCAATCATACTAAATGAGAAAATGGAGTTGCCTCCAGGATCTCCACGGTCCCAAGGATTTTGCAAAGTCCATGCCAACTGCTCAAAGAAGTTGCCAGATTTTTTTTTTTTTTGGTACTTTTTTCCTTTGGCCACCAGTCTGCTTACCTCACACTTCCAGGCATCCTCCTGAGGTTTCCAGCCACCGTCCCAAGGACCCCAGGCATACCCCCGCAGCTTAGCCCCTGCGGCAGGGAGGTGGAGAGCTCCCCTCGCATTCTCACACCAGGACCGGATCCAGTACAGCTGCGCAACCTCGGCGCCGAGCGATTCCCCTACGGAGACGGCAATCAAGCCACCGTGACTGGTGCCCATATTTTTCTGTTTTCTCCCCCTTGGATGTCTGTGGCATGCAATGATGCCGAGGGACAGGAGTGCGCATGCTACTGCATGCGCCCCTTCCTGGCATCTTCCACAGCACGTTCCCCAAGTCTGCCCATGGCCTGCCATTGCCCCCAGCCACTGCTAGAGGCCACTAGGCCACCGAGGTGTCCCGCCTCCCTCCCTGGAGAAGGAGAGCAGTCCTATGGATGCTCGATCCTTCTCCTTCCCTGCTGACCCCCAATGACCCAGGCTCATTCCCAAACCCAGGTCACTGGCATGGTGCATGGTGTGGCATCCAGCACCTCAACCCTCAGTGCCACTGGGCCAGCAGAAGTTGCCAGATTTAAGAAAACAATATTGAATCTGTTTGCAAGAGGAGTCCCCATTTCAAAGTCTTTAAGTTGAAATTTGAATATTTGTGTTGGGTTTAGTCTAGCTGTTTAGGTCCCTTATAATGGACCAGAGTTTTTTAGAGTCTCTTGCAGCCTCCATTGTCTTATCCCTGTAAAAATATCATTTTGCATTTCTTACCCTAGCTACATATTTATTCCTAAATTTCCTATAAGACATCCAATCCTGTGGTGCCCTAGAGACCCAAGCATTCTTTAATGCTTTGCTTTCATTCCTCTTTGGTTTCATTAAATAGGATGAGTACCACAGGGCTGATTTATTTTTTATTTTTCTGGTCTTTAGAGGAAGATGTTTATTGTAAATTGACATTAATTCCAAGACAAAATATGACCACTCCTCGTTAATACCAGGGATAAATTTTAATCTCTTCCAAATTTAATTTTTCCATATCTGACACAAAGGTCAGATAGTCAAAAGCTTCAAATGATCTAAATTTAACACATTTTGGCAGACCCTTGGCCCTATTTCTATCTCCAATGCAGTATACCATGTTGTGGTTACTAAATAAGTCGAGCGTCACACCCAACTCCTTGTAATTATGTGGTGAGTTAGTTAGGAGCAGATCAATAAGTAGAGCCTACTCAGGAGTTTTATCATTTATATGGGTGGGGTCCAAGATAGTTTCATAGTTTGGGATCAAGTTCAGGCAGACCGAGGTCCATAAATGAACTTGCCACCATTTAAGCTTTAATGGTGGAACAGAAAAATCTTTTTTCACCCATAAAGTTATCCAAGCTGTTTTTTAAAAATGGTCATACTTTCACGTTCAACCACATGTATTAGCAATGTGTTCCAGATGTTAACAACTCTCTGTGTGAACCACTGACTTCTTTTGACAATTTTATTCATTTCTCCAATTAATGTTAGGTTATGTGACCTTGTGTCTTTATAGTGAATTGTGATTTTATTTAAACCAATCAACTCAAACAATTCTGGGTTATTGTGAGCTCTGAAAATCAAGACATAATTCACCCCTCAGTTGTCTATATTCCATGGAATATAACTGTAAATGCTTTAATCTGTCAAGGTATTGTAAACCCTTAACTTCTGAGATTTGTCTGGTAGCTTTTTTTTGTACCCTTTCTAATCTGTTTCTCCCCTGATTGGAGTAAGAGGCACAAAAAGGCAGACAGTACTCCATATGTGGGTGAACAAGTGCTGAGTACAAGGGGAGAATAACCGCAGTGTTGCTGCTGCTTATTGACCTCAAAATACAGCGTATAATTTGATTACATTTCCTAATGGTTAGATCCATGTGAAAATAAAACTTTAGATTATTGGTTATCCAAACCCCAAGGTCTCTTCATTAGTGCTGACTTCTAATAGTATGTTATTAATACTATATTGGAAGTTTAGATTGTGAATTCCAAAGTGCATAACTTTGCACTTTTGTGCATTAAATACTAATTTATGTTCTTGTGTCCAATTAGCTAGATGAGCTAAGCTATCTTGGAATAATTTGGCGGATTCTGCATTATAGACTATGCCACCCATTTTGCAGTCATCTGCATACTTACAAGACCAAGTGCCTGGCGGAACTTGCATGGAGGATAATAGAATGTTGAATAAAACACGACCCAATACTGAGCCCTGGGGGACCCCACTAGTTACTTCCCCTAGGAGGACATGTAGCCCCGTATTAACACACATTGGGTTCTGCTGCTCAGCCAGGAGGTAATTCACCTAATTATATTGGGATAAAACTGGAGTTTTATCAGTTCTTGAACAAGGATTTTAATAGAGACGGAGTCAAAAGCTTTTGAGAAATCTAGGAACACCACATCCACTGGCATTCCTTTGTCTAAAGCAGCACTAATTGGTTCAAAGAAACAGCAGGTTAGTAAGACATGATCTACCAGACATGAAATCATGTTGAGTCAAGTCATGGTGCCCTACATTTTTTAGATGTTGTATGATGTGTTTCTGCAGTAACCTTTCAAAGATTTTACCCAGCACAGACGTCAAGCTAATAGACCTGTCATTTTTTACATCTTGTTTCTTTCCACCCTCATGAATAGGGGTTACAAGTACTTTGTCCCAGATTTTTATGGACTTCTCACTTTTCAAGGAGGCATTAAACAGGACAGAGAGGGGTCCAGCAAGTTGAACAACTAATTCCTTCAAGAACTTTGGTGTCAAGCCATCTAGTCCAGCTGGACTATTATTTTTAATTAGATTGACAGTTTGTATAATATCGGTAGGGCAAAATACTGGATGATCAGGTTGTAATGCCAGTAAATCACCAGAAAACACCTCTTTCTCTCTGTGTACACTGAGAAAATATTGATTAAAGGCAGAGGCCATATCCATTTCAGAGCTCATAATTCCATTTTCTGTTAAGATTGGCCCTACATTGTTGTGATTTTTTTTATGATTCTATATAATTATAACATTTCTTTCTATTATCTGTTATTGTAGTAGCTAACTTAAATTCTGCAGTGTGTGTTTTGTACAGTTTCTTTTTCTTTCTTATCAATTGTTCCAACCCTCAACTTAGGTCGGCTGTTCTGATATGTTTAGATTTCAGTTGGTCTAACCAGTCCACATTGTAATCCTCAATCAACAGTAACTCGTGAGTAGAAGAAAAAGGGAGTAAAACATCTGCTAATGCCAGCATATTCTGCATTGGAAACCTTAGTGGCCTGTAGCCTCCAAACAGTAAAAGTGGTTTCCCAATGGGAATTTGATTTCTAGTGCCAATTATTCACAGCAGTTAGAGTCAACTCTTTGTTGACGCTGATTGGGCATAAAGCTAGCTTGATAATATATGAAGACCCCTCCTCCTTTTTAATTCCAATCTGTCCAAATCAGATTGTACCCCTGGACAACCAAGGCAGCATCATTGTATCTGTCACTTAACCAGATTTTGGTAAAAATCACTCAATTTAGGTTCACAATCTACTGCAAAGTCCCTAATTAAATCAGTCTTAGGAAGGATACTTCTAATGTTTGAATGGACAAAGAAAATACCATTCCTGTTTTTCAGATTACTAGGTTCTGGGCCTGGATTTGGGCTACTGTCCCCACATTGCAGTAAGCTTAACATGATATAGGCCCTGACTAGGAGCCTGGCTCCCAGAAAGCTCACCTCATGAAGGAAGAGACTTCTCTGTTGGTCTTCTGCCTCTTTCTCTGTACAAATTCCTTCTTTGCCCTTTTGATGAGCATACCTGCCTCCCACAGATTCCAGTACAGGTAAATCTTATTCCCATATGTGTTTCTGAGCTTCCCTTGGAACTTCATATTTTTTCGTACTGAATGTCAATTGTTGATGTCCGGATCTCTGTTCCAGCTTCTGTACATCCTTTTTCAGTATAGAGGCAGTCCAGAGAAGGGCAACTAAAATGGTACAGGTATTGCATGAGAAACCTTACAAGGAGTGGCTGAGGAGTCGTGCACTGGCACTAAAGGGTGATGGTCACAAGAGAGTGAGCTCCATTTCAGTCCTTCCCAGTTAAGTGATTAAAGCCCAATATTTTGTTTATTTTTCATATCCAGACTGACTAGACAACAAATAGGTAATCCAGGCACGCGAATTTCAAGTTGTTTTTGTCTACATTTGATTTTCTGGGAAATATTCTAGTCAGCATCACTAACGGGACTTTACTTCAAAAAGGACATGCCATCTGGGAGGCCCCGGTCACCTCGATCACCCCGATCACCAGGATTTACAAATTACTCTAATGTTGATTTCACTGATCACACAGAACTGTATAATAATTTTACCACTAAGGATGATATTTCCCAAGTAAAGGGGATGCTGTATGAAACTAAACTTGGTCAGACAGATGTTAAAACCTCAGCCGCTACACTTTCTAAACAACATGAGAAAGTACGCCCATATGATTAATAATAGCTATAAAATCTCCGAGTTGACCTCTGCAGTTGGTTACTTAGAGCAACTCACGCATAAACAGTCAGAGCAGATCTCCTATCTATACCAAAAGGTGGACGAGCTGGAGAATAGAGGTTGGCATAACAATGTAAGAATACTGGGTGTTCCTGAGGGGGCTGAGGGGAGTAATATGTCTGCATTTCTCAGAGTCTTTCTTCCAGATGTGTTAAACTACCAGTGTCTCAGACCCCTTGAAATAGAGCAAGCTCACAGATCTCTGGGCCCCAAGCTTGCTAATCAGGACTCAGATCCATAATAGCTTATTTGTTGAGATTTTCAGTCAAAGAGGATATAATGAGGCTTTCCAGGAAGAGGAAAATACTGAAATGGAGGTGGGGAATATAGTATGATCTTTCAAAACTTTTCAAATGAAGCTGTGACTAAGCGCAAGGAATTTGTAGAAGTTAAACAGCACCTGAGAGACCTTGGGCTACAATATTATTTCAAATACCCAGCCATACTAGTAATACAAAATCTAAGAGGGAAAAGTATTAACTGTACTACTATCAATGAAGTTTGGCGTGTTATACAAAAATTTAAAGATTCACATTTTGATGGCCCAGCTGTTAACAGACTGAATCGCCAGTTTTCAAATGGCGCGCGAGCCAATTTGAATCAGGTCACCAAGGTTCTGGTGCTTGCGCTGCTCTCAGTGGTTCTCTGCCCAATGATTTGGCTTATGATGGAGATCTGCAGGGAAGTAGTTTCCCAATGTTTCCTAAATCCTCAACACTCCACCTATATTCTAAAGTAGTATTAGATGAAAGTTAGCATACCTGGGGGAAAGACATCCAAAGGAGGACTAGACAGCAATCGCGACCCTCTAACATCCTGAGACCTGCAAACTCATACAATAATCCCCCAAAAAAGAGGTTGAAGTAGATAAAGCAACCATTCCTCCTTGACTTGAGCCTCCCCTGACTCAGCTTGTGAGAGGGAAATGGATACCTCTAACCCAGATGTCACCAGATATAGCTGCATTTCCAGTAAAACCCTCTTCCTCTTCCTGCTGCACTTCCTGTTTGATGCTCAGGTGATCAACATCTCAAGATACTTTAGGAAAACTCAATCTCTCATCTCTGAACTCCCCACAAATGAAGCTGCCATTCTACTCTTCAATAGAAGATGACAGCCTGGAGAAGTCATCGGACTATCAGGAAGCAAAATGTCAGGTCTGCAATTGGGTCTCTAATGACCACATGATTTCTACACAGAGGTGCGATTACCTATACACTGGGCTGTAAAGTTAATAATAATAAGGCTTAATGAGTAGACCATAGCTGTTTGACTAGTTGAAATGAACTGATAGCCTTAATAGCTGTTTCTGATGGTGGGATTTACTGAATATAGGTATCTGGGCTGTTGTTAATTGTTGTAAGTCCACCCTTATCTATCCCTCTCTGAATCTATTACAGTACAACTTGCTTCTGGGGGTCTGTACCTCTTACGGCCTTAACAGAGCTGTTGGACAAAACCAGCCACTGTGTCAGGGAACACATCTATGGGTACACTTTGGGTTCAGATTACCTGCTTTATAAATAGAATGCTCGGCTGGACAGAGTAGAGCAGATCAGTTATCAGAAACACTGAGCTGAAGTTGGCTTTGATTTATTCATAATTCTCCTGTCATTCGACTGCTTGATTGCAGGGTGCTGTACGCCATTATGCTGGCAATGTTAACTGATTAAACGGTGTGCTCTAAATAAAATGGGCTTCACGGACCTCCTGTCTTTACAGCTTAATTACTGTAACTGGTTTCTGCTCTTTCATCTTTCCCCCTAATATCTTACTTCATCTCTTACCATGCGTCTTTAGGTCTGGGTCTTGTACATATAAATGTGACCTGGATGTCCTATTTACATTACTATCCCATGTATTTTTAAAAATATCATTCTGACCTGTTCATTGCAATTTGATTAGCTGCTGAAGGTCTAGCCATTAAACATTTAAAGGGCAACTGCTATTACAGATTTATGGGAAGGACATTCACTCCTTGTGAAACCAACAGCGGTGTGTACCTACCTAGTCAGTACTACCTTGGACTGTAGTCTGGTTGACAATATCTGACTGCTCAGTAGTTAACAACCTACTGTTCTTGTAGACTTTGAAGTTTATTTTACCATCATAATACTAGTTAACCTGTTACATAGTTTTTATAACCAGGACTTTTAGATGTTTGGAAAGATATCTCAAGTTTGAGTTTACAGGTACAGATAGTAAGTCTTACTGCTATATTTCATTATATTGATATTGTTACCACAGTTTTATTGATCTCTTATTACTGTTAATTTTTTATAGTTAAAGTGCTGTGTAGAGGTGATTAAAGCTAGATAGATAGTTATTTAGTACTCTTACATTGCAAACTAATTCAAGCTCATACTAGTTATAAGTTGTGCTAACTGTAACTTTTTTTTGTGGCTCTTGTTTCTGTTTTTCTTTTAACACTTATTGGGTCTATTAAGGTGTTCGATTCTGCTTAAGGAAACAACTTTACTTTAAAACGTATTTGTAATTACCTTACATATACAGCTTTTCATAGAAAATGTTACCTTATAAAATCATTTCTTGGAATATTAAATGTTTAGGGACCCCAATTAAAAGGAAAAAAGTATTAGCATACCTTAATAAAAAGAAAGCAGATGTAGCTTTCTTACAAGAAACTCACCTAGATGATACAGACTCTGGTAAACTATGTACTGTAGGCCATGAGTAGCAAATGTTGAATACAGTACATTTAATTGTAAGAAGAGGGGGACAGCTATCCTCATTGGGAAGGGTATTCATTTTACAAAATCCAGTCACATCTCTGATCCGGAAGGGAGAGTCCCATTCCTTATGGGTTCATTGGATGGTACCAGTGTGATGCTTACCAATATTTATGCACCTAACTCTGGACAACATGATTTTTTTGAAATGATTACAGCCCATTTAACTAAATATCCAGATCATAAAATTGTTATGGGAGGAGATTTTAATGAAGTTATGCACCCTCTCCTCGATAAAAAAAAAAAAACTTACAAGCAATTTTTATCTATGACCAAACCCCACCATGCCCTTTATAAACTGACTCAGGTGTTTTCTCTAACTGACATTTGGAGATTGGTGAACCCCCAGGCAAAAGATGACACTTCCTTTTCTAATAGACATTTATCTTATAGCAGATTAGACCACCTATTTATTTCATCTGATATGTTCTGTACTTGATGCTAAAACTGACTCCATAATGATCTCTGACCATACCTTAGTTGATATGAATATAGTACTAGGAGAAAGCAAACCTAAAGAATTTAGATGGAGGTTGAATACCTCTTTACTAAAGGATAAGACATTTTCAGAATGGGTAATGGCCAAAAATGAGCAATATTTCCTAAATAATGATAATGGGTTGGTATCAGAAAACTGCATACGGGAGGCCTATAAAGCATACATAAGAGGGAGAATAATATGTTTCTCTGCACGCAAGAAAAGAGAAAGAGCCAAAACTCTAGCAGAAAAACAAACCAAACTGGCTGAATTAGAAGTGGACTTCAAAAAGGCAAAGTCTTTAGATCTATCCCTTGTCTATAGGATTGCAGTGGTCAAATTTGAGATTAATAACCACACTTTTTGCACAGGCTGACTATGCCTTATTTCATACCAAACAAGGCTATTGGAAGTCCGGGGAAAAAGCCGGAAAACTGTTAGCTCATAGACTTATGAAACAACAATCAAAACATAATTTCGGGAATTTAGGACAATACAGGTAAAATGTATAATAATAACACAGATATAAATAGGTTAATCCAAGATTTTTACTCAAAAATAGATGCCCCAAAGACCATAAATGCCCAGGATGTAGATTTATTTCTGAACTCTGTCCAAGCCCCAGAACTGTCAGAAGAGCACTTAGACCACTTAAATAAAGAAATGCCACTTGAAGAAATGGACTCAATCATAAATATATTACCTACTTGTAAAACCACAGGCTGGGACGGACTCCCCGGTGAGTTCTATAAGCTTCTGAGTTACAAAATATCCCCTCACCTACTTAATATGTTTAGGGAGTCCTGGCATCTTACCTCCTACCCTTAACCAATCCTTTGTGACTCTAATTCTTAAAAAAAATAAGGACCCTTTTTCCTGTGCCAGCTACCACCCTATGTCCCTAATGAATACCGACTACAAAATACTGGCAAAAATCTTGTCAGTACGTATCCAAAACATTAAGGGTATACTTATAGGAAAAGAACAAGTAGGGTTTATGCAGGGCAGATCAGGGGCAAACTGTGTTAGAAGACTTCTACATACCATATGGCATGCAAATAGATCTAGAGAACCATACTTAGTACTATCATTGGACTTATTCGAAGCTTTCGATTCATTGTCATGGGATTATATGTTTAGAGCTTTAGACTACTATAACTGTGGAGGTGAGTTTAGTACCTGGGTCTCCTTATTGTATAAAAACTCAGCAGCACAAATTCTTACTAATGGCCTAATTTCCAGACCCATTTCTTTGTCATGTGGCACCAGACAAGGTTGTCCTCTTCCCCCTTATTTATTTATTTATTTTGGTCATAGAATCCTTCCTTTAATGATACGCCAAGCACCCTCCCATAATGCCTTTAAAAAGAAGCTCTGTAGCTACCTCATCTCCTCTAATCGATGCCCTTGCTTCAACCCCCCCCCAGCACCACTCCTACTCTCACTGCTGTGCACTTAATCTGCTTTCTACCTAATGACTTGCACTTAATCCTCCCCCTACCTGTCTACTTGTCTCCCCTCCCAACTTGATCTGCTTCTCCTGTTTGGCTTGTTATCTCAAACCCCTTGCCCTGTCCTACTATAACTAATTCTCAACTCCTTAGATCTTTGTAATTATTGCCAAAAAGCAATTACTTGCAATACTCTGTGCCCTATCTCTCAAACCGTGTGAATGTTTCTCCCCTAAGGATCTGCCTACTGTATGTTATTTTGTAATTTTCCCTGCTCATTATACCTGATAGTTCCTTGCAAGTATGTGGTTGTTTGTTTTCAATGAACCTTTTGCCGAACTTTGCATCATGATAATTCCTTACAAATATGTGAGCTATGTGCTGCACCTGCCAACAAATTGCCTTATCGCATGTTTTGTCATGAATCACACTGTTATGTACCTTGCTCTCATCATCTTGCTTGTGTTTTTACTGTAAAACCTTGCTTTGTTTCTGTGGTTTATGTAATTCCACTCTGTAACCTCCCGGGCCATGCCTGAAAATAATCATTCCTATGGCTAGCGCACCTACTTGGTAAACAAAAACTAAATAAAATAAATAAATAATTAGAACCAACGCTGAACACCAAAGTATATTTGGGATCACCATCAATTCCTAACCACAGAAAATGTACACTTTTGCTAATGATTTGTTATTGACCCTTTCTAAACCAGTGCAGTACTATAGGATGCTTAGGCCGCTTCTATCATATTTTGGGAATTTATCAGGTCTTCAGGTTAATTGTGATAAATCCCAAGTTCTAAGTCCCAAACCCTCACTTTACATTAAGTAAAACTTGCCCAAGCTGTTTGATAATAATTGGGTTAAGGAACAAATAACATATTTGGGCCTACAGATCCCCGCTAACCTGGGATCATTGATGAAAATAAACGAAGTGCCTCTTTTTTCAAGACATTGAGTCCAACCTTCTATAATGGAGTCATTTAAATCTATCCCTTTGGGGCAAAGTTAATTCCTTAAAAATGATCATTGCACCTACAATTTTCTATTTATTTCAGAATATACCAAGTTTTATTGAACAGCAAATTGACTAGACAATTAGACAGAATAATAAGAGCCCCCAAGACTTAGTATAAATAAATTAAGGGCCCCTATGAGCTGGGTGGTTTAGCGCTACCCCACTGGGAACGGTACCAATGGGCTTTTCTTTTTAAACAAACTTCTAACCACTGCCATACTAATCCTGATTTTACCATGCATGACCCTTTGTGGTTGCAACTGGAACAAGCTCTGGTGCTCCCTAACCATTTTACAGATTTCTTATTTATACCCATTCCTATAAATCTGGGGGATACTCCCTGTCTAACTAATTCTATTAAAGTTCTAAAAAGAATACGGCAAACCATTAGTCTCTCTAACCTTCCACTAAAACAAATGCCCCTGTGGTCCAACCCTCTTATTACTAAAGACAAACCCCTGAAAGTGAACAAAGTATGGTCTCAAGTGGGGATCAATAGGCTTTGTGATATTCTGACTAAGGGAACTTCCACTTTTTAATTTTTTTTTACTTTCTTTTTATCCTCACCTCTACTTGCCCCCAACTCTCCACTCAATCAGACCCCTACAGTGCAGGGGAACTTCCACTTTGATGTCATTTGAAGAAGCAAGAAAAATGTATTGTCTCCCTCATTTCCATTTCCATTTCTATTTACAGCTCAGAAATATGCTTAAAGAAAATATACTTTTGGATGATTACTCGATACCTAATAATACGGAATGGGATCAGATAATTAGAATAGGACCCTTAAAGAAAGGTGCCAGATTTGTTTATAAAATACTTAGTAATTGTCTCTTATCCCCGTCCCTAACTTATTCAGCCAGACAGACGTGGGAAACTGAATTTAACAATCCATCTCAGACCTGGATTGGAGTGAAGCCTGGGATCACACCTACAAGGCTAATACTGATACTCAAGGTAAGCTGATTCAGTTTCAAATATTGCATCAGTTTTACCTGTCACCCTCTAAACTGTCGGAAATAGGCTTTGCTCCCAATGCTGACTGCTGGAAGTCTCAAGCTCCCAATGCAACACTGTCTCATATGCTGTGAGATTGCCCTTTGATAGCTCCATTTTGGAAAGAAGTAGTCAAGACATGTGAAACTTCCTTACAGACTACTTTACTTTACACTGATCTTTATTTGAATATTCCCCACTGATTCCAGTCTCACATATCAACATAAGTTCTGCCTCTCAGTGGCTTCTGTCTGTGCTAAATGATTGACCCTAAAATACCGGAAAGATCCCCAGTCACCCTCCATTTCTGAATGGATTAATATGATGGGCTCTACTGCCAATAATGAAAGGATTTCATATGTATTGCTAGATAGATTAGATACATTTTTAGATATTTGGGGCCCCTTTCTTCACTGAGATGGGATTTAGTCTCGGATGATTTTATTTGAAATGTTGCTTGGACTTCTGAGATATATATATAAAATCACACATACTCCTATAATGCAAAGCATCATGGGATGTATATGCAAATGACCACAGTATATTATGCTGGTTCAATTTTAAGCAGAAATGCATGGTACCAAAAGGTTTCTCACTCAGTCTGCAAAGGGTGCTAACAGAAGACACAAACACATGTTTCATGCTACCAGGACTCATCAGTGTGCCTCCTTTGTTTGACACCCCAGTGGAATGAACCAGTTACCCTAAGATGGTCTATCTGGGTTACATTGTGGTGAACCCAATAAAAACAAAAAAACAAGCTAAAAGACAAAGAACCTCAGTGTGCAAGCACTGAGGCAATGGTTACCCCAAAGGGCACTGGCCGGGAAGCCAACTTTCAAAGAAATACAAAATCATACATACCCCCATAATGCAAAACACCATGGGCTGTATATGCAAATCACCACAGTATATTATGCTGGTTCAACTTTAAGTAGAAATGCATGGTACCAAAACATCTCTCACACAGTCTGCAAAGGTGCTAACAGAAGACAGATACACGTGTTTAGTCCTACCAGGACTCATCAGTGTGCCTCATCTGACTTGACTCTGCAATAGCTGGCAAATTACCCACAATATCTTGCCTAAAAATCGCTACTCAGAGGGCCAGACAAGTAGCTTCTGTGGCCCCAGTATTGCCGACATGCCTGTCAGAGCTGCAAATACCAAGCCTGTTCTCTGTTACTGATCGAGGGGAGCAGTTTCTACTTTTTGATAGTGGGCCAAAGGACACTGAGAGGTTTCTAATATTTGCAACTCAGGAATCTGCAACACATGCTGACGAGCAAACATTGGCATGCAGACAGTACCGTTAAATCACCTCCACCTTTATTTTCCCAACTGTATACCATCCATGGAGTGCATTATACAGCTGTCATTCCTATGGTGTTTATACTGATGTCGAGCCGCACATATGGTGCATATGTCAAAGCCTTCACCGCAATTAAAAATCGGCGTCCCAACCTCACCCCACTGCAGTTTTAATAACTTGCTGTGTGCCTGTCATCCAAATATATGGAAGTTCATTCAGGCCCTTAACACTGATCAGAATCCTAAGGCACTAAAATTGGAGCAGTAGCTTGCAGGTCAAGAACCCCCCCCCCCCCCTCCTCCCCACCACGAAGAAGGTACTGTGATGCCACCAAACGGATTATGTCAGTCTGGATTGGGGAAGGCAACAATCAGAAACAAGGTAACCAAATGTTTAAATCTATTAAAAATGATATCATTGCTGTATGTTTGCTTAAACGCAATTTGCTATACTGTTCAGTATTGTCAGTATGCGCTGAAGAATCTTGCGGTGTAATACTTAAGCGCGGCTTTTACATGCGGCGAAATGACTGCGCTCAGAGTAACTGCGCTCTAAAGACTTGCGCTGATTTGACATAGAACCTTGCAGTACAGCCCCTCTGGGCTTTAACATGCCCCTCTGACCCTGCTATAGTCATACAGCCACTCAGGACATTGTCATGCCTCTCGACCCCCCTCCGATATTTTAATAGAGCCGCTCAGTGCCCTGTCATGCCCCCTGTTCCCTTGATATTATAACAAAGCCCCAAATCCCCACAATGTGTTAACAGAACTCACCTCCGACCGATCCCTGACATGTAGTGAAATAAAGCACAAGACCCCATTACCCTGGTGGTCTAGTGGCCCCGCACCAGGCAGTGCCCGACCTCCTCACTCCCATCTCAAACCCTTTCAGGCTGGCGACTGGCACAGCCCACCTCTCACCCCCACAGCCAGCCACTGACTGAACGAGTACATACACGCTCACTGAGCGCGTATGAACAGTACAGCAGTACACGCTCATTCACATTCAGTTGGCGGCTGGCCGCGGTGGTGAGAGGTGGGCTGTGCCAGTCACCGGCCTGATAGGGGTCGGGAGGTGGGAGTGGGGAGGTCAGGCACTGCTGGATGGGGGGTCACTAGACCACCAGGGTAACGGGGGACGTGTGCTTTATTTCACTACATATCATAGATCAGCCGGGGGGTGAGTGCTGTTCACACATTGCAGGGATTCAGGGCTTTGTTATGATAGCAAGGGAACGAGGGCCTGACAGGACCCTGAGGGCTGTATTAAAATAATGGGGAGGGTCGGGGGCATGACAAGCCCTGAGGGTCTGTATGAATATATCGGAGGTATGTTAATGCCCGGAGGGGCTTATTGCAGTATTGGGGTCGGGGCATGACAGAGCACTGTGGGGCTGTACAGACCTGGATTGGGGCATGGGGGGGATTGTGCCCTTCACAGCCAGGGTTGCAGCTTGTGGCAATCCATCTAGGTATGCCCTTTGTTTGGTGTACCTGTGGATTTGTTGCAAGTCACAGGACTTAGCCTCCAGGATCCTGCCCCTTACAGAATAGGGTGCAGGGTCCATGGTGCAACTGCACCCCTGGTATGCTGCAACTTGTGACATGCATAGGGGTGCTTCTAAAATTGGCCCCTGTGCTTCTAAGCTGCTAATCTCTTCATCACTATCCGATCTACTGCACAGTTTTGTGTAATCTGCAAACAGACTAATTGTAACCTTAAACTGCATCTTAATGGCCATTATATATATATATATATATATATATGTTAAACAGTATCGACCCCCAGGACTGACCCCAGTGGCATGCTATTTGTGACCCCTTTGACATCAGAGAATTTGTCACTCAGGCCTGCTCTCTGAGTCCAATCTGTCAACCAATTCCCAATCCCTCAGGTTAGCCTCATTCCCAATCCTAAATCCTTCAATGTCTTTCTTTTTTTTTGAAACTCAGCTTTACTCAGTTCACATTCCACTGACATAATTAATACTGTATTAAGACCATTTATGAGCACTGTTGCAGTGTACAACTCACATCAGCTGGCTGTGGTTATGTGAGCTTCAAGCACATTTTTTCACTGTAATGTCTTTCTATAGGGGTGGGTATTATAACAGAGATTCATTTAACCTGGGCAGATGCCTGGGACCAACGTGCTGCCTGCCCTCACTGGGAACTGGGGACTCAGAATCCCAAAGGAAGCAGCTTTACCATTCAGCTAAACGGAACTCCCCCCAGCTGTGAGGTTAAAGTGCTCTTGTTTGAATTTGTGTTTATTGTTTTCAACAAACTACAATACATAATACATTTACAGTACGTGCAATGCACATTTCCTATGCAAAGAACAAAACATTGCACCATGCAACCAATATATATTATGGTAAGAAATCTGACCCTACATGCAATAAAAATGTAGAATTTGGTGGCAGATAAGGACCGCTTGGCCCACCTAGTCTGCCCATTTCTCTACCTATTGGATAAGCTGCAGATCCTATTTAACCAACAGATTACTTTCTCCTACACCCCACTATAATTGCCTTATGTCTGTCCCGTGGATTCTTGAATTCCTCCACTGTTTATGACCCCACAACCTCCTCAGGAAGGCTGTTCTATGCATCCACCACTCTCTCCATAAAAAAATACTTCCTCACATTGCCCCTGAGCCATCCCCCCATCTTCAAATTGTGCCCCCTTGTTCTTGCACATCTCTTTTTCTGAAAGATGCTACCCTCTTGGACTTTGTTGATTCCCTTGAGGTACTCGAAAGTTTCTATCATGTCCCCTTCTCTCTCCTTTCCTCGAGGGTATACATATTAAGCTGCTTTAGTCTCTCCTCGTATGGCTTCTCTTGCAGACCCAGTACCATTTTAGTTGCCCTCATCTGGACTGCCTCCATCCTGTCTATGTCCTGTGGAGATGGGGTCTCCAGAACTGCACACAGTACTCCAGATGGGGTCTCACCAACTGTCTGTACAGAGGGATGACAACTTCCTGTTTTCTACTGGTGATGCCTCTCCCTATGCATCCCAGTATCCCCCAGCCCTTCTTCGTATTATGGAGGAGAGGGACTCCTCCCTGTTTACCCTTTAGTTCTGTTGCCTTGATCCCTTCCCTTACATAGAGAGCTACTCTTCCTCTTCCTCTTTTATCCTCCCTGTCGCTCCTGTAGACTGTGTACCCTGGTATACTCAGGGCTCCGTGCTGGGTCCCCCACTCTTTTCCCTGTTCATCAACAATCTCCCTGATGTGGTCTCCAGCTGCCATGTCATCATGTATGCGGATGACCTGGTTCTCCTGGCCCACTCCTGTGATACAGCCACACTAAACTGTCACTTATCTGAAGACCTCTGGAACATCCAGGCATGGCTCTCCAACCATAAATTGGTCCTAAATCAAAACAAAACCCAGGCTATGCTCTTCGGTTTCTCTGCCAAAATATGAGCCTCTTCAACTCCCCTACATATCAACTACGAAGATGGCTCTCCTCTCCCTACCATGACCTCCCTCAAATATCTTGGAGTGATGCTTGATCCCCAATTGGACCTTGGTAGTCATATCCATAACGCCTGCAGTGGGGTAAACCGCAAACTGGGGATGGCCTACAGGGCTCGGTACAACCTCACTCCAGCGGCTCGCTTAGCTCTTGCCAGGGGAGTACTACTTCCCTCCCTCAGCTCTGACTCCCTCATATTTGCTCATACTTCTAAGACCCTCCTAAGCAAGTGGAGCTAGCATTACAACAACATCTGTCGTTTGCCCTGGCGCCCCGCCTCCCCATCACTGCGAGGCTCTCGAGAAGCTTGGCTGGCTATCCCACTCAATCACCTTAACTTTAGCACTGGGTGCCTCGTGAGTAAAGTACTTAGCTCCGGCACCCCTCCGGAACTGGCCCGGTTTCTTGCTCCTGCTGACCTCTCCCCCTACCTGCTTAGATCCCAAGGCCCCGGCCTACTAAGTGTACCTACTTCCCGCACCAACATGGGGGACCGGAGTTTTGCTGTCCATGGCCCCAGGCTCTGGAACTCCTTACCTGAAAGAGTCCGTACTGCCTCCTCTCACAAGAGTTTCCGGACCTCCCTGTGGGATCATCTTAAGGTGGCTTCTCGCTGTGAATGTCCTAAGCCTCCTTAGCCTCCTGGTGTCCACTGGTGCCGGCTTCTTCTCTCCTGCTCTGGCGTCACCACTCTTGCGCTATGTCCTCGTCCAAATCCCCCCTCCCTTGCTTGACCGACGCTATGATGTTACTATGCTCATAATCCTCACCAGCCCTGTTGGTCATTGAATTTATCTCTAACTTATACCTTGCCCCAGCACTGTATCTGGGTGTACCTTCCACGTAAATGTAAAAACTGTAAAAATTGTCTTTTCTCCTGTTTTTGTACCTGAATGTATTCGTCTGAACCAATTACTGTATCAATGTACCTGTTGTACCCTTTTGTACTCTCCCGGGTCGTTCCTGAAAATAGGCATAAAACTTGTCTAGTGTACTTACCCGGTAAACAAAAACTAAATAAATAAATGTTCGCGTCCCAATCATGGTTCTCTGTGTACCATGTTTCTGTGACTGTCACAATATCCAGCCATCCCTCCTCCATCATATGGGGGATTTCCAAGCCTTTAAACTTCCAAACATTATTCCCACTAAGGGAGCTCCACCAAGTTGCTTAGCGTACCCAATAGCTGGGACTATGTTCCCAAAAATAATTATTGCATATTTAATTGACTTTTACCGTCCTAGTGATGTCCCCAACACAAACTGTACTTTCCCCAACCCCCCCACCTAATTCATATAAACGGCAATCGTAACCCAAACATACAAACTCATTATATAAAATTCTACATGATAAGAAAAACACTCAGTAATATAAGTAAACATACTAAACATTTCCCAGCCTTTACAACAGGTACTGACTGACTGATAGGTATTGACTGGTATACTTGCTATCCCACGAAACACCACTCGCTATCGCTAGCTGTTAAAAATTACTCTGTGCTGCTTTTGACTGTTATTCACAGCTTTCAGCATTAGATGCCACTGCTTTGTCTTGTTTTTCCTCATAGACAACACTATTTCTCTTTTTTAAGGTGAAGCTTCCATCACCGTTGACATGTCTGTCCTCTCTCAGTTTGGGCAGACGCTCCCCTAGCCTTCTCTAGGAATCAAACCTGGGACCTTGGCTCTAACCATTCAGCTAAAGGGAAATCCCCTTTTCTATTTGGGAGGTTAGCATGCTCCTTTTGCTGTCATACTTGCTATACCATGGACCACCACTAGCAGTCTAAAGCTGTTACAGTTACTCAGGGCTGCTTTTGCTGTTATTCACAACTTTCACCACTAGGCAGCACTGCTTTGCACAGACAGCCTTTTTCTCATATACAACAGTGGCAAGAACTGGATGCAGTACTGGGTGCTGTCTAATCAAAGCCTTGTGTAGAGGGAGGATCACCTCCTCTATCCTGCTCTTTATCCCTTGAGTATCCAGTATTTTTATCTAGGATAGGTCAACTGAGACACAGCATCTCATTTTCTGTGGGTCTTTCTTCAACTCAATGTTGAATTAGGATGTAACTGAATAACAAGAAAGTCAAGGTGACTTGCTTGAAGTGGATGTGATAGGATTCCAGCCTGGGATCTCTTGTACACAGTTCGATGTCCTAACCACTAACATAATAATTTAAGGTTGGAAGGGCTCGTAGGGCTACTGCTCATAATGCCACTAACCTAGATTGGGGAATGAGTTCAGGATGTTGGGGGCCAACTGGCGGAGGATAATGATGTAGCATCCTAGGACACGCTGTCATCCTATGTGGGAGGGCAGCAGACACCGCTGCAGTACTGCCACCTGTGTGGCCACATTTGGCAGTGCAGTCGGAGCAAGCTTGCAGCAGAGAAGACATCCACTGGCATTGTGTACAATCACACATCTGTACAAGCATCAGCCATGGTACCCTTGCCACCAGCATTCTAGGGGTAGGGTGTGAACAAAAGAAAGCACCACGGGAAAAGCATGATGATGCCGCTGCCTCTTGAGTGGCACCAAACCCATTGGCCGGCCTTGGCCCCACACTCGATGGGCAGGAGGGTTCCTCTGCCTGCCCGATGGAATCCACCACAGCCAGAGAAGCTGTGTGCTGTGGACCCCATGGGCAGGACGTAAACAGTAAGGATGGGACTTGGGAACAGGACAGCAGAATTGGGTAACACTGGAGATGGGAGGAAAATAAACATTTAAAAAAAATTAGAAAAGAACTCTAGATTTATAAATCCCCCGCCCAGCTTTACAAGCAGAGATTAATTAAGTCTGCTGTTCAAACACGTATCAATTTATAGGGATTCCCTATTCACTCTACTACCCAGGGTACCCAAGGTACCTGGTGATTCACTTGGTAAGCAGAAATGTATCGGTTGCACAGTTTTCTGGCTCCTTGGTCACAATGTAACCTAGTCATAGCAATAAAGGACAACAGAGTTAAATCATGGATTGGTGGGTGTTTCTGTGCCAGCATTGTGTCTAGGATAAAGAATATTAAATGACTTTATCTAGCAGCAAAATTGCTTGCAAAAGTTAATTAAAAAACATCTTATTAAATCACAGCATATAACGTTTGTTTGCTTGCCTAAAGTCAATTTGAGCAAGGATACCACTCTTGCTAGGAGGTGGCACTATTTTTTGCATGCATTACCGTACTTTCTGTTTGCTGTGACAGTTCAACAATTTCTCCTTGCAAGAGTGAAATCCTTGATAATGACTGGTCATAGGTCAAGTACTTTTTTGCTTAATTTGACGGACTTCATTTACTGAGCCCTTCTTTTCCTGGCAGCTGTACTGTTAATAACACTGCTTGACCTATAGAGTGATGACAGAACACTTACACATCAGAGCTACTAGAAAAAACGGATCAAGGTCAGGATAAGGGAACCCTTGCAAAGCAGCAGTGGGGGTAAAGGATACTCAGCATGGGACTTCCCCCATTTTGCCACTTTTCCCACTTGTCCCCAGTCCAGTGATTGGGTCTCACCACAACTGCACCCTTCCTCTGGACTGTGGGATGTGGTTATTGTACCTTCACTGGTGACATGATAGAGACCTACAGGTACCTCACGAGGGTGAACAGGGTGCAGAAGAGGAACCTCTTTCAAACGAAAAAGAGCAGCAGGACAAGGAGCATGAGATTAAGCTGGAGGTGGGGAAGTTTAAGAGCTTGAGAGGGACGTGAGGAGATACTTTTTTCACTGAAAGGGGGTATGTGCCTGGAACAGACTCCCAGAGGAAGTGATGGAGGTGAAAACAGTGGGGGGTTTCAAACATCTATGGCATAGACATAGGGGTATATTAGAAAATAGGAGGGAGGAGGGAGGGGTTGCCAGAGACCATTAAGGATCTGCTGAGACAGATTAGGGAGGGAACATCTGGATGGACTGGGTTGGTCAAGTGGTCCTTTTCTACAGATAAATTCTAGGTTTCTGTCTATGTTTCTATTGGCAATTGCATTTCTGCTCCTTGGTCAGGGGTGTGTGCAAATTCTCACTACTCGTGAGATGGGTACATCACCCCCGTGACAGATTTAAGCAATAATGCATGACGGGGTATTTGTTGTTGTGGGATTTACTTGTACCTTGTATGGTGTGTCACGAGGTGCATCGGAATTACATTAACACAACGGAAAGTAGGTAAATCCCACTACTGCACACACCCTGAGGTGCATTTTTGTGATTATAAAATTAATCTATATATATGTATATATAAAAAATGAATTACATTCAAATAAAGTAAACATTTGGTCAGCAGGATATTTACTGGTTGGCTGTAAGAGCTACTCAAGTCATGTGACATGTTTTGACAAATGAGGTTACAGGATTTTTGTGACACATTTTATAATTGAACATAGTGGCTTTTCTCATATATGACGCTACTGCATACTTACCCTGCCCAACATGTACCTAGGAGCTGCCTGCCTGAGGAGCTAATTTAGCCCAGACTGGAATTTTGTGCAGGTAGCTTTCTGATGACATGAGGTAGGGAATGGAGCAGCAGGTGCTGAATATAGATAGTAATACTGAGGGAGCTGGGCAGTCTAGGCAGTAATAGGGACTGTGGTTCTGCATATGCCTGGATTCCTTTAACACCGTTAAAATTCCCATGACTTCTGTGGCCACGATGTAGCTTCCCTGGGCAGAGACAGTTGCCTGGAGAGACACTTAATCTAACCTGGTGGTCAGAGGTCTGAGCTCGAAGTTGGACACACACACATGACATCAGCTCACAGAGTCCCTATTCGGCCAGCACCAGTGCCATACTAATCCTGCGGGAGGGGACAGGAAATTAAGTTCTGTTACTAGTGTCTCCCTTCCCCTCCCCTCCCCAGTCCACCGGGGAAGGCATGCAGGCAGCTGCCATAAAGGCTTGTGTCCTCTGGGGACTGTGCTTATTGTCTACCAGCCCCAACTGGAATACCAGGCCTGCGGGGCAAACCCCGGTCCTATGTGAGGAAGGTGAATTCACTCACCACTGGGCCGTTAGGCTTTCTGAAAATGCCTTCAAAAGTATTTCATCTCTGTCTTCTCACAGACCACATCTATGGAGTTCAGATGGCATTTTCTTTTTGTGTCAGACACACTTCTAACAGTGTAGAATCTGACGCAGACTCTAGGCTGTACATGTGCAAATTTGCCTGTTAAAAATACAGCAAAATTTGTCTGAATGAATCTCACAAATTAGACTTTCTGGAAAACCTATCCAGTTGTTTTGACTGGTGCAGAATCATTATGGATTTGCTGTATTAACTCAGATTGGGTGACACCACCAAAAGCCAAATGACTATATGGGGTGCCAATACATGAACGGTGACCCCAGATCTTTGTCTCAAATGTTACTTTCTGTAAGAAGACTTTCTGCCTGCAGATTGTTAACCTGAGAGAAACAAATTCCCCTTACTACTTTGGAAAAGTGATCTGTCAACAAAAAGAGAGGGGCTTTGCACTCTTTACTGAATGATGCAAGACCTAATTAGTCAAAGAACAACACGCTTGCCAAGTAGTTTAAACCAAGAAAGAGAATATGACTGGGCTAATGAGTTTCGTTCCATAGCTTGGCAAGTTCTGGCAGCCCTGTTCAACACCGGTATGTCATAACAGCCACTCACATTGGGGGAGGGGGTCTTCCAGTTTTCTTACTTTCTATTTTCCCTCCTTACCCTGTGGGCCATGTGTTATTCTTTAGCCCCTTCTCAAGCTCTGAATCCCACATTTTTACAGTAACTACTCTCCCCTGGATTTGCACTGTCAGTCCCCTCATAGTCTGTCCCAGATCTACCCCTCCAGCTGAGTCTGGATGGTCGAGAGAGAGAGAGAGAGAGAGAGAGAGAGAGAGAGAGAGAGATTCCTTTTAACCACGGTGTTTTGTTTTTGAGTACACTATGACTAATGTGAAGTACTTATTCCAGCCAGAATTATTTTTTGCCCACTGACATAACTGGATACCTGCCAGATGTTGTGAAAGAGTGCTGGAAAAAAAAAGCCTATTTAGTTCTGAAGGACTATTAGTGCCCTTCAGGTTGTTTGGAATAGAATCGTGTGCAGTATTAAAGAGCGAGTACAGAGCTTGAAATTAATATAAACTTTTACATAACGAATAATGGATAGGCAAGTGTGTGCCTATGAATTTTTTTTCACACCCGAGGTGTGTGATGAGTCATAAACCTCGAGAGTGAAATTCGAGAGGTTTATGTAGTTATCACACACCAAGGGTGTGAAAAAAATATTCATAGGCACACACTTGCCTATGTTTTATTTTTTATAATTGCTGGTGCAAAATCGTAACCAGCATTTTTGTTGTATGAAAAAAAATACTGTTTTTGTGCAGAATTTGTTTAGTCGAGAAGAAGTAAAAGATTTCTTAAGATTTAGCAAACTGTTATAGAAAGGTTGAAATTGTAAATGTTGAGGAACTAGTTCAGTGGTGCTGTTTGCAGTGTGCTGAGAAGGAAGTGTTGCTTTGCCAATGAAGATGTTTCGGTTGCCGTGGTGACCGAAGAAAAAAAAAAAAAAAAAACTGCAAGGGAGCATGTTGAAACTGGGCAGTTTAACAGTATTTTGTGATCTGAAAAATAAAGAAAAGTGGGGACTTTTTGAGAGAGACAGTTGTGCCAAAGCTCACACTGGTAAGCAGAAGGACTTTGCCGGGGAGGGTGCTTGCCTTACTGTGTCAAGCGCAAGCTACTGCTCGAGAAATATGGAGTGACTGTGAAGTTTTGAAATGCCGTAATAACTCAATTTCATGTTGTTACAGCATTTTTACTATGCCTGAATTCGGGTTATTAAAGGGGGTCACCAGTAATTATAAGTAGTTAGCGGTTATGTTTTCAGTCTGTGGTACTTTTATTTTCTGTTTTGCTAATTAGATTTTCTACTTTCTACAAGACTAGCGTGATTCATAGAACAGTTCTCTACCTGGTGGCTGAGATATGTAAGGAATAAGACACTGCAGAGAGGAGATTATGCTATGTTAATTTATTGACTGGTGGATATGAACCCAAGGCATTAGTTGAGGGTTTAAATCAGCAGCAGGTACATGAGCACAACAACATAATCCTCCCACTCTGAAAACGTCTCATTCCATTTATAAAAGGGGTTTCTTTTTTAGCACTGTTGCAATTTGGCTGTGTCCCTTTAAGGGTCCAGTAAGGTATTAAGTAGCGAGTTTTAGGCTGTGCTTGTAGCTGTCAAGGTAGTTGTGTCCCCCACAATTATCCACCTACTACCCACTGGACCCGCATCATCGGGAGTCACCCCATTAAGCCTGGTCTCTGCTGGAGCCTTACCTGTCAGTCCCAGGTCCCTCCATTCTGCCACAGATACCCCACGGGCGGGGTCAGGGTGGGGGCAATCCCCCGAATCTTGCATGTGTTAGGGTCCACAGGGCTGCAGGCTTGACTCCGGCACATAGAGACCCCGGCTTGGTGCTCTGTCTTCTCAGCTCCAGTGGGGGTATTTCCAATTTTCTCCCTGCGAGACGTCATGGGCCCTGTACGTCAAGGCACAAATGCCAACATCTACAACATTCCTCCCTCCCTCCCTATAGTCCTGAGGCTGATTGGTTGCTGACCTACATCCTCAACCAATCCAGCCCCTAGGACCCCGACTTGCCATCGCGCCCCCAGCCTCTGCCAGAGGTCACTGCTTGCTGGGATAGAGAACCCTCCCTCCCCCGGAGAAGGCGAGCTGTCATCGGATGCTCCAGCCTATGTCCCCCGGCCAACCCCTGGCGGCCCGAGCTCGCTCCTGAACCCGGGTCGCCAGCGTGGAGCGAGGTGAGTTAGTTGTGTTTGGCTGCACTTCATCAAATGGGACCTGTGTGATCGGGTTAGGTGCTGCTTGCCGCACTGAGCTGGTTGCGTTTGGTTACACTTCTTTAAATGTGATCTGAGATAGTCCGCTGACAATCAGAGTTCCTTGATTAGTTTGAAGATGCTGCAGAGAGGCTGTACTGGGCTCTCTTTGTGTTTTAGGTAAATGGTCATTTTACTTCATTTTATTTATTATTTGCTTAATTAATATTTTGGTAACTGGGTAAGACCCACTCGTCAGAAAGCCCATTTACAGAGACAATCTAGGAGAGTAGGAAAAGGTCAGGAGTACAATGAGTAATAAGCACATAAGGCAAGCAAGGTTAAACTACTTACAGTTTACACAGACAGCTGGTACTTTGGGGAAAGATACATAGATTCACGTAAATAATAATTATAACCACATTGTTCAATTAGGTGTTTTTTTTTAAGACTGTAACTTTAGGTAACATGTTATCAGAGATAACTGCCATCCAAGTAAAACAGTTACATCTGTGCACTGTTCAAACAGATGTCTTTTAGGACTGTTTCCAAAGGATCAGAGTTTTAGTTTCTCTTAAATGCAATGGTAGTGACTTCCAAAACTTTGGGGCCACGCAATGAAAGGAGCGTTATCCCATCTAGGTTCTACAGAAAGGAATATTTCACTGATTACAGTATTTGCAAAGGATCTAAGAGTCAGAGGTCTGGCATGGCTTTATCAAAGCTGCTAAGGAGTTTATTGAACCTGTAGCCAGGATTCAAAGATGGAGCTACCCAGCAGAAATTTAAGTCTGACATCTGACAAGAGCCAGGTTAGGTCCTCATAAAGTTTACAATGGCTAACCCTTCTGTCAGTGTTTAAGGCAAGTCGCGCAATGCGATTGTGAGGCATCTTAGCCTAGACAGTCCTTCTGCCACATGTGAGGCATATAGTACTTTACCATAGTCCAGCAGGGAAAGAAGTTGGACTGACTGTGGTGAGATGAGCCACATCTGGTTAAGCATCCCTTGAGCCTAAAAAGTGAGCCAATCTTTTTGTTAATCTGGGCAGTTATATAGTCTATATGAATCTGATAAAATAGACTTTGGTCTAAGTAGGTAATGACCTCCACTAAAGATCCATCTGTAGACTATATTTCAAGCGCATTCTTTAGGGCAACGCTTCTGGCTATTTATTTATTTATTTAAAGTTAATGACAGGAAAAGGCACCAATGAGTTGAGGCTTGTTTCCAGGTGTGACCCAGGGAGAGGGTTACAATAGGGAAACATAATTCAACAAAAGACAATAAAATTTGCAGGAAGACAAAAACGGGTCACAGTTACACGATCCAAACAGTAGCTAACAAATCATACAGTAGTGCAAAAAAAAACTAACAAAAAAAAATACAGTTTGAGAACACTGAAATTCTTCTAGTCAGAAAGCAGGACCTACAATAATGCAAGGTATTATGAGTGAAATAACCACTAGTAATGGGAGGAAAGGAGAGCAAATCCACTGAAGGGAGATTGGGCTACCGGGTGTGGGCAACTGGGGTGGATAACATTATAAAAATTAGGGAAGTTAGAGTTGAGAGCACTGAGGGTATTGTGGGTGAGGTAGCAATCTGAGTAGCCTTTTGCGTGAAAAGGAGGAGGAGGATAAACGAAGGTCAGAGGGGAGTTTGTTCCAGACAGAAGGGAAATGAAATGAGAAGGCAGATTGGACAGAAATGGAGCTGGGACAAAGGATGGCAAAGGTGTGTGGATCTCTGTGGCGAAGGGAGTAAGGTGAGGAGGCAGCTTGGGAGAGGCAGACAGAGAGGTAAGTGGGGAGGATTCTAAACCAGAACTTTGCAACAAAGGAGGCACAATAGATCATTCTCCTGTGGGACAGAGGTGCAAGGGAGAGGGCGGAGTAAAGGAGACAATGGTGGGTGGGGGGGTGGTGGCGAAGCAGCAGAAAGCATTCAGAAGGGTATCTAATCTAGTAAATGAAGATAGAGATGCTGTGCTGTACACCATGTCTGCATAGTCAAAGATGGGCGGGATCATTTGGATACTGGTTCTCGATGAATGGGGAGTGGAAGACTGTCTTTATGTCGATAGAGGACAGCCAGTTTGGGACGTAGTTTAGTGCAGATGTAGTCAATGTGGGTGGAGAAGTCCAGGTGGCAATCCAGCCAAACCCCCACATATTTGAAGGCTGGGATGTTCTCAAGGGGAGAGCTGTCCAAGATTGTGAAGACAGGAGAAGATTGGAGGGTGGCAAGTTTTTGTTTGGAATCAAAGGTCATGGCCACCGTTTTTTTTTTTCCATTTAATTTGAGTTGTTTTTTCTGGAACCACAACTGAACTCTATTGAAGTCTTCCTGGAGGGGGGGGACTGCACACTGGAGATGGAGGTCCCAGAGATGTAAATGATGGCATCATCCGCGTACATATGCATGTTAGAAAATTTGCAGACAGAGGGGAGGTTGTTTATAAACAGGGAGAAAAGTATGGGACTGAGGATGGAGCGTTGGGGGGGGCACCGGAGAGTATGGGGAGCAGTGAGGAGACAGCATCCCCTATTTGTACTGATTGCTGCCAGCCATGAAAATAGGAATGGAACCAGTTCACTACAGGTCCAGCGAGGCCAACAGATCTTAGGTTTCGTAGCAGGAGGGGATGGGAGACAAAATCGAAAGGCTTGTCATGTGTATTAAAAAGGTGGTAACAATGTGGCTCTGGTCCATGGCTAAAAATATTTAATCAGGAACTCTCAATAAAGAGGAGATGGTCAAGTGTTGTTACAGTGCCCAGGACCAGTTTTTGATCTACTGGCACCCCAAGCAGAATTAATTGTGATGCCCCCTTCACCACTCCAGCCTCCTCTTCTCCTCCCTTCTGCCCCAACCTGCATGCAAAAAGTGCTAATAATTCTACAACTATATGAGTGACAACAACAATTTTGATTTTTATTTTGACAATTTTAGCATTTCAAGCTGTTCTCTACTTATTCGTTATACTTTAGTGCACCCCTTCTGTGCCAGGGCCCCATGTGGCCGCTTGGTTCACTTGTGCCTAAAACCACCTCTGACAGTGCCACAGAGCATGGCCTTTGTTTTGGGGTGGTTTAGAAGCAGTTTAGTGCCAAGAAACCATTTCTCAAGTAAGGTAAAGTCCCGGCCCAGGGCTTAGTTAATATGCAGAATATTATGTACACTCCTAAAAATTACTGCATCATCTGCGTATAATACAAGGTTTAAAGAGCCACATTCAGAAGGTTAGGGATTGACATATAGTGAGAACAATAGGGGACCCAGTATAGACCCCTGGGGAACGCCACTCAGAACCTCAAGAGGTAAGGAATAGGTCTCGCTAAGACAGGGTTTTATTTAACTCCAAAAATTGATTAGCGTGTTGCTCATGAAAGTGCTAAAACATTGTGAAAATGCATAGGACTTGCCTCACTGTGTTTAACAAACATAACACTTCTAGAAAACCTATATAAATACTTTCTGTACAGTTAGCCTTGTCCCAAGAAAAAAACTGCTAATCAATTATTTAAAACCCTGTAAGATACGTCATTTGTGATCTATAGCTCCAGTAGCTTTGAACTTAGGTTAAAGTTAGGTCATTCAGGCCAGTTTTCCTCAATTTACCTAGCAAGATCTCATGATTAATTAGGTCAAAGGCCTTGATCAAGTCCACAGATATGGTGCCAGTTACCAAGCCATTCTTCTGGTGCTGGATTTACCCCTTGGAATTGGCACGGGCCGGGGAAAATCTGTGCCAGTGGATCTTCACTTGTGGAGCAGCACTTCTTCCCACATATGCCAGATTTTCAAACACAGAGCCATTTTACATCCGACTCCACTATTACAGTAGCTTGCAGCCATTTTTGGCACAGCTGCGCCAAAATGTTACACCTGGTTGGACCAGGCATATTATCCTCCGCAGCTATGCCTGCCACCCATATGGAGCACGGGCTGGAAATATGAATGTCTGCCATCGTGGGGATTTTTTTCACACTGGCAGACTGCGGCATGAGACTCAGTCCCTCAGCCACCTGGGCTTGAAAGATATTACTGGTAAACTTAACCAAGGCTGTAGTTGTACCACAGCATTTGCTAACCTCATGCTGACACTCTGTTAATAACTTGAGAAGATTTAGGTAATCCTGTATATGATTATAAATTAACCTTTCATGAATCTTACCTAGGATCGACAGGATTGATACAGGGTGATAGTTTTCTACTAGTGATGTGGAGCCATCTTTGTGAACTGAATGGCCCTGTCCACTATCCATGTCAGGGACACATCCATGTAGAAAAGACAGGTTAAATAGTTTATCTACAAGGGCTGCAATTACAAGATGAAGCCAGCCTTACCAGCCTTGGCTCCAGGCTGCCACACCCCGCAGACATCTCAGGTTTAATATTCCGCAGGAGAGCGCTAGCACATCCTTCTCAGTCACTCTCAGATGGAGTGGGTGTGGGAGGTGCTGCTCATCCCATCGCAGTAGCACCTCCTTCAGTGGGTGGGTGGTAGGAGAGAAGACTGATGTACTGGGTTACCCAGTTATATGTCCATTACTCCCCTCTGTGAGGATGGCAGTGGCAGGCACAGGCCAAGTAGAGGATGGTGAGCGAGAAAAAGAGATGAAAAAGATGGAACCAGTATCAGGATAATGGCTACCATCTCTCGTGGCCCTGTGCCTTCAGTGACGCTTTTGTGACGTTGCTGTCCAGTGTTGAGGCTTGCACGTCTCTGGGAAGATTCTTGATGAGGGCAACTAGCTCAGTTAGAAAAGTTTGATGGGGAAAGAAAAACAATGGGCAAGGCTTTCATAACAGATAGTTGATGCAGCATTGGCTTTGGACATATAAGGGACGCTGAGAGACAACTATTGCTTCATAGTCCTTCTGTGGGTAATTATGAAACATAGCCTATACAGTTATACAGTACTGGGATGATGGAAGGGGATAAGGGTCAATATTGTCCATCCCTATTGCGGCAATCCAATGACTATACCAAGTTTGACTACTGAGACACATCTAAAGTTGTCGACTGGATTGCCAGCCCTACTCATGATGTGTAAAAAATCACTTCTCGGCCTTGTGCCCAACCACCCTAAGCATGACTCTATCCCAACATAACATTTACTTCTGTCACGCATTACTGCTTGATTGCATTCTCCCTAGGGAATTCTATCTAGTTCTTCTCTGAAAGCCTGAACAGTGCTAGCTTCCACAACCTCTCCAGGTAGGCCACTCCACATAATCTGCCTCTGTTTAAAGTATTGTTTTCCTTGTGTTTTCTGTTATCCTGCCACCATTCTTAGTTTGAGGACAGGTTGCCTAGATCTGCTAACACTCAGCATTACAAATATCGGTGTATACTCCAGCCTATTCAACCCTTTTAGTGTTTAGAGCACTGTGATCATGTCTCCTCTTAGCCTTCTGCTGTCTAGGTTAAATAATTTCAGTATGTGCAATCTTTCCTCGTAGCTTCTGCCTATGCGTAGTGGTGCTATGAAGACTAAAGAAAAGCTTGGTATCGGGGACTGAAGTTCATCATGCTGGCTCAGTGCCATGTTTTCATAGCGGATATGAGCATGGTACTGTTTCTATTACTTAAGAGCTGCATACATGGTATTGGCACACTAATGAATATCAGCTCAGGGTCCTACAAGACAAAACTGGGTGGATAATGAAGGGTGTTGGATATTACTGGACAATAACACAGATCAGAGACCAATTAGTACAAGTGAATCAGTCAGTGGTAAGCAGGGTGGCAGGTAATAGAGATGTGGATAATCAAGGAGTATTATACTTTTAGGACAACTGATAGTACCATGCAGGACTTACTTTGTTAGTAAATGACTTGGCTCTATGACGCCGGTTCAACAACATCGCTGTTGACAGACGTTACAGCGATGGATTTATGTCAGCAGCAATTGCAGTCGGCATAAATCCGTTCGTACTCCCCATTCGGGCACCTGCACCCCCTGTAATTAATATAATCCACTCCGAGTCAGAGTTCATTCAGGGAGGGGGTGCAAGACCCCGAGAAGGCAGTGCCAGGGTCTCATGGTGACAGTATAGCAATCCGTCGCTGTGTCACTGTACTGACATTCACGGTGGACGTGTCGCTGTTTGATCGGCATACCAAATGACTTTATTATTTTCTGTTTATATTTTAGGCAAAGCAATTTAATTTCTTTTTTTGTAATTATTTTTATTGTTTTAATACAAAAGACAATAACAAGCAACATGTCTCATGGCAGGCACAGGAGAAATAATAGAGAGGAACCATTCGGTGGAAAATAGATGGGGTTAACTTTAACAATCTGGCTTAAGAATGGAGAGGTACATCGTCAGTAACTATAAATTGACTGCTGTTAGAAAAAGCCGCACCCTACAAGAGAGAGTCAGTCTTGTAGTTATATACTCCAAGCATATATTAAAATCATGCAACAAACAATGATGTGATCTCATTTTAAAAACAGGTGATACAAACATGTCAAGCTCTCCATATATGCACTACCAAAACAGCAAACAGGAAACTGCTATACATTCAAATCCTTAGGAGTGAAACAGGAAACACAAAGAAGGGCTGTGTGAAACTTCAAACTAAGGGCAGATCCCCCATAAAAATGGAACAGCATTTAAATCAGACAGAGAGATTTGTTTTTTCCTGTCTTAAATGGCAAATGAACACTTCATCACAAACATTAATAAAAGATCAGGCCAGTGTTACATGGGGTAGCCATGTGGTGATAGCCATTACACCCAGAGTCTGTATGTCATAGGTTATAAAAGTCCTTCCAAATGTTTACATAGTATGGAACTGCTCAGCTCAGGACCCAAATATCCTCCTGTTCACAAGAGGGGTATACTTATTTGTCTATAGGACACATCGGTCTCTTTCTCTGTCCCTGTATCCTCCTGTTGCCTGGTCAATTCACTCTTGGGCAATGGACTCTGCTCACAGGAGTGTAGCCAGATATTTCTGTTTTGTACACACACCCTGCAGCTGCCACCCCCTATAAAAAAATTTACACATCCTCTCAAACTGCTGCCCTCCATTCTAAAACAAATTAGATGATTACATGACTCATCTAATATATAAACAGGTTGTACACATATATATATATATTTCCTAAACAATAGAAGTTTAAACATACAGACACTGAATGGTCTACACTAACTCAAATTCACCAGCTTATACTGATGGGGTAACAAAAAGACATTTGGTTGGGACAGGTACTCAAAAAACTGTACACAAATGTATGCCTGCCTACACCCTTGTCTGCTCATTTCCTAGCCATGACATGCCCCCCTGTATTGAATGTGGAGTTGGGCAGGCTTGAGGAGGGAACATATGATGCAGAGACTTTTTATCTTCACCTGAATGGCATTCAGTTTCTTCCACCAAGACCTTGTGACAAAGGAAGGGCTGGGGAAAAGGTGCAGGGTCCTGATGTTTCTACTGAAGGATTGGAAGCTTTAAGGAGAATGCCTTGGGCGACTACTCCTGCGGTCACCAAAAGAATAGTGCAAGGTGCCTCCCACTGCTGCTCTGCTGAGGAGAAATGCAATAGATGCAGATGGACTGCTCCACCAGGCCATCGTCCTGCAAATGGAGGGCACTAGGTAACCAACTCCGAAGAAAGAGCAGTCAGTCTTCTCCTTCCCGACCCTCTGGCAGGTCCTGTTGGTGTTCTGTAGGGCCTCCAAGTGATATTTCAACAGAGCATTCTCTTGGATGATTTTGCCAGTGGCCACCAAGGATTTTGTGGCATGGGCTTCTGCTTTAGTCTCTGTCTTGTTGGCTACTTCTATTAAGATAGCTTACCCCCCCATATGGTTGAGAGTAGTCTCCAATCTACAACCTATGACTTTCATAGAGAGTATCAAGGACTGCCACGGAGGCAGCGCTCCTGTCCCCAACACCTCAGCTAAACCAGTTCCAGCCTGGTTACCTTGAGGAGGCTGAGTTTTTGAAATACCTTGTCCACCTTTATTTAGACTTTTCATGGCCGAGACTAATATCAAACTGACCACCTTGGTAAAATCTGTTGAATGATGTAAATTTGAAATTTTTTAGTTAAGTTTAGCACTCACCATTAGTAAAAATGTTGCTTTAGTTAGCAGAGCCCATATGAAGTGTGTCTGCTCAGTAGGTGTGCTCCACAGTGCCCCCAGGCAATTTTATTTCTAAGGTGCCCAATCCCAGAGGCTCTGGGTGCCTTACAGACATGAGGAAGACAGTAAGGCCAAAATATGACTGGTTCATCCTTCCCCTGGGTTGTTACAGATGAGGCACACTGATGAGTCCTGAGAAGGATGAAACACATGTTTGTGTCTTCTGTTTTCAGGTTTTGCAGACTGTGTGAGAGGCCCTTTGGCACCATACATGCCTGCTTAAATCAGAACCAGTCTAAATTCTTTCATGGTGATTTGCATATACTTCCCATGATGCCATGCATTATTACGTGCAATTTTTCAGTTTTTGGAAGCCTGGCTTTGTTTTCCAGTGCCCTTTCTGGGTATCCCTTGCCTTAGTGATTTTATACTGAGGTTCTTTATCTTTAAGATACAGCAGTAATATTTTAAAATATTAAAAAGCATCATCAGGCCCATATCTCAAACTGAAAAGATGAGTGTGTAATGAAGTTGTAAAAATTTCGACTGATGGGGCCCCTCTTGCTTCAAGGGGAAGAGTGTTCCATGGAATCAGTGCTGCAGCCCCAAACCCCAATCCGCTGAAGACTTTAAATGAGATCTTCCAACAGAGCAGAGGTCCGCATTGGAGGAACGAAGTGGACATCTAGAGGCATAAAGGATCAGCAGGTCTCTTAGGGAACTATTTTATTCCTGGAGACTGGCTTAGACAATGCTAGTTGAGAGTTAACTGGGAAGGGCAGATTTTAAGATACTTAAGGTTTCTATTTTTTTTAGGACTTGTGGACTTGGGTTGTAGACTTTTTTCATAAAATACATTTGTACGGTGCCACCAGATGGTTCAGTAACTGCTGGCAGCCCAGGTTTGGAAGCAGACCACAGCGACTGGCAATCGGGTGGCTGACTGGGGAAAATGCTGCTTTTGGCAAGCAGAGCCCTGCATGGGAAGGGAGAGAACCATGGTCTGCAAACACAATGAGCCCTAATTGGGAGGGGGGTGCAGGGTCTTTACTCCATTGCTGGGGTGGGGTGTACTATATGCACGTGAGGATTACAATATGCTGCATGTGGCACCAGATGTGATGGGAGGAAATCAGGGTCAAGGGTCACTTTGGAGAAAATATTATGGGTACTAGTATGATAGCACCAGCATACTCAAGCCCGGATCCTAGTCCAGCAAGGGAAGTGAAAGCACCTCCTGATGGTCCTGTCACAATGGGGCAGCTGTGGGGGAAATCAGAGCAGGCTAGGGGGATTGGGGTTGAGCGGTCATCAGCAGGAGCTTGGGGGAAGAGGGAGGCGTTTGACCAGGCAAACAAAAGTCTATGTGAAAAAAATAAGTCTGTTTGTACTACGGTCTGTGTTTGGCAAAATAAGGCTGGCCCTATACATTTATTTCATTCAATTTTGTTAAGGATAAAACCATTGAGAAAAGCTCTTTTACAATGGTCCCTTAGGGAAGCTTGTTAAAGAGCAACTGATACCTCCAGAAGAACTTTGAAAAACATAATATTTGGACCCAGTTCAGCGTATATTTCACATTAGCTCTATATTCTACTTCTCCATTATTTATTACTGAGGTCATGTACATGACGGCAGGATCTTTGTTCTTTGCAAGCTCATCAACTCCTATTGCTTATTCCCAACCTAATTTCATAATACCCTGCTTATGACATCACAATTATTATCATGACAACAGATAGTAATGTCACGACAGACATTTGTGACATCAAGTGAGGAATCAGCTGTGTGTGCACACATGAACTCTGAGAGGTAAAGATCCTGTTTCCATGCAAATTTCCTCAGTAATAAAAAACCGAGAGAGGAATTCTTTAGAAAATGTGTGAAATACAGGAGAACTGTGTCGAGGTATTAAGCTGTTCAAAGTTTTCCCAGAGGCGTCGGAAGCTCTTTAAACAGTTACATTGCATAAATATGTTGATGTAAAAAATACATACAATACTTTTTTTCTATCCTCTCCTTTCAGCCACGTTATTGATGTTCATAAATGAGCTTTGAGTTGCTGGGGACTGGACAGGGGAAGAAGCTTTGAACATCCCTTGGACAGCTCCCTCCTTCGTGGTGTGCGGGTATTTGTGTCCTGCAAGACAATCCTTACCTAGCAGAGGCAGGCTGTACAGCAGCAGGGTGCGGAGGCTGCCAACCATCAGCGTGCCTCATGCCCAGTCTACACGTGCGCATCACTGCATGCTGGTTCTCTTTTGGGCAAGAATGGAGGAGAGAATCAGCCTCCCTGTCTGCTGAAGGGGATGCCAACACCCTCACCCTCACCCCAGCATGTTCTCACACCACTGACCTGGCACCTCACCATCACTTCAGTTGTCCTGGGCAGGTGGTGGCAGAGTAAGCCCAGGAGAAAGTAGATAAAAGGGCTGAAGATGCCACCCACAGGTGGGCAGACTGAAGGACTCGGAAGATAAATACCTATATTATAGATTGGGAGAGCGCTTTCGACTACTCAAAACCCTCCTTTTCTCTGTGCATGAGACACTCTTATTCTGTGAAGAGTGTCCCATGCATAGTTGCCCTGGAAATGAGCACTTTTTTTTAATTAATATATTATTGATCAAGATTGATCAATAATGTATTAATACTGCCACTGAGACCACACTTATGGTTGTAAGCATAATCTTGCTTATATCCTTAGGGTATCAGAACTGCTCACGTTTGGGTCATGATTCTCATATCCTAAGAATATGCGTGAGACCACTCTTACAACCTCAAGTGGGGTCTTAGTGGTGATATTAACATACATAATTTATTTTTATTTTTACTTTGAATTTTGATGACCGGGTAGGCCCACTGAGATAAGCATATCTCTTTTTCAGGGGCGACCCAGGGACATACATTTCCAGCAGGTAGAGTTCAGAGTAAGTGTTATAGTGAGCAGTCAACAAAATAAAATAGTAAACGATAGTACGTGAGTGTTAGGGTCAATGTACAATATATGCTACATAGACAAAAATTAGGAAGGGTAGGAAGTGTTAAGCGACAATCTTTCAACATACATGGATAGCAGGGAGTCAAACTGAAAATGTTTTGGTATAAATGAGTACAATATGTACAGTGCATGACAATGTTTAGCATATGATATATGAACTGAAATTGTAGAGCCGAGAGCGGGAGAGTGAAAAATAAAGGGTAAGCAGAGCAGAGGATTGAGAAATTACAAGTGGGTGGGGGGGGAGGATGGAGGTAAGGAGGAGGACTTATTTACAGGCACAGATGGGTGGGGGAAAGAAGAGATCTTTGAAGGATCTTTTGAACTGGGGAAGAGTCATGCAAGAAAGTAGTTCCTGAAGCAGGTTATTCCATTTCTGAGGTGCTAGGAAGGTGAATGATTTCCTGCCTACGGCCAGTTTTGTTTTGGGGAGGCTTAGCAGAGGGAGGTGAGAAGAGCGTAGACACCTAGTAACAGGTTTCAAAGTGAGCAGGTTAGTGAGGATAGATGGAGGGGAGGTGAGTGAGTTTGAAGTTGTACATAGTAGGGGTAAGTCAAGCTTTGCCTTGAAGGGTGGCCAACCAAAGGCATTGAGCATGTCACAGTGATGTATTCGAGCTGGTGCTGCTGCAGCAAAGTGGGCGACCCTGTGGTGGGTTTGTTTTAATTTAGACAGGATAGATGAATTAGCCGAGAGCGGTAGCGGGGCTCCATACAGGAGGCCTGGGAGGAGAGTTGCAGTGGCAAGCACTCGTTGGGACTGGGAGGTTAGGTAAGGGACTGTTTGGCATAATAGGCCCAGTTTTTGGTGTGTGGACTTGATAACTCTATGAATGTGAGCTTCAAAGGATAGATTTAAATCCAGGGTACTCCTAAGTATTTAAAGGAGTCTACTCCTTCGAGGGCTATACCAGCGGAGGTGTTAATTATGAGGGGTTGTTGGGAGGACAGGTCAAAGGAAGTGTGATGGAACAACATTGATTTTGTTTTCTTTGCATTACGTACCAATAGGTTTTGCCTGAACTAGAATTCGAGCAGCCAGAAATCCATCTCAAGGCCCAACTTGATGGAGGAGACACTTTTGTCAGATCTATAAAGAATAGCATCATCAGCATATAGTTGTACTGACGCGCCACCACAGTTGTGGAGTAGTTCATTGATAAATATGGAAAATAATAGAGGACACAGAATTGACCCCTGAGGGACCCCGTCCGAGATGTGTTCTAGGGGAGAGGCTACACCAGCCCATTTGACGTATTGTAGCCAATTAGACAAATAATTGGAGAACCACGAAAGGGTGTTAGTGTTCAGATCGAGTTTGTTAAGTTTTGCTAGTAGTAGCTGGTGTTGGTGATTAACAAGGTCAAATGCCTTCGTGAGATCGACAAAGACAAAGAAGTATTTCACTTTATCATGAATACAACACCACTGTCCATTAAACTTTATCTGCCCTAGCTTCCTGTCTACATCTGACATCACAGTCCTCTTTTCATGACATCATAACTGTTTCCACAAGAACAGACTGCGACATCACAAACAGGATTGTTATGTCAGGTGTAGACAAACAGCTAGGACAGGTGAAGCTTTGGGGACAGTGATACTGCTTTAATGTTGCATGGCTTAAAATGAAAAATTGTGAGGTAAATACAGAACATGTCTAAAAATATCAGCTGAAATGAGTCTAATCATGTTTTTTTCAAATTTCCTCTAAGATGACAAGGGCTTTTTGTGGCATGTCCAGGCGTAGGTTACAATCAGTTAATGTAACCTGGGGTGGGGGATGGGAGAGTACAGTCGAATGCCATATTTATTTATTTAAGAGTTTCACCAGGAAGGCATACTGAGCGGAGTACCGCTTGATTCCAGATGTGTCCTGGGGGGAGGGGGGTAAGGTCAGGACAAGTACTACATTTAAATACAACAATTCACATTGTAGGGAGGCAGTATAGTGCAGTGGTTTAAGGCTCTGAGCTGCAAATCTGGTGACATCCAGCAGATCAGACCTGGGTTTGAATCCCACAGCTTCCACTTGCGTACTGTGTGACCCTGAGCAAGTCACTTAACTTCCCTGTGCTCCCAGGTTCCGCCTGTAAAAAAGCTTTCAGATTAGTGTGTCTCACCTGGTTAAATAACTAAACAAAAAAAAAGATACAGCATCTTAACAGGAATTAAACAGTACAATAACAAAGCAAGTAACTAGCGGAAAGGCAACGGCTAACAGAGTGTGAACTATGCCACTAGTGTTACATAAAAAAGGTAACATTACTTCTGGAGAATCTTAATTCCATTCTTGAAATAAAATGCTTTTATTTTTTAAGTGAATGCGTTTATAACTTCTGTTCTAATTGTTATATTGTACATGAGGATTCCCACCTTTAGAATGCACACCAGCCAATCAGAATGATAATTTCCAGGCACGGTATTATTCTTTTTTGATTGGTCTTTGTAGTTTATTGCAATATATATAATATAATATAATATTATATTTATATATTCTATGCAAAAAACTTTGTTAATGCATCATTTAGGGTTAAAACACTAAAAATTAGGAAATGAGACCTTTAGGGTTGCCCCCCCCATGGACCACCCATCATCCCAAGATTGACAGCTGACGGGGTGTGTCATTGAGGTTGTGAGGCCTAAATGTCACACCATTGCATCTGTAATCATATTCACAAGCCACAGTAAAGAAGAATGGGATGACATTTAGGCCTCACAACCCCAATGACACACCCCGTCAGCTGTCAATCTTGGGATGATGGGTGGGTCCATGAAGGTGGGGATGGGGCAACCCTAAAGGTCTCATTTCCTGACTTTTTGTGTTTTAACCCTAAATGATGCATTAACAAAGTTTTTTGCATAGAATTTCCTTACTTTGTGAGAAAGAATAGAAAAGTAGAAAGTTGCATAAGTTAGTGGGAGTGTAGCCCTTGGGGACTCGTGCTCCCACCAACTTGCAAATTCCTCCTAAGATAAGAGTTCAAGTACTGAATATCATATGTATTGCTGGCAGAGCATATGGTTGGGAGTGTGGGGCCCACCACCTTGAAAGAAAGCAAAGTGTCAGTCATTAGAGTGGCATAATTCAACACCTGCCTACATGTCAGACACCTAACCACTACAAATTACCTCCATGGCAGTAACACTAAGCACCCTATAAATGTGAAGCCAGTGCCATAATGCAAAACGCCATATGCAAAACATAAAGTGTGTCACGCAATATGGGTGCAGCAAATTAATTTTCCAACACCTAAACACCATAATTCACATGGACAGCACATCCCCTCAACACGCTCCAAATTTCAATTTAAAAGACCAAACTGTTTCTGAGATATAAAATGTGAAAGTTTCATGTTTTCATTCATCACACTGGCAGAATTCTACACCTATTAATATTTTACACACCTAACAACTGAAAAGTACATCTATGGCAGTAAGGCTAGCTACCCTAGTAATTTAAAGCCACTACCACCATGGAAAACGCTGTCTGCAAAACGTAAACTGCCTCATGCAATATTTCTGCAAAAAATGTATTGTCTGACACCTAAGTACTATAATTCACATCTACAGGACATGCCATCAACACCCTCCAAATTTCAAGTTAAAAGACCAAACCGTTTCCGAGATATTTTATTTGAAAAATTGTTAAAATTGTGCTATCTGGTCCCTCCCAATCTGTCCAACTAGTCCCTCCCTCGCGATCAAAGATTGCAATCAAAGAATATCACAATCAAAGAATTTGCAGGCTCATGATCAAAGAATTTGCAGGCTCACGATCAAAGAATAAAAAATGTTAAAACATTTTTTAGAGAAAAATACATGAAACCACAGCCATGACACAACAGAACAAAGGCCCCTGAGCAGATCCCAACCTAGTTTGCCTTTAGAAGTGACCCCTGTGCTGAGAAAATTTAATTTTTCACGTGGCCATCTAGTCGCGCCCTCATGATCAAAGATCACAGTCAAAGAATCTCGAGATCAAAGAATTTGCAGGTTTGCGATCAAAGAATTTGCAGGCTGAGATCAAACAATAAAAAATGTAAAAGTCAATTTTTAGGCAGAAATATATGAAACCACAGCCATGCCTTGATAGAACGAAGCCTTCTGAGCAAACCCCGCCCTCATTTGGCTTAATAAGCCACCCCTGAGCTGAAAATTTTTTTTTCAAGTGCCCATCTAGTCATGCCCTCGCGATCAAAGAATCTCGCGATCAAAGAATTTGCAGCCTTGCGATGAAAGATTGTTAGCGAGCCACGATCAAAGAATACAAAAGTTAAAAACTCTATTTTTTGACCATTTTGAAAGAAACCATAGGCATGGCTCGATAGAGGCAAGATCCCTGAGCAAAACCCACCATAGTTTCACCTCAGAAATCCCCCGGGCAGAGATATTTGAATTTTTCTGACCGCTAGCTAAAAACAAGATGGCGGCAGTCGCGATCAAAGAAATCCTCATGATCTAAGATTCTTTGATTGTAAGCCTGCAAATTCTTTGATCGTGAGGTGGGACTAGATGGCTAAAACCCCACTCTTCTTTCGCAAAATAACCACATAAATGTCTCCATTGACTTATAATGGGAAATTAAAACTTTAATAACTTTTGACTGGATTAATATTTTTTCACCAAATGAAAAGTGGCATGTTCCTTGACCCAAGCTCTTTCAGCTGAGCAAAGTTGCAGAGCAACATGCCATGTGACAGCCGCACAGCACCACGGACAAAATCAGAAAAGCTGCCCACATAACTGGCGAAAAGTGCACTTCAGCATTTTGGTGTGCAAAAACTGTAAGTTGAACCGAAATTAAATTTGGCAGATCAAGAGATCTACCATGCTACACCACGCATACCAAATTTCATGCAAATCCATTAAAGGGTCCAAAGTTATTAACGCACAAAAGTTTGAGTTTAACATAGAAGAGGCTTCATAACCGTAAATATAGGGGTGCAACCGCACCCCTATAATATATTCCATGACTGAGCATGCTGACATGCTACAGTAAAGGAGAATGGGGGAGATTTAGGCCTCACGATCCCAATGACACACCAAGGCATCTGTCAGACTGTGGAGGATTGGGGTGGTGTGTGTGGAGGGGTTAGGGGTTCAACCCTAATGTCTCATTTCCTGACTTTTTTTGCTTTAACCCTAAATGAAGCATTAACACAGTTTTTTGCATAGAATTTCCTTACTTTTTGAAAAAATGTAATATAAGTAGTAAAAAACACATATTGGTGAGAGTGCGGAGCCCAGCTCCCACCAAGTTGCCAGTTTTTGCAAAACAATATGCATCTGGGCCCACGCTCCCACTTATGCAAAGCTACGGAGCCATGCAGCAGCACTATAGGGCACCAAATCCTTGTAACAGTAATTTACACATATCTTGGGAACCGTAAAAGCTAGAAAATAAATACTAGCATCATTGTAATCATGACAGTAAGTACTTCATGCAACATTGCAAAGACTGTACCCATATCTCGCATCATTTCTGAGCTCTGGGCACCAAAAAGCACTGGACAGGCACTCTTTCAACCCTTGTGACAGTACTGTCACAATATCTCATGAACCATGCAACGTACAAACAAAATTCAACTGCAGGCTTACTCTACAATGTCAAATCTTATTCCACTGGCTTAGATCACCTAAAGGTGATCTAAGCCTCCTATATCGAAAAGTCTGTATCTCACTTCATTTCCGAGATTACGGTGCCAAAAGTCATGACACAGACTTGCAATGTAATCCTATGGGAAAAATGTCAATTACGTAATTGAATATCTCTGCAACACATTATTTCCCCAACACCTAAACAGCATAGTTCACATCTCTATGACATCCCCTCAACATCCTGAAAATTTCAAGTAAAAAGACCAAACTATTATTGAGATATGGTCATCCCAATTTGGGCCATCTGGTCTTTCCTAGGGCCATCTAGTCTTTCTCATGAACATTCCAAAAATACATATACATTTTCCCATAGGATATGATGGGAATTTCAAATTGTAATAACTTTTGAACAGATTAATATTTTTTCACCAAACAAAAAGCGGCATGTTCCTTTGCCCAAGCTCTTTCTACATCCCAAGTTTTGGATCAATAGCCCACACGGCATCTGCACAGCGCCATGGACAAAAAATGTGCAAAAGTGCCGAAAAGTGCATTTTTTTGCACTTTGCTGCGCAAAAACCATATGTCCAACTAAAACACAATTTAGTAAATCAAGAGATTTACTACACCAGACTGTGCATTCCAAATTTTGTGCAAATCCGTTGAATGGTTGCAAAGTTATTATCGTGCAAAATGCGAGGTTTAACATTAAAAGTGCCTACCACAATGCAAAACGCTATATGCAAAATGTAAAGTGTGTCACACAATATCTCTGCAGCAACTTAATTTTCCAATCCCTAAATACCATAATTCACATGTACAGGACATCCCATCAACACCCTGCAAATTTCAATTTAAAAGACCAAACCGTGTCTGAGATATACCGTAACATTTTAAGGTTTGAGATTTTCATTGGTCAGAGTGGCAGAATTCTGCACCTGTTTACATTTTACACACCTAACGACTGAAACATATGTCCATGGCAGTAAGGCTAGCTACCCTATAAATTTCAAGCTGCTACCACAATGCAAAACGCTGTCCGCAAAATGTAAACTGCGCCACGCCATATCACCACAACAAATGTATTTTCTGACACCTAAGCATGATAATTCACATCTACAGGACATCCTGTCAACACACTCCAAATTTCAAGTTAAATTCCAATCTGTTTCTGAGATATTTAATTTTAAAAGTTGTTAAAATTGGGCTATCTGGTCCCTCCAAATCTGGCAATCTAGTCCTTCCCTCGGCATCAAAGAATCTTTGATTGTAAGCCTGCAAATTCTTTGATTGTGAAGAGGGACCAGATGACCAAAACTCCATTCTTTGTTCACAAAATAACCATATAAATTTTCCAATTGACTAACAATGGGAACTTAAAAGTGCTATAACTTTTGAATGTCTCAATATTTTTTCACCAAATGAAAAGCAGCATGTTCGTCCAGTGAAGCTCTTTCAAACAAGCCATGTCACAGAGCAGTACACCACACAACGGCTGTGCAGTGCCACAAACAATATCCCCAAAACTGCCTCCAAAACTGGATAATTTTGCGTTTTTCAGCATTTTCATGCTCAAAGACTGTAAGTCCGACCAAAACAGAATTTGGCAGATCAAGAGACCTACCATGCCTCACCGCGCATACCACATTTCAGGCAAATCCGTTGAACGGGTCCAAAGTTATTAACGCACAAAATTTTGACTTTAACATAGAAGTGACATCTCAACCCAAAATATAGTGGAGCGACCGCGACCTGTATATATACAGTATATATATATTTATGCCATACCTGTGAGGATAAAAAAGGCAAATATTTTCAATATTCTCAGGGTGGTCTGACCTACGGTGAGAATATCACATTTATCCTCATGGTAGGTAAATTATCCACACAGTAGGTAGAGATTGGCCCATTGGGAACTTATTTGCATATTCGGCCTCAGTAACAGTGGTAACCGTATTCAAATGCGAGTAACTTTAAAACGAAAAATGATAGCATGGTACTGTGAGCACGTAAGTTGTTCAGCACAAAAATATCTACAAAATAAATGGTGTTTCATTTATGGCTAACTTTTATTTTGTTATATAATTAGCTTAAAAACAGCAAAAAATGCATTTTTTCACTTTTTTTGACAAACAAATGTGAATAACTTTAAGACAAAAAATGATAGCATGGTACTGCGAGCACGAAAGTTGTTCAGCACATAAATATCTAAAAAATGAGTGGTGTTTTTTTATGAGTAACTTTTATTTTTTATATAATAAGCAAAAAACTGCAGAAAATGCATTTTTTTTTACTTTTTCAACAAACAAAAGCGAATAACTTTAAAACAAAAAATGATAGCATGGTACTACGAGCATGAAAGTTGTTCAGCACAAAAATATCTACAAAATGAGTGGTGTTTCATTTATAGATACCTTTTAGTTTTTTTATAATTAGCAAACAAACTGCATAAAATTGAATTTTTTTCATTTTTGCAACAAACGAAAGCATATAACTTTAAAATGAAAAATAATAGCATGGTACTTTGGAAAAAAGTTGATCAGGACAAAAATACCTACAAAGTGAGTGGTGTTTCATTTATAGATTTCTTTAGATTTTTTATAATCTGCAAAAAATGGCAAGAATTTACTTTTTTTCAGTTTTTTGGAGGTATGGCATAAACTGAATACGGTAACCACCCCACTGGAAATCTTGTTGATATTTTTTGTTCTCATGCCAGTTGACCCGACGACATCACTCGCGACTTCGCCACTCGTGATGTTATTGGGTCAATTAGCACTCAAACAAAAATTATAAAATGGGTAGGCTAAACCAGCCAATCAGAGACCAAGCTCACCATGCATGGAATATGTTCCATGCATGAGTTAAAAAAAGAATGGCAGCAAAAAGGCTAAAATCATTAAGCCATAGAACATTGGCATTTAAAAATGCTACCATTGTTGTTTCCTCTCTAATATTAATCAACAGGGAAGGAGGGGGTGAATGGACATTTCTGACCCCAAAAATAAAATGTCACCACAGAACCAAATGAAGTAAGCCAAAATGTATAACCTCACTGAAACAGTTTTAAAAGCAGTCTCCCCTTCATGAAAAGCAAATGAACGCGGCAGCCTGCGCGTGCTGGTCCATGAATACACACGCTGAATGGAGTGCTTCAAAACCCCGGTTCAAAACAAAATGCCAATATCATGTCTGACAGCCCCCAAAACAAAAAAATACCTGCCACCCAGCGGCACCTAATCAAAACAGAGTTTACAGCAATAAGAGCATCACATAAAGTTCCTGTAAATGCGCATATGCGATGCATGTGTAGCAGGATTCTTTCTCAGTAAAGTAGAGCAATCCCTGTAGATCTAGGGGCCTTTAAATCCCATTATACTCCCTACTGAGAAAAACCTAAAACACATCACAAATGCTCTCCACATGTCCCTCCCGACAGGAAAAGGTTGATGAGGAATGTCATGGAGGCAAGGTGGGATGAGTGTTCAGGGAATGAAAAAACAACACCCCCCAACAGAAAAATAAACTAGTGCGTACTGTACCTTTAGACAGGGGCTACACTTCTCAAATTCCCGATCCTGCAGTGATGACATGCTGCCTTCAGACGGGACCTCCGCTACCACTGTTTCTTGTATAAGAGTCTACTATTTTGGTATACAGCCATGTGCAAATGACCTCAGCAATATTAAGTAGTTTGGGCGGAAGGACTTTTTTATCATTGCTTAGCAGAATAAAATGATTTTCAACATATAAGCATGATTTTCTTAACTGTCCAATCTAAAACAAATAGGAGCCCATTTTATAAATGCAATAAGACACTCCAGGGTGTGCATGGAACATATTTTACCGCACACCAGTGGCTAAAGGCACTCGGCCAAGGCCTCGTACCTTATTACGGCCCTGGCCGTGCAGTAAAATATGTTCCATGCACACCCTGCCATGTCTTGTAGCTTACATATCGACAATATTTCCAGTAGGGTGGTTGTATATCCCTTACATATACACATATACGCACTTGTGAAAGCACCATGCGATACAATGTATTAAATACATGATAAAGTGTATTGTAATGATTAAGTTTTAATGTAATGCATATATAGGGGATATACAATAGGCTGACTAAAAATAGGAAACTTGCCTTTATGTGTGAGGGGGGGCAGGACCGTAACTTACAAGTAGTGGAGCCTTGAGTGACTTATGAAAGTCCTGTTTGCTCACATAAAGAGTCAGACCATTGTATATTCAATTTATACTGAAACATTTTACTAGCAATAGCTTTAAATCTGCTTACTGCATGAAGATTTAAGTTTCTCTGATTTTAACAGCTGGCTTCAGTGGTGCACATGGATATTGTACTGAGATCAGCATTATTAAAGCTGCTCTCTGATTGGTTCAGTATGCATTATAATGTACCCAACAGGGCAGTATATCATCTGTTAAATACCCAACTCACAAGATAATATGATGTCTTGTGAGTTGGGTATGAAATGTTATATTATATTAAATTATATTGTAATGTATAGTAAGGGTTTGTTCTGCATAGATTTCCAAGCTAACTGAAACATTGTTGTACCACAGTTCAAAGGTCATGGAACGTGGTCATACCCTTCTGTGGTACAGTAATGTTCCAGGTGATCCGGAAATCCTCAAGGCAGCTGGTGCTTTTCACCGGGTTGATGAGCATACAGCAATCAGTTCAAGTTCTGAACAGAAACCACCGGCACTTCACTACTGCAGAACAATGAAAACACTGTTTAAAAAAAAATTAATAAAGAAAAACTAAAACAAACTATACACCATAAAACAGACTGGTTGGGTAACCCTGCACAACCAGTCTGTGCTGCCACATCGGGCTTCTGATTACGTCAGACCTCTCGAGCTTTGCTCTTGAGGTCTGATGTAATCAGAACCCGTTTACGGCAGCACAGGCTGGTTGTGCATGGTTTCCCATATAGTATTCTCTGTATATTGCATTATATAATATTATCTGGCCTTGAGAAGCCACCTAGGCTCGGTATGCCACAGTAGTATACTGAAAGAGAAAAAGGAGGGACTTATAGGTACTGTCTCAATGAAATCATTCTGTGCTTAGTCAATCTCTATTATCCTTCTATTCTTTTTTTTTTTTTTCAATTGTTTAACCAGGAGTAGCACACTAAGCTGAAAGCTTGTTTACAGGTGCAACCTGGGAGCACAGGGAAGTCAAGTGACTTGCTCAGGGTCACATAGTATGCAAGTGGGGGCTGTGGGATTCAAACCCAGGCCTCCAGATTTGCAGCTCAGAGCCTTAAACCACTGTGCTATACTGCCTCTTAGTAAACAAGAGTTGCATTTTCTGCAGATAGTTTATTTTTTTATTGTTTTTCCATTTTGGTTGGGGGTGGGTCATAAAATACAGACCAGACCACAGAATTTAACCCTTGTTGTGATGTGGACTTCTATACATGTCCTGAATTCCTATATGTTCTAATTTTACTGGCAGCCTGAAGGGTAACTCAAACATTTTCGAAGGCATGTGAGTCATAAGGCACTCTAGAAGGTTTAATGCATATTTTAGTGTTGCAGAATACAACTGCTCAGACCCCATTTGTTGCTGGATAAGCTGAAGGAAATCACTTCTATTTCAAATTGTTGCTTTCTGTGATCTTCTTGTGTTCTGCCAGTCCAGACATTTTCAATGTAAACCCTACAATTTTTGTGCATCGTCTCGTATAAATGTAGCAGACAATGTGCTACAGGGTTTCAGTACTTTGAACTGCTGCAAAGCCATAGTTTAGGAGTACCCCAGGGACAGTCGCAATTTGCTGTGAATGTATGTGTTCCTAAACTGTTTTTTTTTTTTGGACCGTCTCAAAAATGTCCTGTTTCACTTGACAGATTATTCAAACAGTTTAGAGCTGGAAGCTTTTTGGTTTTTTAATTATCACAGTAATTTTGCAAAATGGAGGCCTTCCCTCATTATTTAGACGATAACAGTGTATATGGTGATTAGTGTATTATAGGCCGAAAATCACAAATGTTATGGCCAGGTAGAAAACTACACTGAAATTTAAAACATACATCAAAGTTTGTTTTTTCTCTTCATACTCAATGTGACTTTGGTTATGCTGGCCTCCGCTTTTACAGTTTAATGACATCATGCTTATTATATTTTTTTCCTATATACATTTTTTCCTTCCTAATCACTCCTGGCATCCCTCCATCTGTCTGGTCCCCAAGCCCCGTCACCCAGCTTCTCTGGGACTTACCTTGCTTGCCGACGTCCTGGCTACTGGACTGTGGTGGGGTGCCTGGTCACTGGTGCAAGACCTGTGAGGGCCCGGACTTCATCCTGTAGCCAGAGGGTTTTCTCCTCCTTGGCTAGGCTTCCCCCAGGGCCTGACTGTGCAGTGACAAGGCAGACGAGCTCCGCCTCCACGGAGAGTTCCCAACATGTCTAGGTGTGGCCCGTCACTCCTGACGTGTCCAGACCTGCACTGTCACCAGAACACCTCCAGGTGGCACAGTATTGCAGCAGGTTACGTTATCCCCCCACGCTCGAAGGGAGGAGGGCTGTCCACTGAATGCTCAATCCTCCCTCCCCCAGCCAGCTTCTCCAGCGACCTGTGTCTGTTGCCAAATCCGAGTCGCCAGTATGGCAGGAGGTAAGGTGCCTCCACCTCAGCTCTCCATGCCACCGAGCTGACCATGCTTATTGTACTTTTTTTTGGGAGGGGGTGGTACAAAGAAAGGCTACAGGTGCTGCAGTTTTTCAGTTTTTAAATCATGGGTATCCACCATCTTTGTGCAAACAGCTTTCTGTTTTCTCACAAACAACCTCATATCCCCAGCACTGTCTCTACAGAGGCACTAGACAGGGTTGCCCCATGTTGCCTAGTCTATTCATGCTTGCAACTGAACCCCTCCTCTGCACAATAAACAACCCTCCAGCCATATCTGGAATTTCTTCCAAGAGTTTTTTTTCTGTAAACTTTTGGCATTTGCTGATGATATTTTACTAATGATCACCCCCCACCCCCGCTTTCTATTTTAGCAATACTACATGGTTAACTAGGCATTTCCTAAGGATTAATACCTAGCTGGGGGTGTTGATGGCACTTGGTACAACCAAGGACTATTCACTACAGCAAGAGCATGAAGCAAATGGAAATGCTTGGTTGTAGGGGCATTATTGTGATTATAAGTCTAATCGTGTTGGTAAGGGGAAACATTGCAGTCCTCCCCCCATGCTTTTTTCCCTGTCCCACCTGGCTGCCTTCCTTCCTCCCTAATTGCCAACCCCCGTTACCCACCATCTCGGGGACTTACCTGGGGCAGGTCCCCCACAGATCTACCCCAAGTGGTAGGGTTCAAGGAGGGAAGTCCATCCTCCCCACCCCAGAAGCACAAGCCAGAAGTCCCCAGGGTCCAGTAGGTAGTGCGGGGGGCTTCAACGATTGGGGAATCATCCTGAGGCTGGCACAGGTGTTTTCCATTTTCTATCCATGTTCTCCCCCCTGATGTCAGGCCTAGCCCTGAGGTGGCCTCACATGCTCTAGCATGCCCGGGGGCAGCCAAGCTCCCTGGCCCACCACAGGGGTTGCTAGAGTGGTGGGACCGGACGTCCTCCCTCCATAGCTGGAAGTGTTGTCTCACAGCAGCATCTACCCGGCCCTGAGGGTCACCTGGAAGACTTCCTAGGTTTGCTTCCGAACCTGGGACGCCGACATGGGAGCGCCGCAGTGCTACCAACTGAGCTATCAGATGGCTGCATTAAAAAAAAAAATAAAGTAAGGAAAGTTTACAAATGTTTACACCACTTTGAGCTCTACTGGGCATTTCTAAGGCATTAATGCCCAGTACACTACCTAGGTGCAAACCAGAGTGCCTGCACCCTTCAAGAATAATTAATTAGACTTATAGTTCCTATTTAATGTCACTGCTAAAATAATTTTCTGTTTTCTCAGGGCTTCCTATTAAATGGTCACAATCAGAATTTATTCCGCTGAGTAAGAACTGCACAAAACATCTAGTGCTGGATATTCAAAGAGTAGGACTCGAGCGCAGTTCCCAATTTTAGGCTGTACCTGCATCCTCCAAGATGTGTCAAAAAGATTTAAAGGCTATTTTTAAACATCTTGATGTATTTACAACAGTTTCCGTGATTTACAGCTGCTTGTATCCTTTTTAGTACTGCAGATTGTGGCAACTTAGACGACTTCTGAAGTAGTCTAACTTTCAGGTACAGATTGCAAAAATGCGGCAGAAATGTGCCACAACATCTCCCCACTTCACTGGGCTTTGACTATCCAGCCCCTAACCTTCAGGTTAGAAGCGGTTATGATATTATCTCACAATTAGATCACTAGTTTGGGATGCCACTTATTATGGGAACCCCAACGCGGTGCAAAAAAATTAAAACATTTCCATGGTTTGTCCTGTCAGGGCAGGGGCAGGGCTACTGCTCAGGGCCCAGGTGGCCCCCAGTGACCTAGAATCCATAACAAGTGGGGGTCACTGGGAGCTGGCTGAGGGAGGGAGGGAGGAGCATCCAAGGGACAGATCCCCTCCCTCAGGGTGTGGGATACATACAACATCTCACTGTGCAAGTGCCATTTGGCAGAGGCCAGGTGGTAGCGCTAGTGAACACACACTGAAGGGAAGGACCAGCCATCAAATGCCATGCACACATGTGCCCCACCGCATGTCTTTTTATTTTGGTCTGGACTCCCGATCCTTCAGTCGTAAGTCAGCCCAGTGCCCCACCTGCTGCCCCCTATACCCAGGCTTACCTCCCTGGGGGGGATGCCGGGAGGACTACCCCTCCAATGGTCACTATTGGCAAGCCCTGGCTTACCCCCCATCCGGGTCGTAGCCACAAGAGGGGGACCCCCCGGTGGACAGTGGTGGCAGTGGGGATGGCGGCAGAGCCGGAAGTCATGCCTAGGGGTTGGCTTTTGCGTGAATGCTGGAGCACTGGTGGCAGGGACGTGCAATGATGACCAGCGTCTGCCCCCTTCCAAGTATTGGCTCCAGCTGTGGTGGTACCACCAGCCTCCACCAGTGTCCAGGAAGTAGCGGACATTCTTCCTCCCCTTCCACCAGAGAAGGAGAGCAGTCTCAGGATGCTCGATCCTTCTTCCCCAGCCAGCCCTCTGACTCCTGGGTTCATTTTCGAACCCAGGTCATCGGTGTTGCAAGCAGAAATCCAACCGCTGTGCCATTGGGATGGCTGCCCCACTGCATGTCTGCATGCGCAGCATTGCATGACAGTGCCTGGGGAGAAAAACCAGCAGAGAACAGCCCCCTTCTGATCTAGCACCCCCCCTGCAGCAGGCTTATGCATGACTGACACGGCTGGCCACCCACCACCACCTGTGGTCCTGGGTATTTGGTGGGTAACTGGTAAGCCCGTGGGAATGTCAGTGATGGGGCAGGGGTTGCTGCAGGACAGGGATCAGAGGTACAGAAACACAAGGTAGAAAAGAAATTTGTATTTACCATTGGGAGAGGCTATTAAATGTCCCCCATAATGCACAAGACCTGCCTCTGTTGTATTCCCTCCACTGAGGAGTTGCTCCTGTGGTGTACCTGGCACAGAGAACAGCAGTACTGCGTGTTCAAATACAGCACTAGGTTGGCTGGCAACCTAGTACTTGGAGCCCCAATCCCTCTGACCGTGTTGTACAAGATAGAGGATTATCACAGATTCATAGAAATGAACAGTGCATGTACGGACAACTAAATTCCAGGAATTCACACTGAGCCCTAGTAACAGTGGATAAAATAAAAAAAGGTACTCCAAGTCTGAATTGATAGCACTGCCAGGGGACGTAGCCAGGATTTTTATGGGATGGAGGGGTACAACAAGAAAATCTCCCAAGTAACAAGAGGACTGTAAACCTTTCAGTGCATAATGGAATTCTGACATACTGTATTTATGAGAGGGAACATTTCTTGCTGTTTTGAAATCCTTTGCTGGTAAAAAGCAGCAGTGCTGAAAGTCTGAAAGCCTCCTGCTTCTCAAGAATACTTTTTGCACATGTATTCCTTTTTTGTACATGTACTTTTATGGATTCTTTCCCTTTTTCTCCCCGACCCGGGACCCTGGCAGACACGTATGTGTGCGTGCGGGGAGGCGCACACACACGCCGGGTACTGGCTCAGCCCCTTCCACCCCACCCCTGGCTATTGCCACCACCCCCTCACACCTATGCTTCCCACCGGACCCCCACCTGGCGGGAGCGGAATTACGGAGGGTGCAGTCATCCACCCTGGGAGGGGAGAGCTGCCTTGCAGCTGCCCAATCCCGCTCCCTCCCCCCCCATGCAGGCTCCCTGATGACCCGAGGTCATTCTCCAACCCGGGTCGCCAGCATAGCAAGAGGTAAGACGTCCAGCACCTCAGCCCTCAGCACCACCGGGCCGGCTGCACATGTATTCTGACCTATGAGAAATGTAGCTGGCAGTGTTTTTTGACTATACACACTAGTTAAGAATTGCCCAGCTGATATGCAACATCTTGTTTTCAGTGGTGTCTGGCTCTGACCCATTTTTGCAGCTGGGTAGACAGAAGCAAAGGTGTCTTGCTGAAGGTCACACAGAATTATGTGTAGCTCTATCGGCTCTTGCACTAACAGACAGACAAAGAAAGCAGGTGACTTGATGACTTTTTTGGACCAAGACTAGGTTTTGGTGCACAGCTATTAGGCCTACTCAGTCCTTTTCTTCTGGAGATAGGCCTCAAATCTAATGTAAAGAAGCTAACTTACTGGTCCAATAAAAATATCAAATCAGCTGTTTCATCTAGCTGTTTCCACAAGGTCATAGAGTGAGTAAGGGGTGCTGGTGGTGGGATTTGAACCCTGGACTTCTGACTGACACTTTTTCACTCTAACCACTAAGCAACCCTATATTTTAACTAGCCTACTCATTAATCTCAAGCCTACCACTTCAGGTGCCAGTGAGTAAATAAAAGAAAGAAACCCTTGAAAGTCACTACAGTTGCTGGTCCAGTGGCATGGAGGTCTGAGCCGTCCAACGCCTTATTTCCTGCCATGCCAGTGACCCAGGTTCGGGAACAGGCCCGGGCTGGTGGGGGTCGGCTGGGAAGGGGGGGCTGGGATAGGACTGAATGGCTGTCAGGCAGCTGTCCTCTGCTGGATTGGGGAAGCTGGCCGCACCGGCTCTTGGTTGCCACCAGGTGGAAGCCTGGCAGTAAGTATATAGGAGTGCCAGGGGGCAGATGGTAGTCACAGGAGGGGGGGAGGGAGTCGCAGTCTTGAGACCCACGTGCATCTCCACACACATGCACTCCTTGAGAATTCTGTGGCTGGGGAAGGGAGGGCAGAAAACACCCAGGGGGAAAATGTCAGGCTTGTGATGCCCGCCCACTGCACCCCCACCCACCTAATCACTGGGATAACCTGCAGCGACAGACTGGATTTTGGCATCGGGGGAGAACAGCACCAGCCATGGGAGGGGGGAGGGGCAATCCATGGGGGCCTGAGATGCAAGGTAAGTTCTGAGGAGGCTATAGATGGTGGAGAAGAGTAGTGAGGCTGGTAGAAGGGAACCTCTCCCACCGTGGCCGAGGAGGAAAAAACTTATATGAAAAAAGAGTCACTGCAGTTGGCTGGCCTGGTGGTGCGGTGGTAGTGCTACCAGCCTCCACGCCGGTGACACCGGAATAGGAACAATCTTGGGTTGCTGCGGGCTGGCCGGGGGGGAGAGGACAAAGCATCCAATGAAGCGCGCTCCTGTTCCGGGGTGGGAGGCTTGCCACAACTGCCTCATGGCTGGCACCAGTGGAGGCCTGGTGGCAGTGTGGGCCTGAGAGTGGCAACAAGTAGGTGGGTGCTGCAGGACTCCGCAACATGTGTGTGCCTCCACGTGCGCACAGTGATGTGCATTCCCCAGCAATGTGCTTTGGGAGAAAATGGAGGAAAATACAGCAAGGCATTCATACCCGACGCTCTGCACACCAAGCCCCCCCCCGTCCCACGTCCAGGAATAACCTGCCGGCCAAAGTGGATCTGGACTTCGAGGGGGAGGAATCATGGTCCTCCCTCTCCTGACCCCACCACTGGGGGCAGTAAGTGGAGATACCCGGACCGGTCAGATAAGCCTGTGGTAGTGGTGGATGGTGGGGGTTGGGGGGGGAGGGCAGAAGTGGCACCCCAGCCTGCCTCAGCCAGGCAGAATAAACAGAATATAGAAAAAAGAGTCACTGCAGTTGTGTATGGGCCAGTAATCAACCTCCTCACATACAGGGCCTTTAAACTGGGGTCACCAGGAGTCTTTTCATTACTGACCGTTGTAACACGTGACTCATCCCTTGCATCAGCCCTCATCTCTGTGAACTTTGCGTATAATGGTGAGTCATGATTTTGTGGAAAGAAGGTGGTACCATGTAGAACAATAACACAAGGTGTGAGGGATGTGCGACAGACTCAAGGTAAAATCTTGACTTCTGATTGGCTGTATCAGTATGGACAGTGGTGATGGCATGAGTATGTGATGTAGTTCTTGCCTTCTGTAGTGTGACTGCTGGGGAGAGGGCAGTCAAGTGCATTCTATGGAAACAGAGAGCCAGTATAGTACCTTTGATTGCCATCTGAGTCAACAGCAGCTCATCAGATGGAAAGAAATCAACTTCCATGGCGAACCCATCCGGGAATTTTAGAAAGCTGCTCAGAGTCAGCCCATCAGCGTAGAGGTAGTGCTACTGCTTGTGATGTTGGCGACCTGGGTTCGGGAATGAGCCCAAGTTATCGAAGGCCAGCCTGGGAGGGGAGGATTGAACATCCCACAGGACGTTCTCCCTGGGGGTGGGGTGGGGGGCCCACTACCGCCATGGGACTGCCACCTGGGTGACTATGGGTGGCAGTGTAGGCTGAAGTGTGAGCAGGGACAGGGAAGGACGCCCTTTGCTGAGCTGAATGGACACCTTGCATCCCACTGGCTCCAGTGTGTGCTTCCCAGAGAGTGGGGTGGGGCCAGAAAATGGAAAACACTTCAACCAGCACAGAATGATGGCCACACCCACTGACCTAGGCTAGCTTCTTGCACACAATGCTAGCCTTTCTGAGGGAGTTAGGTCTGTCAGAGGACCTCCACCAAGGGAAGGGGGTACTGTGGGTGCATGGCAGGGAGCAGGTAAGCCCTGGGAGAAGGTAGAGTGATGGGGTTGGGACTCTGGGTGGCTCAGAGGGCCTGAGTCAGCCTGAGCAGTAAGGGGGCAAAAAGTATAAATTTAAAAACAAGCCACTCAGAATCTGATACCATTGGTTGATGTGGTTTGATCATAGAAGAGAACTTGGAGGTACAGTTCAGCTGAGAAGGGCACAAAGTAGAAACTAAAGACAGAAATATAGAAAAATAGACAATGTTGGCAGAAAAAGACCAAAAGTTCATCTAGTCTGCCTGGAGTTCTCTTTGTCCACACAGGGTTTTATGTCTTCCGAGCTGCCTCCCTGCTCCCTTCCCCACTGCTACTGACCTGAGTAACCACCAGACCCTTCACTCTGTCCCAACCATGCATGAAACCACTTATGGTCTTGGCGCTCACCACCTCCACTGGCAGATTGTTCCATGGATTCACCACCCTTTCCGTAAAATATAATTTCCTCACATCCCTCTTAAAGCCACTCCCCCCCACCCCCAGTTTCCACTCATGACCTCAAGTTCTTGACTCCATACTCCTGCTAAATAGTTCCCCATAGTTCACTTTGTTTATTCCCTTCAGGAACCTGAAGATCTCTATCATACCCCGCCCCCCCCGCCTGGTCTCCGGTGAGTACATGTTCAGTGCCTTTAGAGGATCTTTGTAAGATCTGCTCTGTTAGCCCTGAATCATCTTGGTCACCCTGCGTTGCCCAGTCTCCAGCCTGTCCCTGTCCTTCCTTAGGTGAGGACTCCAGAACTTAGCACAGTGTTCCAGGTGTGGCCTTACCAGTGACCTATATAGAGGTACTAGTACCTCCTTTTTCCTGAGATCAACTTTTTTTTTTGAGATCAAAGACTGGAATAGCATTGAGAAGAGGATTTCTGGGATAGGTCTTCTCCATCTGCAAACGAGGACCATGGTTCCATGTTCCAATAAGGAAATGGGTGTTGTGTTAAAATATGTCCCGGATTTTCTACAGATAAGTTTCGTTAGAATATATTGTCTCATGTTGGCTCGGTGGTGCCAGGCGATAGGGGATCACCAGGCACGCTGGCGACCCGGGTTTGCACCCGAGCCTGGAACGTCAGGAGTGCAGGCCGGCAGGGAGGGCTAAAGAGCATCCCTTGAATGCTCTCCGAGTTATGGAGGGCACCACCCTGTAGCAGCTCCTCGTGGCTGGATTCGGTCTTGCACTTTGCGACGTGGGTGACCACGCGTTGCCTGCACAAGAAACAAGGACGCTGCAGCGTGCCTCCTGGGGCGGGGAAATAAAATACAGGAAAATAGCCACCCATGCTGGCCAGATGACAGCAGCCCACCTCCCCTGGCCGGGAAGCTGGGAACCCCCCCAGGTCGACCCTGCGCCGACCAAGATGTGAGGGGGTGCTGACAAGGGTACCTCGATCTCCCCTCCTGGATACCCCACTATGGGTAGGGGGCCCCCCAACGAAGGGATACATCGGGACAGTTGGCAGCTGGGGAAATGGATGGCAGAATGAGGGAATGGCGGAGGGTGAGGACTTGGCCACCAGAAGGAGTGGGCGGCCAGGTTGGAGGAAGGGGGCATAAACAAAGGTTGCAAAAAAAAAAAGAAAAACATATATTGTCTCAGTTGTTCTAATAATTCAGTATTAACTGTGTGAGTGTAATAAGAACATTAGTGTGCAATCATCATGACAGAAGGACTCCCACTGGGCACCAACAGGCCCTCAGAGATTTGCTATTATTAAATCAATACACATTCCATTGCTGGTCAAATTTGTATTAATTAATTAGTTTGTTTGTTTGTTTGTTTATTTATTTCAGAATTTTTGGCCAGGAAAGGCAAACTGAGCTGAAGCTCATTTCCAGGTACGACCCAGGAGCACTGGGAGGTTAAATGACTTGCTCAGGGTCACAGAGAATATGAGTGGTGATTGTGGGTTTCAAACCCAGGACTCCTTGGGTCTCCATGTTCACTGCTTGGTGCTCTAATGTGTAGGCTTTACTGCTATACTAAATGAAATGCTTATGCCTAACTCAGTTTGCCTAATAAATTATCTGCCTCATAACATATGTGCCACATTTTGCACAAACATAAGAAAAAACATAAAGATAAAAAACAAAAAAACGGTTTTAAATGCTGAAGGTGGTTTGCCTAGTTTGATAATTTGTGTAACTCATGTTCTTCCTAAAATCACTAGGTCTGATCTCTGCTCGCAACTGTACATTTTTTCTAATTGGTTGAGGAACTCTCACGTCTCACCTAAGACTTTAGGAAAGGACTGCAGATTTGATTAAACTTTCATTTAAGTTAAATCCTTCCTAAACTTGCTAAGTCAAAGTTCTCGGACAGTACATTCTTCTGGGATATCAAACTGAGTCTATTGTTGATTTCTGTTGTCTAAAATCAGCAAGTCTTCATTTTCTGAATGTCTGCACTGTACAACTAATTAGGCTGGGATGGGTAACTGCAATTCCCAAGGTTTCCTGGATAGATTCTCTGTACTCTACAGAAAGTCTTGGTGGGACTTCCCATGCCAATCACATCTGGAGGGTGACTGACAGGTGAAATAAGTTAAAGGTGAATTGCATTTAGGTGGAACAGGAGAATGGAGGGAGAGAAAGAGAAAGTACAGAGACAGCTCTTCAGAGCTCAGTCGTGGGGTGGACACTTCCTGGCACCCAACCCTATTCCAGGACTGTTGTCTGATTGTAGTATCGTACTAGTATTGGACTGAACTGTCTGAGGCTTTCAACACCTTGGGCTGGATTCACAAAACGTTGTGGGACTAAGTTCCACTCTTCAACTCCAGTTATGGCCTGAAATCTCTGCAGCTGTGGAGATTTGTATTCTCAGTCCACCGCAGCTGCAGGAGATGTTATACCTAGTCCTGCCTGGTGTAACATTTTCCACAGCAGTGGGGGAAAAAACACCCACAAACTGTCATAAATCATGGAACCAGTTGTAAACTGGTTCCACCTCTGTGAATACCACAGCTGTGGGAAAAACTGTCTCTCTCTGCAAGTGGCAACCAACTTACGTCGAGTTTTTCCCACATCTGCGGGGTTTTTGGGGGCTTTGTGAATTCAGAGCCATGTTGCCCCTCTGGTGGGAGAAATTAGGGGCTAGAGTTTCAAATGCTGTGGGAACTAAGTCCCATGCCACAGCCCCAACCGCAGGACAAAATCTCTGCACCTGTGAGATTTGTATTTTCAGCTAGCGCAGCTGTGGGGGATATTTATGCCTGGTTCCACCAGGCATAACTTTTCCCGCAGCTGCACCTGACAAAATAATGCAAGCTGTGGTAAATTGTGGAGCTAGTGTGAGCCGCTCCACTTCAGCTCACCGCAGCTGGAGGAAAAACAGCTCCACAACTGGAGACCCATTTGCGGCCATTTTTTTTCCCATAGCTGTGGGATTTTTGAGGGCTTTGAAAATCCTGCCCTAGGAGTGGAAGATAAGAACTTGGAGACTGACTCATTAGGATCTAAATGGCGTAAAAGATAGACTGGGTTCAATATATTGCCGCCTGGCATGTGGCCTTCAGGTCATGAATAAAGAGTGTCCATTGTGTTTTGGGACTAGGATGTTGCTGCAGGTAAGAGCCTGCTATCATTCAAATGTCTGAGAGGTAAACTGTGATCAGGGCTTTGAATCTATGATTGGGTGTTAGATTAAATTGCCTTGAAAGTGAATTAAACTGAACTGAACTCGGCATGTGTTTGAACAACATTAATGACATGGCCGTCACCCAAGATTGGAGCCTTAATTATCAGTTGCCTGCTGAGACTTTGTGTCTCGACCTTCCTCTGAGTGGTAGGATAGAAGAAGAAGACAAAGATGAAGGAAAAGAATTAGTATTCATATAGCCAAACTCTCCCAGCTTTGTTTGCTGTCCATTTATAATCTACCACTTCCTCTTCCCACACTCCTTCTCTACTCAGGTCCCCCCTATTTCCTACTACCTCTTTCCTGCTCTGTCCTCTCCTAATCAATTTCTGCCACTTCCTCACTCCCATGAGCATTTCCCACTGATCCCCTCCTCTCTCCCCCTCCAATATTAATCTGTTCCCCCTCTACCGGAATTCTTGGCTCCTTCCCTTCCTTACCCCCCATTCCCCCTCTCTTGCTACTCCCTCAATTCCTGCACCACCCCTCTCCTCTCCTCTCCTCTACCTCCTCTCTCTCCATACCCTGCCCCTCCCAGCACTCTTCTCTCCGACACTCAGCAGCATAAACTATGCTTTCATATTTGTACTTCGACAAAAGAACTGTTGTTAAAACATGTCTTGCTATGTTCTCCTCATCTTTTATTGTACCTCATTTCTTACCCTTGTATAGCCCCAATTTAAGTTTTATTTGCACTTTGCAATACCGCTTGTAGTCACCAATATGTTGCCCTCTGTTATCTCTTAATCTGTTTGTAATTCCTTGTTCTGTTTTGTAATGACGTGGCACCTCTGTAAACGAGCCTCTGGCTCAAAGGTACATCCAAAATGCAAATAAATTAAAAAGTACCCCAAAGCACTTTACAAGCAATGAGAGACTGGTAGTGAAGTGGCTGCAAATGTGCAGTGTCAGCGGTTTCACACATCTACACCCACACACAGCCTTGGACAATTCCAGTTTTATGGGAAAGGGGATGTTGGCAAGGACACACTGGTAAAAATCCCCTACTCTTGTGAAACGTGCCTTGAGTTCTTTTGCTTCCACCTGGACGACTCCCACCAGGATAGCACCAGAGATGAGCAGCAGGGACGTTGGATTAACGTGTCATCCGAAGGACGGCACACCCCGACAGTACAGCATCCCCCTAATACTGCACTTTGGTGCCAGAATTTATGTAGTGACCCCAATCCTGGTCTAGGAATAAACCCACGACCCTTTAGTCAAGAGGCAGATGTGCTGCCAACTGAGACACTCTGATGCCAATCAACATTCATCATTGAGTAGTAAAAATGCCTTAGATCACCAACTGCTGTGGTTGGGGGGAACTGCTGGGGGGGGGGTCAAAAAGATGGAAAAGTAGTCTGTGATATACTGAATAAATCCCGTACTTGAGAACTCTATCACTGTGGACACTGTAATTGTTGGGTTTGTCTTCCAACACCACTTCCATACACCTTTCAGGGCCCCACACTATGTGCCCACATGTAGGGTCTCCTTGGCACTAGGAACCCTGGCTGTCCCCCTTTCCAGGGTAGGAGGGCCCTGTACATTATCTTACCGCTGGGAGCCAGCTTACACAACCCCTTTCTTGTTCTAATTAGAACCAAAGAATGTCCTAAATAGTTTGGCTTTCTGAACTTCGTTTTTTTTGTTTTGTGCCTAAAAATGTGCATATATTTACATACTGGATATATGCAAATGACAGCTAGAATATTTTCCACCTGACAGTACTTAAGTTATTATTTATAAAATTAATCATAAAAGCAGTTTTAAAATGTCTTTGAGAAATAAACATATAAAAATGTACTGAAGATGAATCTAATTATGACTGTGGCATATTAATGTTAAAAAGCTATATGATAACCAGCCCTGTGGTGCTGAGGGTTGAGGTGCTGGATGCCACAACTCACGCCATGCCAGCAACCCAGGTCTGGGAGTGAGCTTGGGTTGCTGGGGGTCGGCGGGGGTGGGAGAGGATTGAGTGTCCATAGGACAGCTCTCCTCTCTCGGGAAAGGATGGGGCACAGAGACCGGCATAGCCTGACACTTATCGGAGGCTAGGTGTTGACATGCCTGGTCGTGATAGATCGGGGTGGGCAGGTGGAGCAACTGGTGGGCATGCTGCTTGTGGATGCACGTGCGGCACGCCCCCTGCCAGCACTGCACACTCTGCATGTTGTAGCGGCTTGATGGCTGCCTGAGTGTATCCGTGCTGGATCCAGGAGGGAATCACCAATGCGGATCCGGGCTTGGTGGGGGAGTTGATCACTGTCTGCCACCCCGCCCAGGGGGGTAAGCTCTTGGTTAATGGGTGATCGCTCTCAGTGAGAGACCGGTGCGGGTCAGACGGCAGCCAGAGGATAAGGATGCGAGGACACCAGAGCCGACCTGGGGCCCCAGGGGAGAAAAAGTCAATACAAAAAAAAGGTGCATGATGATATTTTTTGCTAACTAACAAATACTGCTGCTTTAACCCTGACATATGTTGTATAAAACAGATCTGTCAGCTGCCAGGTAGCGTGTGGTTTCAGACCGCACACCTACAGTAGTACTATTAGGTAGAAAATCTTCTAATTGGTTGAAGGAAAAAGAAATATGATTTTAAGATAAAGTAGGTACAGGAAACTTTTTAAAAATAATTTAACTTTGTATGTCTGCTATTATAACATGGGGTGTGAGAAAAGAGAAACTGATTTGGTCACTTACTGTCACCTGAACGTTGATTAGTCCCTGATATACCCACAGCTAGTTGTGAAGGGGCTATGCCGAACAGATCCCTGGGCAGACCTGCACTCATTATCTGTGGGTAAAATGAGTTTCACAGAGCAGCCATTGAAATCCATCAGTATGTGGGTTTCAGTTTAACTTAGCTTGTGTTTCTATTTTCACATAGTTCCTTGCAAAACACCACTGTGGGGTTCTTTTCCTCAGGCTGGTATTATGGTGAGAGAGAGAGAGAGAGAGAGAGAGAGAGCTGTGTCGACGATGTCTGCTCTGCTGAATGATTCCCCACCCCCCCGCCTGGCAGACCTCGGGGACCAAGCGCATAGTGAAGCCCCCATGCTGTGATCAGGCTGTGCTGTATCAGGGAGTTTGTACAGTGCAGCGGGGAGAAGCTGATCCCTGACCCATTGCTGCCTGCAGTCTGTCCTGTCTTACGTGCCCCCCCCCCCGGCTATGCACCCAAACCCAGCCGTCTGCTGTTTCTACACTTGTGGCTATATGCTGCCGGTCTGTGTGTGTGTGTGTCTCTCTCTCTGTCTGTCTTTAAAATGCACAGTTGTGAAGCAAGAGACACAGACCATGAGGAAACCGTTTACAAGAACTGCAGCTCCTGAGACAGTCATCAGTGCAAGACAGAGAGACTGACTACGTCACCCGGGTAACAGGATACCATGCAGTGAGGTCACACAAACAGAGACAGCAAGAGAGCAGCTGAACCAGCGATAGACAGAGCGCGCTACACAGCCCCCCTCTTGATCGCTTGCTCTCTCTCTCTCGCTCGAGTGTGCAAGAGAGAGACATGCAGTACATGCTGTTGTTACCTCAGGCAGAAACCATCCGGTGTTGTGTCTCTGTCCTGTGTGTCCTCAGTCCCCCCCATGCTGTCTGGTGCAGTATCTCCTCGTGTGGTCATCTGGGGGTGAGAGAAAGAAAGAACACGGGTGGTGTGTTGATGGTTGTGCAGTGACACACTGCTGAAATGAGAGAGACAGAAACACTGCGTGTGTGTGTGTGTGTGTCTCTCTTTGTCTGTATTGAATTCCTGTGCACTAAAAAAGGGAAGTGTGCCTTGGGGGGTATGAAAGCTGCTGTCCATATCTGATGATGTGCTCACAAATGCTATTTGTTGTGCTCCCTGTTGGCTCTGCACACATGCACGGGGGGAAAAGTATGAGATCTGTGGCAGGGTGGCTGGCTGAACACTTCTTATACAGATGGCTTAAAAGTCTTTTTTTTTTTTTTATATCCTCTCCCGTCTCTCCCATCTCCCTCATCTCTCCAGCCCTCACATCATTGGGAGCCCCAGTGGAGTCTGCCCCAACTTCTGCCACTTACCTTGAGCCTCCCAGCTTCCCTCATGGAGCTGTGGTTCTACCCCCCCAGGCAGGGATGAGGTGGGACTCCTGCAACCCAAACACTTCTGGTTTCATCAGGATCTGGGATTGGCCAGGCAGGTGCAAGCAATCAAGGGATCTGCTCCAGAGCTCTGTCTTCTCAGAGCCTGGAGAGTGCTTTCTCTGTTCTGTAGACGTGATGTGCGCCCTGGATATCAAGGCAAACCAGCCGACATCCATCATGTCTTCCCCCTGCATCCGCCTGAGCACTTGCTGTACCCGGGCCTCTGCCTGGGGCCAGTCAAGTGCCGAGTCACTATCCCCTCCCTCCCCCAGAGTAGAAGAGCTGTCCCTGGGACACTCCCCCTTCTCCACCCGGCTGGGCCTCCAACTTCCTGGGTTCATCCCCGAACATGAGTCGTCGGCGTCGCAAGTGGTAGTGCTACCACTGCGCTGGTGGGCCGGCCTGAAAGTCTGTTGAGGTTGATGTCGGAAATTTACAAACCTTGTCAGCTGATGATATCATAATTGATTGACTAATGTTTTAATGATGTCCAAATTAAATTATCGATTGACTAGTATGCATTCTAATTTAATTAGCATGTGTTATGGGCTGGTAATTATGCAGTTTTCTTATACGGAAAAAGGCCTAACCACGTATGATATCATATGAAAATTCTACTCCACCACTGGTGCAAACACATCACGTTACCATGTGCTGTTCCCCAACAATGCACACCTACACCATTTTCATGCATCCTTCCCTATTTATTATTTTTGTGCCAATTTTACCGGTGCGCTAACACACTTCAGGGTGTGCAGTCACACTATGATATATGCACTCAGCTTTGCCTTATGCCTCACAAAGCATCCAAGGTGTGTGAAGATTAGAGCATGGCCAGACACCCTTTTATGTATTATCCCTTACATACACCACACTACTGGTGAATAAATTGGGTCAATAAATCATTTTATTTTACAATAAATGTCTATTTTCACTTAAAACATGCTATTACCATTTAGAATATGGACACAGAGTGCAGAGAACAATGGGCCAGACAGAGTTTACGATGGAAGGAAAGGAAGTGTGAAGCTACTACAAGGCAAAGCACTAATAAAAACATTAAATCAGTGTGGTGTATATCAAATATGTGATAACTTGCGGTGGAATAACACATTTACATTTTTTTTTTGCCTCATTTATTTTATCCTTTATGTAACTATGCCTGCTGGACTATGTTAACCTGTTAAATAAATCAAGAAATACTGTATGCTCAGTCAGGTAACAGGGTGCAGAGCGGGGTAGCAAGCCCCTTAACTTACAAACAGACCAAGAACAAGTTCTGCACTCCTCTGCAAATGACCACAGAAAAAGGCAACACTGCAGTTTCAGCATCAGCATAGCAGTTATAACAGCGTTTCAGTGGTCGCAATGTACAATGACCGCTTTCCCATGTCCGAGTGAACACTCCCCTGTGCTACTCAGTTTTCATTAGCGGTCATTGTATATTGCGACCATTGAAACGCTAACTGCTATGCTGCTGCTGATACTGCGGTGTTGGAACTAAATAGAATGTTTACTGCCTATCCAGTGTTTTTTCTGTGGTCATTTGCAGAGGAGTGCAGGGCTTGTTCTTGGTCTGTTTGTTAACCTGTTGACTGCTGCTGTTCTTCCTGGGACCCCCATGAAAATGAGATGCATCTCATAGGGTTATCCTGGTTGGAGTAATTTAAAGTAAATAAATGATAAAAGAATATATTTTTATCTCCACATGAGTAGTAAAACCTTTGTAACTTAAAAGTGGCTTTGTCACTTACGACCTGTGGGTCTTGTCACTCACTAGTGAAGAACAATGTGTTATTCCACTGCAACGATAACATCCAGGAAGTGTTTTTTTTTTTCTATTATCTATTTTTCTCTGTAAAACATTATAGTTGACGTGGGCGGTATCTGAGAAACTGAGATTACATTTTCTTTCAAATTTGCTGTCCCAGGCTGGAGAACAAGTCGGGTGGGGACAGCAGAGTTCCATTCATCTAAAAGACTCCTATGTTTTGGGTGTAAACAGTGGCCGAGCCAAAGTTAGATGCTTCTTGCCAAGCAGATGGCCATGATAACAGCAGACTCTATCTAGCATGCTGTACCCTTGTTCATTCAATCAGCATGTTTAAATCTCTTTTCTTATAAATTCCTACATTTTCTGGGGATGCTACTGGTGTGCAGCTCATACCCGAAAACCAAGAGAATCCTGTGCACCTGCCCCCCCCCCCATATAGCCTGCCATTCTTTTAAAGTTTAGCAGTAATTTCATATTCACTTCTGTTTCACTCCATGATTTGGGGAAGTGGCTTCTTGGTAATAGATGTCACCAAGGTAAACCCCACAGATGGGTGCCTACCTTAACATTTTAATTTGTATTTATTTAGTTATTTGGCTAGTTATTTATTTATTTATTCTTTGGAAGATTCAGACAATACCTTTGGACACAAGTGCTGTTTTACAAAGATTCCACATCAGTTTACAAAGTTACATCCAAGACAAAGACATAGCAGGCAAAGCATATTCCAGACGAAACGTCGGTTGGGCAGTCACTATACATGCCTAAATTAAACACCATACAGATTGCACAGCTGATCAAATAAGGACAAGTTCAAGGCAGTGAGCTGCGTACAGAGACAGTAGAAAAAAACGCAGAGTGACAGAGCTGGATCATTAACAGGTGTAGCTGCACTGAGTTGCTAATGCGGCCCATAGGGATCTTTTGAATTTGTCAATCATGGGGAGGTTCAGTGTGGTTTCTGGCAATTCATTTAACCAGCCTGTAGCCCTAACAGCAAAGCACTGTTTGCCCAGCTGAGTTCTGCGGAGAGGTAGTTCAAGGGCATTCCTGGCCATGTTCCTTGTATTATCTTGGTCTGCAACGGAGTGGAAACAATTTTTTAGAGCGGGGGTGTTAGGCCTAACAGTGCTTTCTTGGCTAGTATACAGGTCTGTAACTTTATCCTACTACGTAATGGTATCCATTTGGTTTGTGCGTAATGAGTACAGCTGTGGGCGCGCTTGTCAGCCCCCAACACAAAGCGACGTCCTTTATTTCAGAGCACCTTGATCCTGTTTAATATCAAGTCACAGGCAACTGGGTAAATGGGTAGGCCATAGTCAACTAGGCGCAGGATGGAGCTGGACTCTATCAATTGCCTGGCGTTTGTAGTAAGGTTGCTTCAGTTTCTGAAAAGGGCACCCATTCTTCTGTTCACTGAAGACACCAGATTATCTAGATATGGGGGGCAAATGACAGAGTGTCCTCCAGTATCACTCTGAGATATTTAAACATTTCCACCTGTTCTAACTTCTGATCTTTACTACTGAGGATGCCAAGGGAGGAGACCTTTCTGTTCATCTGTGGTCTAGTGAAAAACAGTTTTGGTTTTTTTGTAGTTGAGGACTAGTTTATTATTAGTGAACCAGTTTTCTAATGCCTCAAAGTCACCCTGTAGGCTAGAGGTGAGGTTACCAGGGTCATTGCTTTTAGTGTCGATGACTGAATCATCTGCACGTAGCAGAACATTAGCTGACCGACAGGCACCAGGCAAGTGGTTAGTGAAGAGGCCGAAGAGGGCAAGGCCCAGAATGGAGCCCTGTGGCACGCCTGTGGATACACTCCCAGTGTCAGATAGGGAGCTTTCACATGCTGTGTGCGTTCTGATAGGTAGCTTTGGAACCAGGCTACTGACTCCCTAGACAGACCGAGACGGAGGAGTCTGTGGAGCAGGAGCTTGTAGTTAACAAGGTCAAAGGCCTTTGATAGAGTGCTATAAATGGCTCCTACCATGTTACCATTATCAACGGCCTCATGCAAGTAGCTGGAGTATTCTGACAGTGCTGTATCAGTGCTGTGGAGTTTCCTAAAGCCATGCTGCTGGGCACATTGTAATTTGTTCTTTTCAAGGTAAGTGACAAGCTGGTCCAACACAATTCTCTCCAGAGGCTTAGATAGTGGGGAGAGACTTGAAATGGGTCTGTAGCTGGCTAGGTTGGAACAGTCACCACTTTTAAAGACTGGTGTGACCAGTGCATACTTCTGTTTCTCTGAGAAATGAGAGTACCATAAAGAGAAGCTGAACATTTTGGAGATGGGGTAGGAGAGTTCCTCCAGAGCCAGTGCTAGTAGCTGCATGTCAAGTGAGTCCCTCCCCCCCAACCCTGATTTTGTCAAAGACCTTCCTGATATATTTGAGGGTGTTCTTAACTGTGACAGGTCTAAAGTAGAATTTAGGGTGCCCTAGGTCAGAGTCTTCCATGAGGCTAGCTCTATAATCAATCCCACCACAGGGGGCGGGTCTGGCATATTGGGGATGATGGCACTGAGGTTGGTGAAGGCTTCATTGAATCGTCTGGCTATCTCTTAAGTTTCAAGATTCTCTTTCCCTTCAACCATGAGCATTCTCAGGGGAAGTTTTTCCCCTTAGCAGTGGAGTTCCAAAACATTCTCCCCAAATCTTTTCCTGTTTCTCCAGTTAAAGCTTACTTGGGTCTTGCAGTACTCATATCGGGCCAGCCTAATCCCTCGGGTGAATTTGTTTCTTGCCTCTTTCTATTTTTGGAGGTGAGCTGGGGACCCAGTCTCCATGGCCACTGACCACAACCTGTCCCTCTCTTTTATGACAGCAAGAAGCTCAGGGGTGATCCAGGCATATGGTGTATCCCTGACCTCATGTTTTGTGAGGGGTTCGAATTTGTCGCAGGCATTAGCGAATTCCGTAATAAAGAATTCAAGGGCTGAGTGATATCAGGTATGGCAGTGAGGAAACTCCAGTCAATCAGGGCAACATGAGACTTGAAATCAGGCAGCTTACATCTGTTAAGGACCCAGCTAGTGATGAGTCGAGGCAGGGTCTCGGTCTGTTTAACTGCCCACACACATTGCACCTGCGAGTGGTCAACATAGGGTGTCGGGCAGCACCTTGATTTATTTAACCCTGTTGAGATGAGTTACCAGAATCCAGTCAATTAAAGTCATTGTGCCAGTTCTGCAGATGGTTCTGGTGTATTCTGTGACCATTTGGGACAGGAAAGGAATGGCCATCTTGTCCCTGTGGCCAGAGCTGCACTTAGCAACCCATTTAATATAGTCAACTCACCAGTGACTATGCATTCCCAGTTTGGGCTGATTTGTTGAAGTACGGAGTAAAGCAGTCAAGGCCCCATTGTTGTTTACCGGGGGGGGGGAGAGACTGACAGCAGGACGAGAGATTTGTGACCTTGCCCCAGCAATATTTTAACAGCCAGACATTCACAGTCCCTATCCAGATTTGTAAATTCTAGTTTGAAGCTTTGTGGGTTGGACCTAAGATAGATGAGGCAACCCCCACCTCGCTTCCCTCTTCTAAAGATGTTAAACTCTGGTAGGGAGATGGCTGAGTCAGGTATTTTGGCGTTGAGACAGGTTTCAGTAAGAGATATGATATACAATCATGCTGCTACAACATAGGCTTCAAGCTGAGTACATTTAGGTAGGAGGCTTCCTATGTTTAGCAAGACTATCTTTAATTGCCTTTGGCTACCTGGGCCAGGGCCAGAGTTAGCTGCTCGGCCTGGGTTGGGGTGGATGTTTCCAGATAACAGGGGTAGTGATAGTCTTTAGCCCCCTGAGGTGCTGAGGTAATGCCTCAGTCTACAAGATTTTAACCTGAGGGAATAAATCTTGTGCTTGTGCCTGGTAACACTGAAGCTCCAGGAAATCCTTTAGCATTCACCAAGTGACACCAGATGGAGGTGCTCTTTGGGTAAAGTGAGGTGCAGGGTAACGTGAGCACTGAAGAACAGTTTGGGAGGGTTGAGGGGCCAATGTAGCAACCTCTGTCTAAAGAAGGTGTTACTCTTGCCTCAGCCTGTGCAGTCTCAAGGCACATTAAAATAGGTATGTGGGCCAATAGAATCAGCAGTGGTATTGCTGTTGGCCTCAGAGGGGGTAAGCCCAGCAAAGGAGGTAATAGCTCACATTGTAGGGGCATTTCTTTGGGAGCCAAGACCCAACCTAGTTACAGGTCCTAACACAAGTTAGCTTTAAATACTTTTGAATTAGGATAACTCTGCAGGATAGAAATTGGGCATGCATTTCAGAGTTAGGGTCCACCCAGTTAGGGAGTGAGCAGTAAGCTAGGAATGTGAAGATACCCAATAACTCGTAGATGAACAATTTACCAATCTACACCTAGCAAATTAAAAGTTTAGGACCAAGCCAGCCTGGTGGCGCTGAGGGCTGAGCTGCTGCTGAGCCATCGGGGGTTGGCAGGGGCAAGAGAGGATCGAGCATCCAGAGGACTGCTGTCCTCTCTCGAGGAGGAAGGGGTTGTCATCCCACCTGTTGATCGCCCTCTGGTGGGGGCTAGAGGGTGGTGCAGGCTGGGAGACAGGCAGCCGGTGTGTGTGTGTGCCCCACACGTGCGTGCCTACGCCTTACACTTTGAGGAAGGGACACCAGAAAATGGAAAATGGCAGTTGGGGGCTTCATGAAGTCCCGACCCCTTTCTGCCGGTCCACTGTTGTGGCCTCCCGGATTTGGATTGTGCTCCAGAGGGGTGGTAGCTCCCTTCCTGGCCCCGCCATGGGAGGAGGTCTTGGGGATAGTCGTGGTGGTCAGCCTGGTGGACGGGTGGTGCGGGATGGAGTCCCTGCCCCAGTGCGCCCAGGAGGATAAACACTTGAATAAAAAAAAACAAAGAAAATAAAAGTTTAGGACCACCCGGATAGTGTGTATGCAGTATGCTTAGGGTATACAGGTTACCAACAGCACCAGGATGAACAGTTTACCAAATTTCACCTAGCAAATTAAGAGGTAGACTAACACAGATTGAGTCACCAGAATTACACCTTGCAAATAGAGGGCTCTATGCACAATGGTGTGGGTTGCCTATCCGGGGGCAACCCTATGTCAGAATGCTACGCAGTGGGGGTCCAGCGGGTCCCTGGCAGCATTCATGGCAGGTGCACCAGCCCCTTGTGCACACGATCCCCCTGCTGCTTGTGCAGCTGTGTGCCATGGATGGTTTGGGGGGAGTTTCGAGGGTATGCCCACACTCTATGCCATGCACAAAGGTATGTAGTGCCAAGTACAGATGGCCACAGGACACACCAGTGTAGACCGTGCCATAATCAGTGTGCACCCCCATCAATGACACACACTGGCTCTGGTGGGACAGTGAGTCCCCCCCACTTTGATGCCCCAGCCCTCCTAGCTGCATGGTAGGGTTGGGGACATACCTCCGGGCACTCGCCTATACTTTCAAGATCCCGGAACTCACACCTACCCAGAATCCCCTGCTCACATGGAGCAGGGGATCCACTATGGGACCCAGGACAGGCATCTGATTAGATGCCCGCCTATGTTCTCCGCTCTGCACCCATTCTCCCCCCCCACAATCCTGCACACTGGGAGCAGGGGCAGGGCTGTGTACAGGTGGCCAGCGATCGTGAATGCTGTTCGGTGCACACCTGTCCATTGCCTTGTGCTTGTACCTAGCGCACATTAGTGCAAAGAGCCCAGAATGTTTAGGTCCACCTGGATAGGGTGTATGCAGTATGCTTAGGGTGAGCAGCATACCCAAATTTACCCAGTAAATTGAGAGGTTAAGGTCACCCAGATAGAGTGTATGCAGTGGGCTAGATGGGTCTTCTGTGGCATCACCCATGGCTACAATTGTAGAGACATTTCTTGTACCAACAGGCAGTAATTTTACAGCAGCATTAAACACATGTACACAAATAGATTAGTATACAATGTAACTCCTAGCAAGTCTTCTGATTATCATTAGCTAGGCAGATCAGCGGAGTGAATAATGACTGTCTAGTAACTCACAGCACACTCCGGCACTTTGCTAAAGTCAGTATGCACAAGAACAGTACTCGCATGCAGTGACAGTTAATATACCGGAGCAGCGAGTCAGTATGCACAAGAACAGTACTCGCATGCAGTGACAGTTAATATACCGGAGCAGTGAGTCAGTATGCACAAGAACAGTACTCGCATGCAGTGACAGTTAACATATCGGAACAGTGAGTCAGTATGTACAAGAACAGTACATGCATGCAGTGACAGTTAATATACCGGAGCAGTGAGTCAGTATGCACAAAAACAGTACTCACATGCAGCGACAGTTAATATACCGGAGCAGTGAGTCAGTGTGCACAAGAACAGTACATGCATGCAGCGACAGTTAATATACCGGAGCAGTGAGTCAGTATGCACAAGAACAGTACATGCATGCAGCGACAGTTAATATACCGGAGCAGTGAGTCAGTATGCACAAGAACAGTACTTGCATGCAGCGACAGTTAATATACCGGAGCAGTGAGTCAGTATGCACAAGAACAGTACATGCATGCAGCGACAGTTAATATACCGGAGCAGTGAGTCAGTATGCACAAGAACAGTACTCACATGCAGCGACAGTTAATATACCGGAGCGGCGAGTCAGTATGCACAAGAACAGTACTCACATGCAGCGACAGTTAATATATCGAGCAGCGAGTCATGCATTTGTGAACAGTACTGCTTGGCAGTGACAGTTAATACTGGAGCAGCGAGTCAGTATGCACAAGAACAGTACTCGCATGCAGTGACAGTTAATATACCAGAGCAGCGAGTCAGTATGCACAAGAACAGTACTCGCATGCAGTGACAGTTAATATACCAGAGCAGCGAGTCAGTATGCACAAGAACAGTACTCGCATGCAGTGACAGTTAATATACCGGAGCAGCGAGTCAGTATGCGCAAGAACTGTGTTCACATGCAGTGACAGTTCATATACCGTAGCAGTGAGTGGTAGTGTGGCTGGCTGCTGGCTGTCTCCTTGGCTGACTCCTTACGTTGCCCTTTGCTCTCAGCTCGTAGCATGAGAGTTGCTAGGACAGAGCCATATTTAGGCAGGAAACGGGTCATAGAATCATCTCTGATCAACTGGAGGTGCAGGAGGTGAGGGCTGCAGGCTCTCTGTGTCAGCAGCTTGAGAAGATGTAAAGGAAGATGCGTAAAGGAAGGGATAACGTGCACAAGGGAGGGAGGGAAGGGGATAGAAGCTCTACAGGTAATGCTCCAGATCATCAAAGGGAAAAAGATTCATGTGGGGGTGGTGTATAGACCACACTCACAGGGCATAGAGTTGGATAGGGAACTGGGGGGCCAGATCAGGAGGGTAGGGGTGAGAGTGAGCACTGTAATACTAGGCAGCTTCAATCTACCTGGAGTAGAATAGAACTCCCTGGCTACCTCCTGTAACAGGGAATAGGTCATCCTGGATGCTGTCCAGGAGAGTTTCCTGATACGGGGAGTCACAGAACCAACAAGGGAGGAGGCCATACTAGATCTAGTGCTATCAGATGGGGAGAATGTCCGGGATGTTGAAGTGAGGGAACCCCTTGCAGGCAGTGACCACCGCGCGGTATGGTTTACCATCTATATGGGGAAGGAACCACCCATGTCAAAAACGAAAGTGGTGGACTTCAGGAAGGCAGACTTCGACAGGATGGGTATTATGTTAGAGGAGCACCTGGCAAAGCTCAAACCAGACATGGATGTGGACCAGAAATGGTCCATCATTAAGATGGGATTAATCGAGGCCACCAACACTTATGAAAAGTCACGTAAAGAAAGTACCAGAACCAAAAGACTTAGCTTGTATAGCAGGAAGGTGACTGACAAGGTGAAAGAAAAGAGGGAAGCCTTCCTTAAGTACAAGCGTATCTCGAGGCAGGAGGACAGAGAGGCATATGCGGAGAAATCTCGAAAGGCAGAGAGAGAGGTCTGGGCAGCCAAGGCTGAGAAAGGACTAAGACTGGGGCAGAGGATTAAGGATGAGGAGAAGGACTTCTTCCAGTACATTGAGGAGAGAAGAAGCAGAAGGGATGGGATAGTTAGGATAAAGAGGGAGGGAGGGAGGAAGGGCAGAAAAAGGTGAGGAGCAAGCAGAGGTACTAAATGGGTATTTTTGCTCAGTCTTCACCAGGAAAGTGGACCGGCCTATGCCATAGAGAAGATTAAGGGGAAACTGGGGGGGGGGGGGAGTATGAAGGGGAGACTGGGGTAGACAGAGTCTTAAGAGGACTAAGGAAACTGTGGGTAGACAAGGCACTTGGCCCAGATGGGGTACACCTGAGGGTCCTCAGGGAATTGGTGGGGATGCTTGCAGGCCTGTTGAGAGACTGTTCAACACTTCGCTGGAGAAGGGGTGTTTGCCACGGGACTGGAGGACAGTTCATGTGGTACCCCTACACAAGAGTGGACCCAGAGACGAGCTGGGCAATTACAGGCCAATGAGTCTGACCTCCACAGTGGGTAAGTTAATGGAGGCTATTCTAAAAGAACGGCTGGTATCTGTCCTTGAGGAGAATGATCTCCAAGATGACAGACATCATGGGTTTGTAAGGGGGAGATCACGTCAAACCTACATGATAGACTTCTTTGACTGGGTTACAAGGTCATTAGACAGGGGACGGGTGGTGGACGTCCTATACCTGGACTTCAGCAAGGCATTCGATTCAGTACCACATGGCAGGCTGATCAGCAAGCCGGGGGACCCAGGAATAGGGGACAAATTGCTGGAGTGGGTCAAGAACTGGCTAAGGGACAGGAGCCAGAGAGTGGTGGTAGGGGAGAACTGTCTAAACCTAGGCCTGTAATCAGTGGGGTCCCACAGGGCTCAGTACTCGGACCTGTGCTGTTCAACATATTTATAAGTGACATAGCGGAGGGGGTCAGCAGTAAAATGTGCCTTTTTGCAGATGATACTAAGCTCTGTGGGAGGGTGGACACAAAGGAAGGGAGACAGGATTTAAGGGAGGACCTGGCTAAACTGGAGAAATGGTCAGGAGTCCGGCAGTTGGGTTTCAATGCTAGGAAATGTAAGGTAATGCACATGGGAGCCAGAAACCCAAGGGCTAGATACTGGCAAGGAGGAATACAGGTGACAGTGATGGGAGGAAAAGGACCTTGGAGTAATGGTCAGGGGTGATATGCAGCACACAGCATGGGGCCAAAAGGCAGCAGCCAAGGCAAATTAAATGCTGGGCTGCAATGCCAGGGGAATCACCTCTAATAGGGAGGAAGTTTTTCCGCCACTGTACAGGTCACTGGTGAGACCACACCTGGAGTACTGTGTTCAGTTCTGGTGCCCTTACACGAAGAAGGATATCAAACTACTGGAGGGTGTCCAGCAGAGGGTGACCAAAATGATCCATGGGCATGGGGGACAGAACATATGAGGAGAGGCTGAGGGAACTAAACATGTACTCCCTGGAGGAAAGAAGAGAGAGGGGGATATGATTGAAACCTTCAAGTACCTCAAGGACATGCACAGAGTTGATGCTGAGGGCATCTTTAACTTAAGAAAGGAAGGTGCAACAAGAGGGTGGAGCCTAAAACAGGTGGGGGGGTAGGCTCAAGAAAGAAATGAGGAGGCATTTTTCACTGAAAGGGTGGTGAAGGGGTGGAACGAGTTGCCAGAGGAGGTGGTGGCAGCAAAGACAGTGGCCAAATTCAAGGGGGGTGGGACAGGGTGAAAAGGAAAATTAGGATGGAAGGGGGAGGAAATTGGGAGGGTGGGGAAGGACTCCAGGAGGAATAGGGGAGCAGCTCCAGGAAACTAACTGAGCTGCACACTCAAGCAGACTCAGTAGACCGTTGTGGCCTGTTTCTGCTGGCAATTACTTATGTTCGTATGTGTCTGTGAGGCGATCGCAGAGGGGAGGGAGGGAAGAGGTGCCATGCACATCCTCATGACCCCAAGGCCAGAGCAGAAATGGCTAAGAAAGTCCAGGAATGGCTGCAAAAGGGATGAGGCATCAGAAGAGTTTCAGTGGGCTTCAGAGACGCACCATTTTTTCCCCAAGGAGTGCCTCTTGCTCAACGTCGGTAATACTTCGGGTTCTAGGATGGCTGTCTATTATTGTCCATCCCTTAATCAGTTTATATAACTTTTACATTTCTCTCCTTCCACCTGTTTATCAAGTTCCTTTTTGAATGTATCACTGGTGTTGCAGCTCACTAATCTCGCTGGAAGGTTATTGCAGATATTCACCATCCTTCGAGAGAAAAAAAAAAAAGTTTCCTAGCATTTGTTGTGTAATGTGCTGCTTCTAGTAGTTTATAGACATAGGATGGGATATTCAAAAGGGTTGCACCATGCGCAATAGGGTTGCGCCTGCGCAAGTCCGAAATTGCGCCATTCTGCGATATTCAGCAGGAGGCAGTTGCGCCACTGAAAACATGCTGAGCAACAGCGCAATGCAAATGAATGCATGCTGAACTGGAGGGGGAGGAACCATGCATAAACTGCACAGCTCGATATTCAGCCAGGCTGTGCAGAGTTGTGCAGCGCAACCCCAACCTGCACCTGCACAACTTTGAGCCAAAAAAAGGAGAAGTCGAGGGCCACCCACAGGTGAGCTGCCGCAGTGCAGGCGCAACACAGCAGCTGCCACCTGTGGCTGGCCCTAACTTCTCCTGTGTGCCCCCCTGCAGCCTGATGCGTGGGCAAAAAGCGAAAAGTCCCCCTCCCCGACTGGCCCGATCGTGGGCATAGCTTAAATCACCCCCCACCAGCCCGATCGCGGGCAGCAAAGTGTCCCCTCCCCTGAACATATCCCTGGTGGTTCAGTGGACCACTAAGCCCGATTGCGGGCTGAAGAGTTTAAACCCCCTGAACATATCCCTGGTGGTCCAGTGGACCGATAAGCCCGATCGTGGGCTGAAGAAGTTTAACCCCAGAATGAATCCCTGGTGATCCAGTGGACCGATAAGCCCGATCGCGGGCTGATGAGGTTGAAACCCCAGAGCGTATCCCAGTGGTCCAGTGGACGATAAGCCCGATCGCGGGCTGATGAGGTTGAAACCCCTCCCCAGAATGTATCCCTGGTGGTCCGTGGACGATAAGCCCGATCGCGGGCTGAAGAAGTTTAACCCCTCCAGAACGTATCCCTGGTGGTCCAGTGGACCGATAAGCCCGATCGCGGGCTGATGAGTTGAAAACCCCCAGAATGTATCCCTGGTGGTCCAGTGGACCGATAAGCCCGGTGTGGGCTGAAGAAGTTTAACCCCAAGAATGTATCCCTGGTGGTCCAGTGGACTGATAAGCCCGATTACAGGCTGAAGATTTAACCCCAGAACGTATCCCTGGTGGTCCAGTGGACCGATAAGCCCGATCGCGGGCTGAAGAAGTTTAACCCCAGAACGTATCCCTGGTGGTCCAGTGGACCGATAAGCCCGATTGTGGGCTGCATTATGTTCGACACCCCCACCCCAAGACCATATCCCTGGTGATCTAGTGTCCCCACCCCACCCACCCACCCGAAGCCCCACCCGCTCCCCGGCGGCGGTGGGCGGCAGCATCCACCGCCTGCCACCCGCCGCCTGCCCGACTGACTGCCGGTTAGGGCTGCACGCCCATTGGTGCAGTGCAAGAGCCAATGGTCATGCAGCCCATACCGTACAAGGCAATCCAGATTTGTGAATGAAAAAAAAAAAAAAGAATAGAATTTCTGGTGCCCAACTCAGCCAACAGGGAATAAAATCAAATCTGGCACCCTTCCCCCAACTACCTGATGGGTCCAGTGCCCAACCCAATCCATCAGGGAATAAGAGAAAATGGTCTCCTCCCCCAATAGCTGGACAGATTTAATGCCCAACCTGACCCATCAGGGAATAAAACTAAATCCTCCCCCCCAACTACCTGACTGGTCTGATACCCAACCCAGCCCAACAGGGAATTAATAAAAGTATATCTCTCTCTCCTAAACTACCTGATGAGTCCATTATGCAACCCTACTTGATGGAATAAAAAAACGCTACATTCCCCTCCCCCAACAATCTGTCGGATTCAGTGCCCAACCTGACCCATTGGAATACAAAACAAAATCCAGCCCTCTACCCCTCCAACTACCTGACTGGTCCAATAACTAACCCAGTCCATCAGGGAATAAAAAAAATATGTCCCTCTTTCCCAAACTACCTAATGGGTATGATATGCAATCCAGTCTGTCAGGGAGCAAAAAAAAAGGAAAGTCTTCCTCCCCCAACAACCTGCCAGGTCCGGAGCACAACCTGACCTGTTAGGAAATTAAAAAAAATCTGCCCCTTCCCTTGAAGTACCTGATGGATCCCGTGTTCAACCTGGATCATATAGTAAACCAAACAGAAATAAGGAAGAGGAGCAGTAGAGCAGTGAGCGGAAGGTGGAATGAGGGGTAGTAAACCCTTGCTGTCCCCATGCCCATGTACTCTGGTCACAGTGAGTGGCTCAAACACTGCATGGGAGACTAGGGGCTTCCATCGCACTGCTGCCCCTGCCACTGCCATGCATGTTCTAACCCAGCCTGCTGCACAGCAGAATCCCCTGGTGCCCAACTTGGCCCATCAGGAAATAAAACCAAATATGTCCACTTCCCATGAACTACTTGATGGGTCCAGTGCCCAACCCGGCTCATCAGTGAATAAAAAAAATTTGGCCCCTTCCCCAAACCACGTAACAGGTCTGGTGCTCAACACAATCTGTTTGAGGATAAAAAAAATCTTTCCTCTTTTCCTCTGCCCAACTACCTTATGAGTCCAGGGCCAAATCCGGACTATCGGGGAATAAAAAAATGTCCTCCTACTCTCAACAACCTGACATCCCAACCCCAACTTGGCCTGTCAGGGAGTAAAAAACATTTGTCTTCCACCCTCAAACTACGTGACAGGTCTGATGCTCAACCTGTCCTATGAGGGAATAAAAAAAAATCTGTCCCCCAACTACCTGTCGGGTCTGGTGTCCAACCCAGACCATTACAGAATAAAAAATAAACATGGTGATATGGAGGGGGAGCTATAAGTGAGTTTTGTTCTGGGGAGATGAAACTAATTGCCTGGTGTTGGGTGCACTTGAGGCACTGTATACGGTGTAGGGAGTATTACTGAAAAGCAGTTGCCACTGTATCAAAGCTCTCTGCCTGTAGGCACTGTATGCAAAACATCTGCAAAACTGACATTGAATGCGGTCCTCAAAGGTAATGAGTCAATATATCACATAAATGACACTGACAACATACTGACACTAAAATACTGATTGTGAGAATGTGACATGCAGAATTTGACTGATGTGCGGTATTGCCGCTCTTGCTTCTGCACACCACTTCTGCACTGATTTTCCCCTTCTGCAGTCTGCTTCTGCACTGATCTGATCTTCCCCTTCTGCATTGATCTTTCTGATCTTCCCCTTCTGCACTGATGTTTCTGTTTCTCCTTGTTCCCACTCCTGCAGTGATATTTCCCTTTCTCCAGTGCTGAGCAGACTGGAGTTTGTTATACATACTGTAGTTGTGTAGGGTGTGGGGGCAAAGCCTTGTGTGGTTTTGTGGTTTCAGCTTGGTTTTCGTGGGTTTTTTTGGGGGGCTGTTTTCTGTTCTCACTGTTATGTGCAGGTGTGACTAGTGCTAGTGTTGATGTTGGTCTGCGGGCTTGGGTTATTAGCTTTTGTGTGGTCCACCTGTGTGTCTGGGTTGGTGTGGTTGCTGTGCTTAAGATGTGGGATGTGAGGACTGTGTTTGATTAGTGTGGATTCGGGTTTACTTATGTAGTTTATGTTACTGGTGTTGTGGTTTCTAGTGTCAATGGGGTTGCTGAGTAGTGGGTTTTTACAATGCCACTGCATCTGGTTCGTATCCAAAAGGTGGGGTTTGTGTTGAATTATCATGGATTTCTCTATTTGAAGGAAAAGTCTGTGGGGGACAAAACATATCGGAAATGTGTGGACTATGGTCACCGCCGATGCCTGCGAGAGTTCATACCAGAGAAGAGGTGTTTTTTTTGGAAGGACTGGTACAGACATGTGACAGATGCCTCAGATGCAGCTGTACGATCTGTTCTGGCTGCTGCTAAGTACTGTGGAGTTGCCTTCAGAGGTTGTTCTTCACTGTACTAAGACTCTTCCAAATGCTGTTTGTGGACGCTTGCCACCTGTTTGTTGTCTTCAGAGGACTGTGTGTAGAGCTCGTGCGTTCTTGGTGTCATTCCTCTAGTATGGCTTTGTCTCTGGCAGATTTGGCAATTTCCCCTGAGTATAAAGTTACAGATAGAGGGGAAGATTTTCTGTTGTTTGACAGTGGGAGCAGTGAGCAGAGGTATCTAATATTTTCTACAAAGAGGAATATTACTTTTATGGAAGGGTGCCAGCAGTGGTGAGTTGATGGTAATTTTAAATGTTGCCCTCCTCTGTTTACACATCTATATACTGTGCACGGAATTCATACGTCAGCTGTATTGCCTACATTTTACATGTTAATGACAGATCAAGTGGATCAAGGGAGGTGGCAGGGAACTACAGGCCTGTCAGCCTGACATCGGTGGTGGGCAAGGTGATGGAGGGCATTGTCAAGGAGAGGCTGGGGGGGACCTGGATAAGTCAGGGTGCCTGGACGATAGACAGCATGGATTCATCCCGGGGAAATCGTGTCAGACAAATCTGGTAGAGTTCTATGACTGGGTGACAAGTGCCTTGGACCTGGGTAGACCAGTGGATGTCCTCTTTCTAGACTTCAGCAAGGCATTTGACTCTGTTCCTCATGTGGGCCTGTTGGATAAGCTGGGAGAAATGGGGTGGGAACCAGATGATCAGATGGATAGGCAATTGGCTCCAGGACCCGGACCCAGAGGGCGTGAGTTGTGGGATAGTCTCATCCCCAAGGAGGGTCATTAGTGGGGTCCCACAGGGATCAGTCCTTGGGCCCCTTCTGTTCAACGCCTCGTATCTGACATAAGGACAGGAATCAGGAGTGAGATGAGTCTCTTTGCAGATGACTCGAAACTGGGGTGGTGATGGATGGGAGAGGAGGGAGGGTGGCCCTACAGGGGGACCTGGAGGCTCTGGAAAGATGGTCTAGAAAGTGGAAGCTGAGGTTCAATGCAGGGAAATGCAAGGTACTCCACCTGGGGGCCAGAAACCCAGGCCAAGTGTACACCCTGGGGGGAATGCTACAAGTCTCGATGGCTGAGAGGGACCTGGGGGTGGTGGTGGATGTCAAGATGAACAACTCTGAGATTTGTAGGAGGGCAGCAGCCAAGGCCAACAGGATGCTGGGATGCATCGCTAGGGGATCACCTCTAGAAGGAAGTGATACTCCCTCTGTATAACTGCTTGAGTGAGGCCCACTTTGTGAGTACTGCGTGCAGTTTTGGAAGCCACACTTAAGAGGACATTAACCTCCTGGAAGGGTCCAGAGGAGGGCAACAAAATGATTTGGGGCTTGGGGAACAGGACCTATGAGGAGGCTCGAAGAGCTAAATATGTACACGTTGGAAGAGAGAAGGGACCGGGGGGACATGATAGAGATCTTCAGGTACATGAAGAGGGTAAATAGGGGAGGAACAGTCAGGGTGCTTCGAAGGAAGGAGGAAGGGGCCACTAGAGGGCATGGGTGGAAGCTGGAGGGGGGAAGATTCAGGGGAGAAAGGAGGAGGTGCTACTTCACTGAGAGGGTGGTGGAGCCATGGAATGCACCGCCTAGGGGGCTGATGGAGGCAGAGACAGTGGAGGGGTTCAAGAGGGGGTGGGACAGGCACAGGGGAAGGGTTCTGGAAGCAAAATCCAATGCAGCAAGAATATCCGGAACTGGGAAGGGAGAAGCCAGAGAAGGCGAGGGGACAGCAAGGTCAGCACCCAGGGTGGGGGCTGACCAAGCAAAGCAGACACGAAAGACCGTTAGGCCTATTCTGCTGGCATTTTAGTATGTTAGTATGTTAGATCAGTCTGCTTTGACTTATGAAAGTGTTTTCTCAAATTAGGAGCCTGAGTTCTGAACTGCACTCTCATTCCATACTTTTAGACTTTAAGCAAGGTGCCATGAAGGATCTGTCTGCAGCGTTTCCCGATGCATGTCTCCAAGAGTGCTTTTTCCATTTTTGCCAAGCAGTGTGGGGACGGGTGCAGCAGGTGGCTGGACTGTCTGTTATGTGAAGGATCCTGAGGTTTCTCTGCACGTTCAGTTGTTGTTTAACGTTTGTGCCCATGGGAGATGTTGTGGTGGCTTTCAAGGAGTTACAGGACTAGACATTTGAGATAATGAGTAGGGATGCAAGTTTGTCATGGATGAGGTTTTAATGACCCATCAGTTGTTCATGAAATCATTAATAAACATTAGTAAACGTCGTGGCACTGTCATCATTGCTACGTTTTGATGACAATAGTGAGAGTCATCGAAGTCCTGAATAAAGACCAAACATCATGGACCCATGATGTTTATGACTGCCATGACAAACTTACATCCCTAATAATGAGGACTTGCTACAACTTCTTTTAGACTATTTGAAGATACTTGGTTCAATCATCCAGTTAGGAGGAGTGGTTGCAGGCATTCACTGTTTCCACTGGAATATTGGAATTGCTATGATACAGCTCAGGATGAGACGCCTTGGACAAACAATGCAGTAGAGGCTTGGCACTGAAGCTTTTTCAGCAGGACAGGAGCTTGCCATCCTGACATCTAGTGGTTCATCCAGTGTGTGCGAACTGAACAGCGATTTACAGACATGAAACTGGAGCAGGTTGTAGCCGGGAAAGCGGTGGCATGTTCTAAAATGAAGTATTGGGGTTTGAACCGCAGAATTGTGTGTAATGTCAGGAAGTATGGGAAGTGATCTCTGTATGAGTATTTGAGGAGTATTGTCTATAATTTGGCAGTGCAGGCATGATGCAGTATTTTTTGTTTTCAGCTACTGTGACTGCTTATATTTTTGTACTTGATACTACCTGTAGTGTGTTTATTTTTCTGTGCTTGTACTGATAGTTATTTTTCTTTGGGGTTATGTTATGGTGTCTGCATGGGTTCTCTTTGTAATTTGGTGAACTAATAAATGATAAGCTGTTTTAAGTGTGGTGGTTGTGTGGGTTATTTTGTTTTGAATTTTTAAAGGGGATTTTGAATATTTTGACATTTGGCTGTTTGTCTCCATGGTATATGTGCATTTGGCAACATTTTGTTGGCTTTTTTGAGATCAGTGTTTTTCACTTCGATGTTATGACATAGTGCCATCCTTCTATAGCTACAGTTACAATAGTGAAACTGGCGAGATGGTAAGGCCTGCTACGAAAATAAAGATGGCAACATAAAAAGGCAAGTTCAGCTTGCTGGCACCAGCTAAATCTTGTTTTATTTTCTTTTGGAGGTGGGAGCTGTCACATGTCATCTATGGCATCCAAGTGCAAGAGACATCCCCAGAGAAGGTGATACTGTATCTCAGGCAATCTCGCCATCCAGAGTCCAGAATTGCAGCCTCTACAGCACCCTCCAGACTATACCTGTCCAGAGCAGTGACATGAACCCAGATCACCCACAGGGAAGCACTCTACATATGCCACTGGGCCTGCCCCAGCTTTTCATTTAATTTAATTTTGTCTTCGTCTGCTTGACTGGTACTGACAGCATCACCATTTTACTTGCTGTTAAGCCGTTTCATAGAGGATTTGGAATGGTCTGCCTCAAAATATGCAGTTTTCCTTCGTTTGTGAGGGGACAGGACCCTAAATCACAAGTGGCAGAGCCACGAATGAGTTATGAAAGTTCTGCCTCCTCACAAGTGATGACAAATTGCCCATTGTGAGTCAGACCATTGTACTATGTATATGATGCAGTTTACTAGTTATAGCCTTGAAATCTGCTGTTTGCATGAAGATTTAACTGTCTGATTGCAACTGCATGCTTCATTGCTGCACATGGCCATCGTGCTGTCATCAGCATTGTGAAAACTGCTGTCTATTGGTTCTGTATGCAAGTGGTGCCCAACAAGGAAAAATATTATCTGTGACATACCCAACTCACAAGATGCAGAGAATACTGGATAGGAAACTGCTCAACCAGTGTATTCTGCCACAGAGTGGTTCAGATTCCCCTCTGACCTCAAGAGTGAAGCTCAAGAGGTTTATGGGACTCAGAACCCCAAGGTGGCAGAATGCACTGGTTGTGCATGATATTACTCATCCTTCTATAGTATTATGTGAAATGTGCGCATGGTGGATCTTTTGCTTTCAGAAAGAAACTGACTTGTGCAGTCCCTAGAGGTTTTAGAATGCTATTGTACCACAAAAGGGTACAATCACACTCTATGACCTTTGAACTGCAGTACAACAGTATTTTAAAAAGGGATGGAATTTTATCCAGAACATAGAGAATAATGTATGGGCAACCATACACAACAAGCCTGTGTCTGCATCAAGAGCTTTTTACGACAGCCAGGAACCTCAAGAGCGAAGCTCGAGATATTCACTGGATGCCATAGAAAGCTCAAGATGAAGACACAGGCTTGTCTGTGTATGGATGCCCGTATATTATCTTTTATAGTGTATGGGCATCCAGACCCATTTCAGATGCTTAGCTCCTGTCAGTGAACTGGGGGTTGGGGGAGAGGCACATGAGGGTTGATGGCAAGCTCAACTTACTGACTAAATGTGCTCTGGCTTGTTCTGTAAGTTCAGATTTAAAAAAAAAAAACTGCTTCCCACTCGATATGATGGAGGAAGGCAGCTGTATGACAGTTGTTGTGCTGCAGTAGTGACATCACTGCTGCCGCACAACATAATGATGTCACTACTGCAGCACAACAAGCATATTCCAGGCATGGAATTCCATGCATAACAGGGTTCCACCATACACCATAATGCTCTGCTATACACTGTAACACAATATCTTGTGAGGAGGGTATAAGATATCATGCTTTACTTCAATCTCCACTGATGCTGTGTACATTTTTTTATATTCAAGTTTGATACTCCACAGCAGACAGACACAATGTATTCTGGTTCTATGTCATAAGGGCGGATTCGGCATGCCGAATGCCCTTTAGGCAACCCCACATCGCCGAAATTTAATTTTGGCGATGTGGGATCATACTGAAAAATAAACCCAGTGTAGAAAAACCTTCTTTTTTGTTTTATGCGAGGGGGGCTATGCCCCCCCACACACCCCATGCATGTGGGGCTTTGCCCCTGCACCCCCCTATGTTAGGATTATCAACTCCAGGGGGGTACATGTCAGGGGGGGTGCAAGTTGGGGGGGGGGAACACCACTGTCTTGGGCAGGACACAACAAAGACCACCGGCACCCGGTCCCGAACCCTGTGTCCACACCACCCCAAGCCAGCACCTATCCCACCATGCCACGATGCCAGCTCGCCAGAACCCCACAGCACCACTCCTCACATACCCTCCTGCCCCACGTCCATCGTGCTCGCTCCCACTCCCCCATGCACGCATATACCCGGTGATATCCTGTCGCCTTTTTGCGACAACCCCCATCTGGTCGCTACCCCATGCCCCCACCATCATGGCACTAACCGAAAGTGGGTAACCATTTTGGCAGGTGCCCACTCACTAGTGCCCCATATCACAGAATATCATGTATTATTGCTGCCCGTTGTAATCTACTTTGGTCTGCGGGGGGTGGGTGGACAAAAGGTTGGGGATGCCGAGAGACTTCTGCTTTCCATGTCCTCTTTTTTTCTCAACATTTTTGTCATGATAAAGAAACTTGGGAGTACCCATGCTGGTTAGTGCAAGGAGATGCAGCACGGCAGAGCCGGCTGCAGAGGACGACAACATGGCACAGTCTAGTGATGCTGCTGTTTGGGTATGGAGAGGGTTAGGGAGTGCAAGCCAAGTATCTGAATTACTACTGAGAGGCTTCTGTTTGTACCTTGTGAGGATATGATGACTGATGCCACCTGCTGAGAACTCCATAGTACTGCAGCTGTTTCCAAACCAGGGAGTCAGGATTTGAACTTGCAACCCTCTGGCTCCCAAACCAGGATTCTACCACAAGCTAATGGAGCAGTTCTCTGAACTGAGATACAGTGGTAGCCAGAGATAAGTCCCAGTATATATCTGGATACTGTATATCAAGGTATATTACAGGAAACCCCATTGAAATGAATGAAGATTGAGCCAGCCAGGTAGCGCAGTGGCAAGGTGTCCCCTTGCTACTTTGGCAACCCGGGCTCAGAAATAGGCTCAGGTTTCATGTGGCCAGCTGGGGGAAGGAGCCATTAGCATCCCACTAGACAGCTCTTCTCTTTTGGGGAGGAGGGAGTCCATCCTGTGTTGCTTGACTGTTGCCAGCGAAGGTTAGGCAGCAGCACATGCGGAACCTGCCTCAGGGGGTTGGGGACAGGTACAGATGCCAATGCACAAGGTACACAACTGCACATGCTGATTCTCATGCCATGTCATTGCATGCTGGCAATCTCCTGGGGAGAAAATTGGGTGGAAGAAACCACTGCAGTAGCAGAATGGTGACCAGCCCTTCATACGCTGTGACCACCGACCGGGCACCTACCTCCGGACTGGATCCTGCCCCTCACCTTGAGAAAGCCCATTCCCTTGGGGGGTCCTGCTGTAGGGGGCAAACCATAGGGGAACTTCGAGGGCTGGGTAAGTACCTGGGGATGGTGTGTGACAGGGCTGGAGGTGCTGGTCACATTTATTTATTTAAAGGTTGGGAACTGGGAAAGGCACACTGAGCTAAAGCTCATTTCCAGGTGTGACCCAGAGAAGGGGGAGAGGGTACAATATACACAAAATATAACATACATTTATATACATTCATGAGATGAGCAAGAGTACATGAAAAACATACAGTGGATAAGTAACATGCACAGAAGTAGTTCCTAACCATATATCTGCCAGCGGACAGTTGAAAACTTGGAGAAACAATACATAGGCTAGCAAAACTGGCTTGGCGCACTGAGGCAGATGACAGAGCACAGGTATTGTGCAGCAGTTCTATACGTTGATCAGGAGCGGCAAGAAAAGATAAGGGAAATGGACAGAATGGATGTTAGAGTATAGCATTAAAGGAAAGTGGAAACAGTGGCAAGGGGTGAAGGAGAGACACTTAAAATACTTTTTGATGGATATCACAGTGGGTAAGCCGCATACAGCAAGGGGAAGAGAGTTCCATAGGGCAGGGAATCAATGGGTGGAAGCTAGTGTGCCATCATGTGAGCGGGATGTGATCAAGGCGAAGGAGCAGTGGTCACAGGAGTGCAGACAGTAGCCTGTGCTAGGACCTGGGGCTAGTAAGGAGGAGAGGTAGGAGGGAAGGGTATTGAACCAGTACTTAGCGATGAAGGTAGCGCAATGTGCCAAGCAGTGATCATTAAGTGATAATAAGGAGATGGAGTGGCAAAGGAGACAGTGGCGAGTGCGGTATGGGAGGTTTGAGGCAAATCGGCAAAAAGGTGAGAAATAGTGGATCTAATTTGGCAAGGGAGGATTGTGGCTCTGAACTATAGACCACATTGGCATAATCAAATGAGGGGAGGATAAGCTTAGAGACTATTTCCCTCCTGATGGGGATGGACAGACTGCCCTTGTGCCTATACAGTATTCCTAATTTTGGATGTAGTTTGCTGTGTATGTTGTCCAAGTGTAGAGAAAAGTCTAATTAGGGGTCCAGCCAAACTCCTATGTATTTATATGATTCGACTACCGTAATTTGGTAGCCATCAAGGGCATATAAGGTGGGAGGAGTTGTTATTTTGGCTAATTTCTGGGTGGAGCCAAAAATCATGACAACCATTTTCTTAGTGTTGCATTTAAGCTATTTGACCTCCAGTCACTTTAAGGTGTTTATGAAATTGGCTTGGAGGATGGGTTCGACCTGGGCCAGGGAGGGTCCGGAAGCAAAGATAACGGTGTTGTCAGCGTACATTTGAATGTGTGAGACTGAACAGGCAGAGGATAGGTTGTTTATGAAGACTGAGAATGTGGTAGGTCCAAGGATCGACCCCTGAGGAATGCCAGCCAATATGGGCAGAGGAGCAGATTTGGTATCCCCTAGCTGGACAAACTGACACCTATCAGTTAAACAGGCCTTGAACCATTCAGTAGAGGTTGGGGAATAATCCTGTAGCTAGGAAGTCTTCAAGGAGTAGTTTGTGAGCCACAGAATCAAAGGTCTTAGCCAGATCTATAAATATGGCAAGCGTCAGATGACCCTTATACATGACTGAGTGGATGTGGTTGGAGAGACAAGGAAGGGAGAAGGAAGTGGAGTGGAGGCAATGAAAACCAGATTGGAATGGAGACAAGATGTCATTGGAGGCAAGGAATTGGTTTAGTCTTTTTTAAGACGAGGGATTCCAGAATTTTAGAGAAGGAGGGAGGGAGAGAGCTAGGTCTGTAGTTGCCAGGGAAGGAGGGGTCACCCCTTTTGTGTGGGGGGAAGACTTTGACTAACTTCCAGACCTTTGGTAAGGAGCAAGCAGTGAGGGAAAAGTTAAAGATGTGAGTGATTTGATGGACTATGGGAGGAGCAGAGATATTTAAGAGGATGGGGTTAATCCCATCCAGACTTTGTTTGGCAGAGTTTAAGGACTTGATGGCATGAAGCACCTCTGAGGGGGTGATGGGGGAAGGTGTGGGTTGGGGAGTGGAGGGGTGGGCATCAGAGCTGGGGAACAGAGGAGATGTGGGCTGCCCGGCAGCAGGAGAGTAAATAAAAGACTGAAAAAAAAAGAAATGAATGGGGATCTCATGCTGCACTTCTGGCTGGGAAGGCCACACCAAGCACACTGGGGTGGTGTTGTAGTTAAGACGGTTGGATGTTCAGCATCGTGAGCTCCAGTGAATGCAAAGCACCAGATCCAACCTTTGACCCCTATGATACGAGGAACTGCTGCTGTAGCTTTGTACAGTGTGTTGTGCCCTTAGAGCACTTCAGTGGGAGCGTACCTGCTTTTTCAAAGGCAGGAAAATCCCCATAAAGCAGATATTTTAAACATTTTAAAAGTTTTACATTTTCACTGAACCGGAAGTCACAGATCCCGACTTCCAATCCGAAATATTTTTTAAGTGAGCCTCAGCGAGTGGAGGCAAGAACAGAGTGGAGGTGACGTGCAAGCAGAGGCAAAGCACATCTGCCTGCATCTGCCAAGGGAGGTGGCCAGACCTCTTGGTCTCTGAAATTCAGGTATAAACTTAGTTTTGGGGAACAGGCACAGCACTTAACTTATCTGCATAGGGCTGCTATACTTGGTGACTGCTGCACCAAGAAATTAACTAGTACCTTGTAGTTATATTGGAAAACAAAATGTGCTTGTGTATTTTCTGTAATATGTATATCAAAGGAAGCAATATATTGGATAATATATGCAGCAAATGCAGTCTTGTAAAGGAAATGCAAAGGGAAATTGAAGTGCTTAAAAAACAGAGATTCATAGTGAAATATTCACACTGGAGAAATTTACTGATGATTCTGTTATAGAAGTACAAGAAGAGGCAGGAGTAGAACAACTGCTGGAAATTGCCCTGGATAGTGGAATAAGGGATAAGAGAAAAAGAAATCCAAATGTAGGAAGCGATAGTGAGACAGAGACAAGTGATGATGACTGGGGGAAGGTTCAAGGGACTAAAAAGCCCAGATGAAGGCAAACAATTGGGCAGGTTCCAAATGAACTTAAAAATAGATATGAGCCACTACAGGAAACTGACAAGAGGCATAAACCAGAACAGAGCAGTATTGGGATTCTACAGCATTTAGCTCCTACACAACAATCAACGCAGGAGAGCAGGCCAAATACAATGATATGAAAAGGTAACACTGAGGAGGGAGCAAAACAAGAGAGATATTATAGTCATAGGAGACTCGATACTGAAGTTTATGGATTCAGTAATTTGTAGGGGAAAGAAGGAACAAGCAAAGGTTGACTCATTGTCAGAGACTAAGAACCGTGATATTAAGAAAAAAACTATAAATAGATATCTGAAAGGATCTTCAACCCCAATTATGGTTCTCCAAGTGGGTTCAAATGATATTGGCAGAAGGAGAGAAATTGATATGTAGAAGAACCTTTGGGAAGTAGGGAAAATCCTAGAGAATAAAGGGAGTAGCGTGGTAGTGTCTGAAATACTGCCAGTGCCAAGGGCAAGTAGAACTAAGACCAGGGATATTACTCAGATGAATGGATGGTCAAGGAGATGGTGCCAAAGTGAGGGATTTACTTTCCTCAGAAATTGGGAGAGGTTTTGCGACCAATGGTTATTTGACAGAGATGTCTTAAAAATGAAAAAAGATCATTCATTGGTTGAATCTGTTTGGCTTAGGCTAAAACAACCAAATACTGATCTATTTTTAGGACTTTGTTATAGACCACCAGACTTGAAACCAGAAATATTAAATGATATTATTGAGGAAATGTCATCTGCCGCAGAATTAGGAAGTATCTTGTTTATGGGGGATCTTAATTTGGGCAATATAAATTGGTTAAATAATTTTGCCAAAACAAATGTATCAAAACCTTTTTTGAAGCCTTGTTTGGACTTGAATTTGGTTCAGCATATTTCATTTCCTTCCTGTGAATCAAATATTTTGGACATTGTCTTAGGTAGTGAGCCTACAACAATTTATAATTGTCATTCCTCAGCTCCATTAGGTAATTGTGATCACTGTACTATTAATTTCAAGACTAATTTTGTTCAGTGGGAAGCAGATAATATTACTAAAATATTTGCCTTTCATAAAACTAACATTAAAGCCTTGAATAATTATCTTGCTGCTATTGACTGGTTTGCTATGCTAAATAATAATAACATCAATGTTATGTGGAATCTTTTTACCACAACAATTTTGAATGCTGCCAATAAATTCATTCCCAAGGTTGCAAAAAAGAAATTAAGTCATCCACCAAAATGGCTTAATTTAAAATTACATAAATTGATCAAAAAAGAAAAATAAATTCTATAAAAAATATTGATCCAATAAATGTAATAGAACTTTAAATGCATTTAGCCATGTTCAAAAACTCTGTCAAAGAGAAATTAAAAAGGCCAAAATATCCATGGAAATATCACTAGCCAAAAAGGCACATAAGGGTAACAGTAAAATAATATTTAGCTGTATCAACTCCTTAAAAAACAAACGTGTAAGGTTGGTCCTATTAATTCTGGTACAAAACCATATACCAACCTAGTGATATGGCTGAATTCTTTAATTTACAGTTTTGTGAGACTTTTTCTATCAATAATGGAAGTAGTACTGCCAAATTAGACGTCCAATCAATTCAGGATGTTGACATATCATTACAGACTATCAAATCTAAAGTAAATGAAGTAAAAAAGGATCTTCTGCAGGCCCTGATGGAATCTCTGGGGACCTAATTCATTTAATGAAAGACAGTCTTTGTGTCCCTTTAAAAATCCTTTTTGATACAAGTTTAAATACTGGACAAGGTCCAGCTGAATGGAAACTCACCAATGTAATACCATTATACAAAAAAGGCTCTAAAAGTAATTCAGATAATTATTGCCCCATTAGTTTAACCCCAACCTGTTGTAAAATTTTAGAATGAATCATTAAGGATGATCTATCTTCTGCTATTTCAGGACTAGATCAAACCCAACCATGGATTCATTAAGGGATGATTGTGTATAACAAATTTGATATGTTTCTATGATTATGTTAGTCAAAACCTGGACAGGGGAATTCCCTGTGACGTTATTTTTTTGGATTTAAAAAAAGCCTTCAATTCTGTTCCTCATTTGGCCCTGATAAAAAAAAATACAGCTTTATAACATCGACCCAATCTTTGTTAGATGGATTACAAACTGGCTTTCTAATAGAATGCAGAAGGTTATAATAGACGGCCATATTAGTAGTTGGAAAGATGTAAAAAGTGGCATCCCGCAAGGATCTGTGTTAGCTCCTCTTATCTTTCAGGTCTTTATACCTTACCTATCTACAAATATTAAAAGTATTTCCATTAAATATGCAGATGATTGTAAAACCTGTAATATTTGTAGTAGTGATTATGATGCTATGGTAATTCAGGAAGACCTAAAGATGCTTGAAACTTGGTCTCAAAAATTTAATCTTTACTTCAACACTTCAAAATGCTGTGTCTTGCACTTCGGAAAAAAAGAACTCTAAACATAATTATTTTCTTTATGATAATGTGTTAATCAGTAAGGACAGTGAAAAAGATCTAGGTATTACTGTTGATGTAGGGTTGACATTTGACACACATATCACTAATACTATAAGTAAAGCAAATAGGATATGGTGGGCTATACGTCATAATATGACATCAAATAATCCAGATGTGCTACTTCCTTTGTATAGAGCTTATGTTAGACCGCATTTAGAATTTGGCTCACAGTTGTGGAGTCCATATGAAAAAAAGGATGTGGCCAGAATTGAGAAAGTACAGAGAAGGATAACTAAACATCTAGTATCCTCAAAAACAATTTCCTATCCTGACAGACTAATAAATTTCAACTTAATGTCATTGGAAGAGAGAAGGACAAGAGGTGATCTCTTGCTTTTATGGGATTTACATAATGATGAACACCTGTTTGCTCAAAGTGGTCTTGACCTTAAACAGATTAAGATTAATACGAGAGGTCATCCACTTCAATTATCCAGAAACAAATATAATATTAAAAAAAGAGCTCACTTCTTCTCCCAACGAGTTGTTGCACCATGAAATAAATTAACAATTACTGTTGTAATTAGCAATAATAAACTAACTTTTAAAAATAGACTCAATGCTATTAGGAATTTGAATAAGTCTACAAATTGTTAACTGTAGGCCTGAGGCCATTATGGGCATTTCAGCCTTTGTCGCCTCATACAGTATCCTAGTATGAATCCTAGTACATCTAAATAAGCATGGCTTACCTTTACTGGGTAATACCATCAATACCATGATTGAGAAACATTTAAACTAAGTGGAGAGCGGGCGGTGAGGAAAGTATGACAAATGTTGTACCTAAGGGCCCTGAAACAAGGAAACATAATAAACAAACAAGGCAGGAATGGTGTTTTTTTTTTTACTTATTAATGCTAGGAGCATGGTAAAAAAAGGAGAGTAGGAGAAACTACTTTCAAAGAAATAATACAGATTTGTACCATCACAGAGACTTGGTGGCAAAAGAAGGATGAGTGGGGCAGGAATATAGAGGGATACAAACTCTATAGCAGGGAATGTGAGCTAACAGGATGGAGAGGAGTAGCTGTGTATGTAGCAGAACACATACAGTAAATATAGAATTGATTTAGGGAATGAAATGAGAATACCAATTTAGAGCATGTTTGGTTAAAGGTGGTTCCCACTCTTGGAAAGAAATTCACCCCAGGACTGGTATATAGACCTCCATCTCAGGACCTAGAATATAACAAGCAATTGATAGAAAATTTGAGTAATTTAAACCCGGATGAAGGTATATTTGTTATTGGAGGACTTCAACATGCTCACTGTTAATTGGGAGATGGGTACAGGGAAAACACCATTTGAGAGAGAATTTTTGAGTAGTCTAGGCAAACTTGGTTTAGAGCAATTTGTTAAAGAGGCAACTAGAGGTAACAGCATCTTGGACCTAGGGTTGAGTAACATGGGAGATAGTATTATAAATTGTGGAACTTCGGTTCTGTTGGGGAATAGTGATTATGAAACTGTTAGATGCTCAGTAAAAAATGTGTATATACAAAAATTAAAGGGAAGACTAAAATAAAATGTTTTAGGGAAGCTGATTTTACTAACATGAGAAGAGAGCTCCAAACCTGGAACTGGAGGAAAGGCTTTGGGGATAAATGATTCGAAGGAATGTGGAGCACATTGATACATGCATTGGAAGATATGGTGTAAAAATATCTGCTGGAAAAAAGTAAATATAATAGATTAGGAAGGATACCTCCTGGGTTCAACAATAAGGTTACAAGATTAATAAGAAAAAGAAAACCTATAAGAAGTCAAAAAAGGAAAACTACAGGGACATAAGCAAGGTATAGATCATTAGTAAAAGAAAGTAAAAAAGGTATTAGGAGGGCACAACGTGACTATGAACTGGGCAAAAAAGTGGTAAGAATGAGAGACGACTACAAATCTTTCTATAACCACATAAACAATGAATGGGGAGAAATATACAAGTGGGCCACTTGACAACGATAAAGGGGGCCTGGTAACTGAGGATAAGAAGATAGCCGACATGTTAAATAACTATTCTATATCAGTATTTAATGTTACATTAGATACAGTGTCTGTAGATGGGGGAAATAAAAGAAATCTGCCATTAAACCTGCAGTAAATGCAAATGATGTTAAGAGTAGGCTACAGCATTTAGATCCCAATCAAACACTGGGGCCTGATGGAATACATCCTAAAGTATTGAAGGAATTTGCTGTGGAAATAGTGGACGCAGTGACAATGATTTTCCAGACATCCGCTTAATAGATACATAGACAGTGTCGACAGATAAGTGCCTATGGCCCACCCAGTCTTCCCATTTGAGCTTGTAAGTTCAGTTTATGTTTTCCTAGAAATCTGTTGCCCCTTACCCCTGACCTCCAGAATTCCTTTATGTCTATCCCATGCATTCTTAAATCCCGTGATTGTTTCAGCCCCCACCACTTCCTCTGGCACGGTGTTCCACTTGTCCACCACCCGTTCTGTGAAGAAATTCTTCCTCATGTTTCCTCTGAATCGTCCTCCCTCCAACTTCATCCCCTGTCCTCTAGTTCTGGAACATCTTTTTCGCTTAATATCCCTGAAATGTGGGCAGGTGTTCGATAGCTGGAGTGAGAGAGAGAGAGAGGCCACTGTAATACCCATCTTTAAAGAAGCATGTAAACAGGAGTATGGGAACTACAGCCCTGTAAGTTTAACACTGGCTCTCGGCAAGGTGTTGTAGAGGATAATTAAGGATGAGATCGAGGATAATCTTAAGAGGATGGATGTGTAGGATGTGATACAGTATGATTTTACAGGGGGCCGGGCTTGTCAAACAAATTTGTTACAGTTCTACGATTAGGCGAGTAGGGCATTAGACAAGTGATACCCAGCTGATGTTATAGTTTTGGATTTTAGTAAGGCCTTCGATAAGGTACCGCGCAGAGAACTTGTTAAAGTCTTGCAGAGCTTAAGGATACACACAAATAATGTAGCTTGGATTAATTCATGGCTCACAGATAGGAGGCAACACATGAATGTAAGGGGAAGCAGGTCCGAGTGGGCAGAGGTCATGAGTGACATGCTGCAGGGACTGGTGCTGGGACCTTGTCTCTTTAGCATACACAGTGCGTGACATCAGTGAAATGTGGGGAGGGAGCATGGATATTCAAGTCTGCTGATGACATGAAGCTAGAATCGGTGGTACATAGTTATATGGATATTGAAAAATTACAAGGTAAATTAAGAAAGCTGCAACCATAGGCTACTAAATATAAATTCATTTTTAATTTGGAGAAATGTTCAATAATGCTCATAGGGAGAATTAAAAAAAAGGCTCAATATACAATATATGGACACATATTAAGAGAGACAACTGAGGAAAAAGACACTGGGGTGTTAATAACAGGCTTGTCTTGCTTTTTAAAAAACATCTGTGAGAGTGGCTGATGTGGACGGTTGAAAAACATGTGGGTGGGCTGAGTGTTGTGGTCTGGTTGGCATAATGTCTCGAGAGAGAACTGACTGTGAATCCAGGTTCTGCATACATCTGTTAAGTATGTGCATTTTTTCTTTGTTATCAAATCCTAATTATATGCAGAATGAGTGTCACCCTCGATAGTCAAGGCATCATGGGACACCATACTCTTTTTTTTGTTGTTATTAATGCATAGTTGAGATCATTAGAATGTAGTGCAAGAATGCTTCCTGTTCACTTAGTAAAAATGTGCAAAATAGATCACAATATTGTCATTTTGTTGTCTTTGAAGAGTGCCCATGCACTATATAAAATAAGGTATAGGCAACCGCTCACATCGAGGCTGTGTTCCCATCTCGGGGTTGCCAAGATGACATTGATCTCTTAAGCTTCACTCTGAAGGTCATTCTATCGTCATGGCAACCTCTCAGTGGAGAAACAGCCTTGTTGTGTATGGTTTCCCATACATTATTCTACTGTATATGTTGTATGCTGGTATTTTTAGATTGTTCTCACGGATTGTCTATTTTTGCAGTATTTGAACTATATAGATAGCTAAATGCTAAAAACTGAAAGCAAATCAATTCTGTGCAGCTCACATAATTTCTTCCATTGTCCCCCTTACTATTTATTCTTGGTCTTGCTTTACCCTACTCCTCTGCATGATTCTACACCTCCACATCCAATTTCACTCTCGCCCTGCTTTCTCCTAAGTCTTCAAGGTTAGAACCTACTACAAAGTATTGCGTCAGGATGCTTGAGCATCTCTGTACCTTACTATAATAAGAGATATGTGACATTGTTCTGTTATTAGCACAATTTAATGGACCTAACCTACCGCCCTTGAAGATGGTCCTATACAAGACCCGGCCTTTCCAGACCATAAATTATGGCCTCAGCAGTTGATACCCTTATTCAGCTTGGTTAAATAAGTAAGTAATAAGCCACAACAGGGTGTGCTTTACAGGATTTTAATGCATGCTGCAGGGGTGTTGTAAGGCATGAGGCTGAAGGCCAAGTGTCCTTACACCCCCATGAAGTGCATTAAAATCATATGATGCACACACTGAAGGGGATTATTACAATTATAAAATGACTCTGTCATTTTGGGGAGGGGGGGAAGGAAAATGAGGTTTGGCACCTGACTGTGCATTTACAGAAATTTAATGCACAGTCAGGTAACGTCTCTCAGCCAATGACATTTCTAGATTTTTTTCTTACCATTTTATAAGGGGAGGTAAATGTGCTCTTGAAGGAACCCTCATTCAGAGGATGGCCTATACAGACCTCCTCTCTCCTGATACACTCTTAGCAGCTTCTGTTCTTACTTGGGTGCGCATGGCAGGTCCCTATGACGTCAATAGATAGCTTTCAGATTTTTTTAATCTACTGTTCGATCCCCACACATTGCAGAGATTCTATTCCTCTTGGCAACTGTAGTTTAAAAAAAATATTGTAAGTTTTACAATTATGCAATGCATGCAAACATTGACATTTCTAACGCTACAGTTTGTTTTTGTTAGGGACATTTATGTAAAGATTTTTCTATGCTGAATATAATATTTATGGTGATGCCTTCTGGAGGTACCATCATAGTCTTAATTAGACTATTTGTGCACTTGGGTATTATCAATTTAGTGCCTGGATGGTCTGTAGATATCTCTTATATGAAAGAAGGAAAACTACTATATTTTGGAACTCTCCAATTAAAATTGATAGAATTATTCAAATACTTGCCCACTTAGATCTGCTTTATACATTTTACACATTTCACCATGGCCAGTTTAAACATAGTTACCAGGAATGTTAACAGTCTGGTCTCACCAATAAAAAGAAAAAAAGTATTATCCCATCTTAAGGCTCAGAAAACAGACATTGCCCTGTTACAGAAGTAGAAGCAGATAAGTGGAAAAGGGACTGGGTATGACAAGTCTTCCACTGTTGTTATGACTGTAAACAGTGGGTAGTAATGATTCTAGTCTGAAAGAATATTTAAGCAATAATGCATCACAGGGAGTGCGTTATGGTGGGATAATGGCCTGCCTTGAGTGGGCTGAAGCATAAGGTGAAACCGAGTGCTTCCACCACCCGAGAAGGGCCATTAGCCCAACATAATGCAACTCTTGGAGTGCCCCATTGCAGTTACGAAATAGGTCCTTTTCAGTAAATTAGATGCATTTTGTGAACAGATTTTTGCTGAGTTGCTTTCAGCCTGGCTGTTGTGCTGGGATTAATTACCCGGATAAAAGCACCTCTTGGCCAGTTGGGAGCCATCATTCTTTCTACCCATTTCATAATAGTTTCCAACAGATTATTTCTCTGATAGTAAGGGTTGACTGGAAATTCTAGTAAGGACAATCGAGGGGAGAAAAGTGGCACTGTGTAATATCTATGCCCTAATAAGTCACACTAAGATGTTTAAGCAGTTTTATCAGAACCATATGCTCCATCTGAGTTTGATGATATACTTGGAGGTGACTGTAATGAAGCAATGGACCCATATCTTGACAAAAACTCCCCTTCCCTTTATGGAATAACTGATACAAACTCAAAGTCCCTTCATTTAATAATCAAAGAACCCTTTTTATTAGATTGCCAGAGACTGGGTAACCTAAAGGAAGGGTTTACACTTTCTTATCTCCAATATATAATTCCTACGGTAATATTGATTACCTGTTTGTTTATCATCTCTGTATCAGAACATAATTTTTACTTGTACTGATAATATCACAATCTCAGACCATGCTTTGCACAAACTATCTCTAAACCTGATGCCGGGCACCCCATCCAGAAGACGCAGGCACCTTAATGTTTCCTTATGGAAGGATCAGGAATTTATTTCATGGTAGTAATAAGAAACCAAAAGCTATTTTCAGTCAGACCTAAAAGGAGAAGTAACAGGGGAGGGGTACGGGATGCCTTCAAAGCAGTAATTACAAAATGAATGACCTAGTGTCTTTATTGTAGTTTTCACTGGCCAGGATTTCCAAACTGCGCCCAGAAAGGGCGCACGTGGTTTCTCCGTGCAACTGAGTTGTGCCAGTATAAAAAAGTGATATATTCAAATGAAAAAGGACCTACACTCTGAAACACATAAGGTGTATAGCTTTTTCAATAAATTTTCATATTTTTATAGCCAAGTTTTCACTTTTAATTGCCTTTTTGAGGTGGTGAGTGCCAAGCTTTTCTGTGGTTCATGAGTATTGCTGCTTTTGGGCACCACCTTCCCAGTGCTGCCTCTTTTTGTGTGTGTTACATATTCAAACAAGATGCACAATCATGCATCTCATCTGAATATATCAAAAAAAGTGAGTGGTGCAAATGGTGGCTGCCAAGGATGCACTGGTGCATCCCCCGGCCAGTCTGAATACCTGGAGTGAGGATGCAGGCACATCTCTGGGCTGTGTCGAGCGCAAACTCCAAATATTCAGACTGTAGCATGCAAATGGGGCCATTATGTATGTCATTATGGCCCCATTTGCATGTCCTGTGCAGGGATGCACCCAGCAGGATATGCCGGGTGCCCTGCATGCAAGACCCAATCCTGCCAATAAACAGTTTCCCTGGTAGTCTAGTGGCCCCCCATCCCTGACTGTATAAAAAAATACATTAACCCATCTGTCCCTGGTAGTCTAGTGTCCCCCCTCCCTTCCCTGAACATATAAAAAAAATGCATCACCCCATCTGTCTCTGGTAGTCTAGTGTTCCCCCTCCCAGCCCTGAGTGTATAGGAAAATATATCATTCCTCTCTCTCCAGTAGTTTAGTGTTCCCCTTCCCAGCCCCGAGTGTATCATATAATATATCGTCCCTCCTTCCATGGTAGTCTAGTGGACCCCCCGCCTGTCCCTGACCCTGATGGTATGAAACACATCCCCTTTGGAAATCCCCTGGCAGTCTAGTGGCCATCCACCCCCACCCACTCAGCACCCACATCCCACCCTGCTCCCCCGGTCCTAGCAGTGTCAAGGAGTCAACGGGCAGCACAGTCCACCCGCACACCACCACGGCTGCCCCCTGACTGAACTGTCATGAATGACAGCATACTGTATTGACTACAATCCTATTGGTTGACACTGTCGACCAATGGGCTTGCAGTATGTACTGTACACTTCAAGCCCAAATAGAGTCTCCCCACTCTTACATAATCTCATTGGAAATTAGCAGTTTTTTTGTTAGTAATTCAATTCAGTTTTATTGCTCAACTATCAACAGTCATCACAAAGTACATTAAAAAGGAAACAAAGATAAAAATGATAAAAATAGGCAACATTTTTAAAAATGCACATAAATTGTTCACTATTCAGTGTATCTTATAAATACACTCTTAAAAAAGTGTAAAAACAATACAATAGATTCTTGCACAAATGCTAACTGTACTCTTCACATTTATTGTGGGGGTCTGGAAACAGATTATGATTAAGGTCTAACAGTATACATTATAAAAACACAGGAGGTGTATCAGCTTAATCAGTAAGGCTAGCAAATATTTGTAACACTAAAAATGGATGTTCTAGGGATAAATGTATCCATCATAAAGCGCCTAATTTTTTCTGTCTTAAAAAACCTGGCTAATCTGATAATAGTTCATCTTCTGTATGGATGAGTATTACTGTTAATTCAGTTTTGTCTAAAACATTACTTGGGCTCTAGTATAATTCTAACCATTTGGCTCTGGCACTTTCATACCAGGGTCAATCCCACATAACATGCATGAGTCTTCAAAATTTCCAATATTGCAAAAGCATTTAGGACTGGATACAGTGGTTTTGTTGTATCTGGCTGATAAGATGTTGCTGTTAAAATGCTCAAATTCGTACCCAATAAAGACCTTCCTTAAAATTGGATCAGTATGACTGTCTAAATAACATTTAAATCCAAAGTGCGAGTTGGAAGATGCAAACCACTTTGAAAATCTGAAGCTAGAGATAAATTCTAGATCCTGTGAGGCCCCAAAACTGACAACTTTTTCTTTGATATGTTTCTCATGAGGTATTTTTCTCTACGTATCTCTCTAGCACTACCAAATCATATTCCTTAAGGCTGTTCTGCAGGTTCTTGTACCAACCAGATTCTATGCAACCTATCTGTGTCCATTTTTTTTCCCTTTTAGACCGCTGTGTGATAAACGGTCCAGTGACATTCTGGTTATTTGTAACCAATAATTCACTTTTCTAGATGTCAATAACAGCATTAATATTACCAAGCCCCAGCTCTGACCTTATTTAGGATGCTGGACAAGAATGGCCCAAACCTAAGATACTTCAAAGATACTTGAATACTGGGACAGTGAATGTATCTCTTTTGTTGAAGTCCCATATATGTATACCCTTGAGGAAAGGAGGGACAGGGGGGACATTATAGAAATGTTCAAGTACCTCAAGGGACTCAACAAAGTCCAAGAGGGTAGCACCTTTCAGAAAAAGAGATGTGCAAGAACAAGGGGGCACAATTTGAAGATAGAGGGGGGATGGCTCAGAGGTAATGTGATGAAGTATTTTTTTCACGTAGAGGGTTGTGGATGCATGGAACAGTCTTCCTGAGGAGGTTATGGAGTCAAAAACAGTGGGGGAATTCGGGAATGCATGGGACAGACATAAGGCAATTCTAGTGGGGGGTAGGAGGAAGTAGGCTGTTGGTTAACTAGAATATGCAGCTTATCCATTAGGTAGGGAAATGGGCAGACTAGGTGGGCCAAGCATTTCTTATCTGCCATCAAATTCTATATTTCTATATTTCAACTCCATATGTCCGCTGAGCAAGATACTTTGCTCTGATTATAATTGTGACACTCAGAGAGCTGGTTCTGATTAATCTATGATTTTGTAATATAAAAATGTGTTATTGAATGTCTCTCATGAGAGATGCTGACAGTCTGTGGAATGACAACCCCTCTCCCTCAGGCTTTACCGAATAGGTGTTACCTGGAAGGCCAAGAGATAATTACAGGCTAGAAGAGACTTAAAATTTAGGATCTCCTTTTTATGTGACTAATTGCAGCTTGCGAACTGCCAAGATAGATCATAAACTTTTATAACGTTCAGAGGAAATACAGTAAAATTCACATGGTGATACAAAAGCATGTTGCACCTCCATGAGATCTGGCAGAGAGACATAACAAGTCCTTTGATGTCCTGGAAAGAGGAAGCTATAGAAACATAGAAACATAGAATTTGACAGCAGATAAGGACTGCTTGGCCCACCTAGTCTGCCCATTTTCCTACCTAACAGATAAGCTGCAGATCCTAGTTAACCAACAGCCTACTTCCTCCTACCCCCCCACTAGGACTGCCTTATGCCTGTCCCATGCATTCTTGAAGTCCCCCACTGTTCTTGACTCCACGACCTCCTCAGGGAGGCTGTTTCATGCATCCACAACCCTCTCAGTGAAAAAATACTTCCTCACATTACCTCTGAGCTGTCCCCCCTCTATCTTCAAATTGTGCCCCCTTGTTCTTGCACATCTCTTTTTCTGGAAGATGCTACTCTCTTGGACTTTGCTAATTCCCTTGAGGTACTTGAAAGTTTCTATCATGTTCCCTCTCTCCCTTCTCTCCTCAAGGGTATGCATATTAAGCTCCTTTAGTCTTTCTTCGTATATCTTCTGGTGCAGACCCTGCACCATTTTGGTTGCCCTCCACTGGACTGCTGCTCATAGATCAAAGAAAGGCATTTGAAAAAAAAAAAAGAGTATTGCTGAGGTCACAGAAATTTTAATTTACCTTTGATAAGACATCCTGTTTTGCATAGATATATTTTTTTTATATTCTGACAGGGAGGAGCTAGGTGACCTCACGCAAAGAGGTTGGCAAAGCCAGTTTTCAAACAGTATTCTATTTTCCATTTACACACAAATGTTTGGACTCTGAAAAAGCATTATCAGGCACTATTAGATGAATATACCTTAGAAGAGACCATTCTAAGAGTACTGTAGTAGGAGATTTAGTCTGCACTTCTAAACCTGTTTTGTTTAAGTGATTTGTATGTTTTGTGATATATGGTTCTGTATTTACATTTTACATTTTTTTATCTATTTAGAAGTAAACCTCTACTTTAAAGACTATTTGGTGTGCCTTTGAATTTCTTTATCTTGACAAGAGAAGCATACATGGTTAAAGCTGACACTGCACAAAGCTTACTGGTTTTACCAAACTGGGAAAAGGTAAGAATTTTTTCTGATGTCTTTAATAGAGTTGTAAGGGTTCATTTTGTATACCTGGTTAGGTGCCCATAGGCAAAATATATTTGCCCCCCCCGAAGAGCAGAATTATCTGAGCCTGTACATTGGGTACGCTAACAAGAGGTTCACAGTTTGAATCCCTCCAAGACTTGAGACTGAAATTTGATCTGAACCCACAAAACAGACAGGAGGGTTACCCTGTTTCTGTTAACTGTTCACAAGACTGTGCTCGGAAGTTGGCATTGTGGGAGTAGAGGGCCTGACCTGCTGAGTGGGTTTCTGACAGATTGGTTGGCAGCGGTGCAGAAATGTTGGTATTACAAGCTTTTATTGTTCAGTGTGTCAGCCTGAGACTGTCAGCTCACTTGCAAAGAAAGAAAAAGGCAGTGATTTTTTATTAAAAAGGAGACAGAACTATATCACTTGGCGTACAGTCAAGTTCCTACCCATTTTTTTTTTTTTGTGCAAGTCAGAGTAGCCATAGTTAGGGAAGAAGATGGCTTCCAACTACAGCAGCTGTGCAGAGACAGAAGAGTCCCATTCGAGGTGAAAGCCACCAAGCAGAATCTCGTAGATGCCCAGATGGTAGCAGACACCCAGAGCAGCGAATCACAGACAGTGACTGAAAAGGACCAAATCTAGAGTGTGGCAGGGCTAGCGGCCAGTGCAGTGTCCAGATCCAATGAGGAGAGCAACAGGGCCACTCTCAGTGAAGGGCCACAGCAGCAGGGGAAGGTCACCAGTATCCTGGATCCAGAAGTACTCAGGCTGCAAACTGAGTTGTGCAGAATGGAGCTGGAGTTCCAGAGAGAGAGGGACTGTGAACAGTGGGAGGTGGACCGTGAGGCAGACTGTGAGGAGCAGGAGCGCCAGAGGCAACACGAACTTGAGAAGCTACAACTCCAACCAGTGGCACCAGAGCAGGTAAGTGGCTTGGGTTTAACTGGGACTACAGGACTGGGTTACAAATTGAATTCCAAATTGATAGCCGAATTTAAAGAGGGGGAGGACATGGATGCCCTTTTAAATTCTTTTGAAAAAGTTGGTATTCAGGCTAAAATTTCTAGAGAGTCCTGGAGCTTCCAGCTATCCCCATTACTTATCGGGAAAGCTCGGGATGCATTGGGTTAAATGGAAAATGAGGACAGTGATGATTACAGCAAACTTAAAGCTGCACTGTTAAAAAAAATTTAATTCACTGCTGAATCATACAGAGCTGAATTCCGTAAGCTCAGGAGAAGCCCTGACATGAGCTACAAGGAGCTAGCTATGAAACAATGTCAGTTTTTAAAACATTGTTGGGAAGGAATTGGAGCAGACACTGTTGATAAAATTGAAAATGCAATTTTGTTAGAACAGTTTTATTGGGCATGCACAGCAGAACTGAAAGCCTGGCAGGAGGACCGAGTTCCCAAAACAGTGCAAGAGGCTGCTGAACTCTCAGACCGCTATGCCAAGAGCAGACCTGCTCTGAGAGCGAATGGGGCAGACGTGGCAGCACAGAAATGGAAAAGCGTGCCTTCATGGCAGCTAAAACCCTCACTCCCTCCACCAAAATCAGTTAGCCCCAGTTTTCAGAGAAAAGATTTCTCTGAAAAGAGAAGTGAATGTTGGCTATGTAAAGAAACTGGACATATTGCCAGACAGCATCCCAAAAGAATGAGCAATAATACACAGAATGGTACTAGAAAAGAAGTGGGTTGTTTGTGTTTCCTGGAAGCATGCCTGTGAACATGAGGGAACACATGCACCCAGTCATGATGAATGGTGTTCAGATGCAAGGGTTAAGGGACACTGGGACCTCCTTGACATTGGTAAAAGGGGATCTAGTAGAGCCTGGTCAGCTTATACCCAATAAATATGTCACTGTACAGGACTTTACTGGTGAGGCAAAAACATTGCCCCTTGCTAGTGTTCTCCTAGACTGGGGTGAAACAGGGGGAACTGTGCAACAGGTGGCTGTAGCCAAAACCTTAGCAGTGGAGGTGATCCTGGGCAACAATCTCAAACAGGGGATGGTATGTGCAGTTACCCATAGCCAAGTGGCAAGGGAAAATTGTAGTTCCCTGAACCCCACAGAAGCCATTGTGGAAACCACTGAGAGGCTGGTTCTCCAGCCTGTGTCTTAGTTGGGGAGACTAATGAAAAGGGGGTAGAAATTTCCCCAGTAGCAGTCAACCACACAGCTACAGAGGGTTACTCTGAAGAGGGAGGGGTGGCCCATTGTCAGAGGATTGGGATTGACAGTGATCCTGAGTGCCTTGGTGCTAGTGCTAGGGACCCTAGTTTAGCAACTGAAGAGGACCTGTCCCATGCCTTGGGAATGTGTGAGGGGTTTGCAGCTGCTCAGGGAAGTGACCCTAGTTTACTGAAACTGTGGGCTTGGGCAGACTCGGATGGCACATAGGTAGGTGACGGCAGACATAAGGTTTATTGGGAAAATGGACTTATGTATACTTGGGCAGTACAGACAGAGGGAAGGGTGCTAGGCAGGCAGCTTGTCATTCCCAAGGGGTATTGTGAGCAGTTGCTTAAGATTGCACATGATATTCCCTTGTCTGGTCATCTGGGAATCACGCGCACTATGCAGTGGTTGGCCCAGAATTTCTATTGGCCTAACTTCACTCAGCAAGTGAAGGAGTATTGCAGGTCTTGTCACCGGTGCCAAGAAATAGGGAAGGCAGGCAAGAAAACCCAAGCCGCCCTGATTCCCTTGTCCATAATGGAGGAGCCATTCCAGAGGGTGGAAATGGATATAGTGGGGCCTTTAAATACCCCCATTTCTTCTGGGAAGAGATTCATCCTGACTGTGGTAGAGTATGCCACCCGGTATCCAGAGGCAGTCACCCTATCCTCACTGAGGACAGACAAAGTGGCAGATGCCTTACTTGGGATTTTCTCCTGTGTTGGGTTTCTGCAGGAGGTTATCACAGATCGAGTGGGTTTCTTCATGTTGGACCTGATGAAATGTTTATGGGAGATGTGTGGGGTGGTGCAGAGATGCACAACACCATATCACCCACAAGCCAATGGGCTTGTGGAAAGATTCAATGGTACCCTGAAGTCAATGCTCCGGGCATTTGCTGAACAGCATGAGAGGGACAAGGAGAAATACCTTCCCCATCTGTTGTTTGCATACAGGGAGGTGCTCCAAGAGTCGACAGGATTTTCCCCCTTTGAACTCTTATATGGATGCCGGGTACATGGGCCCCTAGACTTGATCCAGGAGGACTGGGAAGGCAAGCACACCACCCAGGGAACTCCCATAATGGATTATGTCCTTAGGTTTAGGGAAAGGCTGATGGAGCTTATGGGGACAGCCCAGAGCAACCTGGCAGCTGCCCAACAGAAACAAAAAGTGTTGTACGACAGCACAGCCAGAGCTCACTCATACATGGTGGGTCAGGAAGTCATGGTCCTTATTCCGGTCCAGAAAGACAAGCTGCAGGCTGAGTGGGCAGGACCGTACAAAGTAGTTAGGAAGGTAAATGACATGAACTACATTATAGAGTTACCTGACAGAAGACAGACAGAAAGGATGTACCATGTCAACATGATGAAGCCATATGCAAGTAGGGTGGACATGATGTTTGCAGTGTATAGTCCTGGGGAGGGAACGGATGAAGGAGACCCCCTTCTGGACTTGCTGGAAGAAAGTAAGTGGGAGTCCTCTGTGGAGACAGTAAAATTGTCTCCACAGCTGTCCCCGGACCAGATCCAAAAAGTAAAGAAGGTTTTAGCAGACTTTGCCCCCTTGTATAGTACCAAGCCTGGACTAACCCCCCTAGCAATGCATGATGTGGAGACAGGGACACAGATGCCCATACGGCTGACAACATATCAGGTGTCAGTGGCTGTCCAAAAGGACATTAGGTGGGAAGTGGAGGAGATGCTGGATTTAAGGGTAATCCAGAGATCCCAACGCCTCTGGGCCTCACCCGTAGCCCTTGTGCCCAAGCCAGATGGCTCTACTCATTTCTGTGTGGACTATTGTGGACTGAATGCAGTCACAAAGTTGGATGCCCATCCGATGCCCTGGACGGACGCACTCCTGGACAAGTTGGGAGGGGTGACCTACCTTACGACCATTGATCTGACCAAGGGGTATTGGCAGGTAGAGTTAACAGACAGAGCTAGGGCGAGATCAGCCTTCATCACTCCGATAGGCTCATTTGAATTCAAAGTAATGCCTTTTGGAATGAAGAACGCCCAGGCCACTTTCCAAAGGTTGCTGAACCAGGTGTTAAATGGTGCTGAGGAGTACACCGTGGTGTACCTAGATGACATTGTCATCTTTAGTACCAGCTGGGAGGAACACCTGTCCCACCTTAGGGAAGTGCTGGTCAGGATACAGAGGGCCGGGCTCACTGTCAAAGCTGGGAAGTGCCAGGTGGTCATGGGAGAAGTGGCATACCTCAGGCATGTGGTAGGCTGAGGACAGCTCCATCCTAACCAAATAAAGATAGAGGTAATCCAGGCATGGCCCAGACCAGAAACACAGAAGCAGGTCAAGAATTTTCTTGGAACAGCAGGGTATTATAGAAAATTTGCACCCAATTACAGTGCCCTGGCTGCTCCCCTATCTGGCCTGACAAAGGAAAGGATGCCCAAGAATATTACCTGGGGCCCAGCCTGTGAGGAAACCTTTTCCAAACTAAAGGAGCAGTGTGCCGTGCTCCTGTTTTGACAAGTCCTGACTATAGCAAACCCTTCATAGTTCAGACTGATGCCTCAGACCTGGGAAATTGGGGCAGTACTGAGTCAGACATCCAGCCAAGGAAGAGATCACCCAGTAGTGTACCTGAGTAGGAAGTTACTCCCCAGGGAGCAGGCATACTCTACTGTGGAAAAAGAATGTCTTGCCATAGTGTGGGCCCCAACTAAGTTGGAGCCATACTTGTATGGACAGCATTCTGTGGTGCATACTGACCACAACCCCCTGGTTTGGCTGATGCAGATGGGAAAAAACAATGGTACATTGCTAAGATGGAGTCTTGCTTTGCAAGGGTATGATATGACCATTCTACATAGGGCTGGAGCCAAGAATCAGAACTCTGATGGGCTGTCTCGTGTGTACGAGGAATGAACTGATTTGGGAAGCTCATCCCATGCAGGGGATAGAGCCCCCAAATTCAGTCTAGGTGGGGAGGAATTGTGACACTCAGACAACTGGTTTTGATTAATCTATGATTTTGTAATATTAAATGTGTTATTGAATGTCACTCATGAGAGATGCTGACAGTCTGTGGAATGACAACCCCCCCTCTCAGGTTTTACCTAATAGGTGTTACCTGGAAGGCCAAGAGATAATTACAGGTTAGAAGAGACTTATAATTTAGGATCTCCTTTTTATGTGACTAATTGCAGCTTGCCAACTGCCAAGATAGGTCATAAACTTTTATAACGTTCAGAGGACACACAATACAATTCATATGGTGATATAAAAGCATGTTGCACCTCCGTAAGATCTGGCAGAGAGACATAACAAGTCCTTTGATGTCCTGGAAAGAGGAAGCTGCTCATAGATCAAAGAAAGTCAGCTGGAAAAAAAAGAGTTTTGCTGAGGTCACAGAAATTTTAATTTACCTTTGATAAGACATCCTGTTTTGCATAGATATATATTTTTTATATTCTGACAGTGAGGAGCTGGGTGACCTCACGCAAAGAGGTTAGCAAAGCCAGTTTTCAAACAGTATTCTATTTTCCATTTACAAACAAATGTCTGGACTCTGAAAAAGCAACATCAGGCTCTATTAGATGAATATACCTTAGAAAAGACAATTCTAAGAGTACTGTGGTAGGAGATTTAGTCTGCACTTTCAAACCTGTTTTGTTTAAGTGATGTGTATGTTTTGTGATACATGGTTCTGTATTTACATTTTACATTTTTGTATCTATTTTGAAGTAAACCTCTGCTTTGGAGACTACTTGGTGTGCCTTTGAATTTCTTTTTCATGACAAGGGAAGCATACATGGTTAAAGCTGACACTGCACAAAGCTTACTGGTTTTACCAAACTGGGGAAAAGGTAATAATTTATTCTGATGTCTTTAATAGAGTTTTAAGGGTTCATTTTGTACACCTGGTTAGGTGCCCATAGGCAAAAGATGTCTAGCCCCCCCTGAAGAGCAGAATTATCTGAGCCTGTACATTGGGTACACTAACAAGAGGTTCACAGTTTGAATCCCTCCAAGACTTGAGACCAAAGTTTGATTCAAACCCACAAAACAGACAGGAGGGTTACCCTGTTTCTGTTAACTGTTCACAAGACTGTGCTTGGAGGTTGGCACTGTGGGAGCATAGGGCCTGACCTGCTGAGTGGGTTTGTGACAATGTTCAAGAGAGGTTTCAAAGAAAAAGCCACCATAAGTGGCATTCAATTTCCTTAAACCCATAACTGTTTTGTTGGATTTACTGATAGTGTCTGATACATGTTCTGTCCAGCATCCGTTAGAAGCGAAGGTCATTCCTAGATAAACGTAACTTGAGGTTAATGTTAGAATTTGTTTTCCCATAGACCATAGATCGTTGTGATGCCTAGAGCCAAAAATAAGAAGTTTTATTTTTATTAAAGTGGATTAAGAGTCTAAGAGCGTTAACTCTGGATTCCATAAAATCTAACTTATTTTGTAAGACCTTTTTACCTAATGCTATCAAAACCAGATTGCCTGTGTATGTTAGTGCAGGGCATTTATGACTATTTATTTTAGGTGAATCAAAGTCCAGGAGTTCAAAATCTCTTAGTAACTTGTCTATGTATAGACAGAACAAAGTTGGGACTAGAATGCAGCCTTGTCTAACATCCACCCCCCTCCGCCCGTTTTTGGCAAAAGTTTTTGAAAATTGTCCCATTGTACCACATCTAATATGGGCCCATGTGTCTTTATACAGGTTGGATATTATTTGTATTAGTGCTGAGTTTATTCCTCATTTGAGCATTGATGTTCATAGAATCTCCTTGGAAACCGAATTGAAGGCTGCTGAGAAATCAATAAATACTGCATACAGTTTCTGTCTTCTCAGTTGTGCATATTTTTCTATCAAGTGTGCTAGAATAAAACAATTATTCGTTGTGGAATATCCATATCTGAAACCAGCCTATAGTTCACAAATACCACCCATCTTTTTATTTTTAGCCTTTCAAGGATGAGTTTTGAGAAGATGATTTCAAGTTGATATCAAGTAGACTAATGGGTCTGTACATAACTGGATCCACAGTACTTCCTTTTTATGAATCAGGATAATATCATCATTCCTCTATGAGTCTGGTACAAATTTCTCTTTAATACATTTGTTGTAAAATAATGGCAGGGGAATACACCATAAGGAAGTATTGCAATGGTATGCCTCTGACATAAAAAGCGCAGTTGGCATTATGCCAAACAGATGGGGGGGCAAAGAACATCAGAAGACTGATATCAACCATTTAGTTCACCAAAAAAAAATCTAACTCTCAGATAATGGTATTATTGCTTGATATTTCTAAGTAAAGCTTTTGACACTGTGAAATGGGATTATCTGAATGAGGTGCTTAAAGGGGAAGTAAACACTGCAGGATCACTCAAATTATGAAAGCCCCTGAAAAGATCTTTCAGATGAGGTATTTGGCTTACCTGTAGGTGTCAGGAGTCCTGAGATATAAATATCGATATCATCCGTAAATCAAAACAAGGCAGCTGCCATTTCATTGAATCTTGAGACCGAAAGTGACATCACCAAGGGGCAAGCTGTAATTAACAGCATACAGTTTGCCCCTCAGTGACATCACTTTCTATTTTAAGATTACATGAAATGGCCGCTGACTTGTTTTGATTTACAGATCATTTAGATAGTCATATCTCAGGACTCCTGACACCTACAAGGACGTCCTATTATACCTTGTTTAAAATATCTTTTCATGGGCTTTCACAATTTGAATGACCCCTGCAGTGTTCACTTCCCCTTTAAGGCATATGGAATAGGATCATATTTTAATTCCTATTTATGTACTGTATGTTAATGCACTGCCTTCAGTAATTATTAATGGCCTAATTTCACCTAGATTTTACATTCAAAGGGGCACTAGATAGGGGTGTGCACTTTCTCCATCTCTATTCCCATTGGGTATAGAACCCCTCATCAGATTAATTGTGAAAAACAAAAACATCAAAGGAGTTAAAATAGGAACTATCAAAAATAACATTTTCACTTATGCCAATGACATTTTAGTAATGACTGATGCTCCTACTAAAACATTCACATCACTTAAATAACTCCTTTCAGAATTCAGACAAGTATCTGGACTTCAGGTAAATTGGAACAAGTCTGAAGCCATTATGCTGTACCAAACACCTGGAAGTAATACAACTAGGGTTGCCACCTTTGGATGAGATGAAAACCGAATACTAAACCACACCCCCAAACTCTACCCCTAACCCCGCCCCTTTTATGACTAATGAGGGCATCGTTTGGACTCTGATTCATTTGATTTATTCAGAATTGCTGCTAATATAACATTGTGTACAACTTCTTTAAATTATATCATGATTATTATTTTGGGTTTATTTGATTTAGATTTAAATATTTTAAATTTCAGTGTGTGTCAACATTTGGTGGGGTTAGAGAGGGGGGTTCAGGGGACTTTCCATCCTGTGTATACAGCTTAGCTGAAAAATCGAGTGACTACAAGGGCACCTCTGACAACTGACTAGTTTGGATCAGGTGGCCTTTTCTGGTAAAACTGTTTGGATCAGGTGGCCTTTTCTGGTAAAACTCTTTCAATAAATAAATAAACTACACCAGTAATGGTGGACGAGTAATGGTAATTACAAATACCATCTGCCATTTTAAGATGTGCTACTGTCCCTCCCATTACGCCTACTCTAAAGTTATTTGTAATGTCAGAGAAGATTTTAAAAGTGGTAGGAACTATTCTATGCTGTTAAATACCCTATTTTGTTTTCCATGTCAGTCATACATAGCAGATAGCATGATATGTGATATGTAGTGTGGAGGCAGTATTGCACAGTGGTTTAAAGCTCTAAGTTGCAATTCTGGAGACCAGGGTTTGAATCCTACAGCCCAAACTTGCATACTTTGTGACCCTACACAAACCACTTAATTCCCTTGTGATCTCAGGTTGCACCTGTAAACAAGCTTTAGCTTAATGTGTCTCTTCTGGTAAATAAAATAATAATTTTTTGAAAAGTTTTTGATAAATTGCCTAAATTTGCAGTGCCATCAAATCTAGATTGTGTTCCTGACATCTCATCAGCTACTGCTCTCTCTTCCTTTTCTCATTTCTGTAACTTAGGATGACATTAGCCACATTATTCTGTGCTGTTCATCTGAAAGGCCTGGATTAGTCTTCCTGGAATATCCAAGTAGTATGAAAATTGACAACAATAACTACTGAGGAGAGAGAGGCATAGTATTGCTAGAAATTAAATAAAATATTAGATTATTAATTTAACAACAAAAGGGGTAACAAATATTGAAATATAGGACAGACCCTAAAAGAAAAAATGGTGAACATTTAAAGGTATAAAAGAATTCCTTATCACAGCAGTCAAGGACCATACTCACAATGCAGCCTGGAAAGGATTAGTTTGATTTGCTGCTAATGGTCTTAATAGCCCTACTTTACACCTCTCAGACTGACTGGTATACAAACAAAGGTCTGCATGACATCAGAATGTGTTTGTAATCTGACCATACAAGTAAAATGGTGAAGGATTTAACAGAATCTGTTTTATAAGTATGTGAGCATTCAACATGACTGCAAAAGTACTACCTCTGAATAAAACTGGATTGGCAGGTAAAGTTTCTGAAACACATTGTACAGTCCATACTGGGACAGGAAGCTACCCTAATGTGGAGCCTATCTGGTTTCAGAAAAATGAAGGTGTTAATTAAGGTGGTATTGTTTACCCTTCCCTTGAATAATCTCCCGATTTGCTGTGAGAAGTTAGAAGTGACAAGTAACTGAGCAGACAGAGACACATTTGGCTCTTTAAGTGCCCTGCTCATGAGGGCACTTCCTGATTAGCATGCACTGCAAGCAAGCAATCACACTAAAATGTCAGACACTTGCTTACAGTCAGATGAGAAGAAAATGAAACAGTTAGTGGGGAATCTAACAGTAGCTGCTTAACCCAACATAAAAACCGAATTTGCAATTGTGAAAACAGGAGAACCGAATCTGGACCTAGAAAACCGAATCATTCGGTCAAAAACCGAGTAGGTGGCAACCTTAAATACAACCTAAGAGAAAATATTAAACAAAATAATACCACATACTGGGCAAACCTCCCCTGCCACATCCCAAGGCCCCGCATAAACTGGATTTTTTTTTAACTTGATACTGTGCATCTGTTGCTTCCATTTTCAAAGCATGCCTGCAGCCATCTTGCAGCTGCTGCATTCATCCCTTGCCTTCTTTATGCTAATATATGCCCTACTGACCAATGGTGGAGTTGGCAGTGCATATTAGCATAAAGCAAGCATGGGACACATGCAGCAGCTGCGGGGTGGCCACAAATACTCTTTGAAACTGGAAGCTAAGGACACACAGTATGAAGATAAAGAACTATATCAGATGGTATTGTAAAAAAAAATTCCTTTTTATGCTTAAAACACAGATTGGGGCCTTGGGATGTGGCTAGGGAGAGCAGTATGTGATGTTTTCATAAAAGTTAAACAGTTTTCTGATTTTCTTCGTTATGTTGGACTCATCATCTCCCCCGAGCTTAATAAGATAATATCTTGCACTTTGGATCCACTTTTCTTTTCAAGCAGGTGAGATTTTTGTTTATCCAAAAGAATCTGATGGTTCCCCTATGGGTACAGGTAGAACAAACCATTGCTGCACCAAATAGAATTTCATATTTCATATTTGTTAACCTTCCCAGAATAATGTCTCACCCATGTATATAGGCCACACTAAAAACTCTAAATAAGCTAAACAGTAACCATAAATGGGATTATTCCCCCGCTTTACTCACCACCCATTTGACAACCCAGCATTAAAAGCAAAATCTCGTATCATAGATTTGGACTCATGGAGAAAAGCCCAAATCCTAAGACTTAGTTGACTCATCTACATGTACTGTTCTATCTCTTGAGAATATTAAACAACAGTACAGATTACACAGGTTCCAATTTCATAATTACCTGTATATAAGGGATGTTTTATGTAGTGAGATCTTAACTACTGATTACCAGGACCCTAATAATAAAGAATGGGACCAATTCTTAAAAATTATAAATCTCAAGAAAGAAGTGAATGTTATATATGATTTGATTTCCGATAGTGATCATTCACGGACGGAAGAAACAAAACACAAATGGGAGGAAGGAATGAGCATAATCATAGCTGAAGACTGAGACATGTTATGGACTACTGCCTATAAAACTCATAAAGACATGCATGGTAAATTAATGCAATGCAGACTTTTAGATTACTATTATTTTATATTATTTTTTTTTAATCTGTAACAAAGGCAGTTTAAATATAACTGAAATAAACATTTTCTGATGATGAATCTAGTTATGTCATAAATATATTAATACTAAAAACTCTACTGCCAAGACACCATTGTAAATGAGCTGTATTCAATGGATTTATCCCATAATGAAAACTGAAACTATAGAGAGACAAAATTCTGAGATGCAGGACACCCAAAGGCCCAGTGGAAGCACTAAGCGCTCTCCTGCTGGTGACCTGGGTTCAGGGGTGGATGGACAGTCACATTGGGTAACCAGCGGGCTAGGATGGGTCTGCCATGCAACAGCTCTACCAGCAGAGGGAGGGAGGTGATGAGGTTCCACCACCATAGCGACCTCTGCAGGTGACCATGGGACCTTAACTCTCCCACAGTGTGTTGCTAAGTGCATGGGGTGCTTGTGCTTGGGTAATTATGAGCTGTCCCCTGGGCAGGGAGAAAACTGGGAGAGAAAAAAAAAAGTGTCCCTGCCACCATGGATGACAGCAGCCAGCACTCTCAGATCCCACACTGTGTGGATCCCCACTGACTTCAACGGCAGGAGGAGGAGCAGCAGATGAGACTGGGAAGTCACCCAATCAGAGCCTGAAAGTAGGAGAAGGTGGTGGTAGGGGAGTAAAAACTTTATGAAAAATAAAATTCTGAAATACAGTTCCATTGTCTATGGGGTAACAACTATTTAAGCAATAATGACTGAACAGCCGGTGTTTTCCTGGGGATTAACGACTGGCTGGGGGGTGGCTGAGGTGCAGCCATGCACCAACCCCCCCACATGTTGGTCGTTAATCCCCAGGAAATGACCAGTTGTGAGGTCATTATTGTGACTATAAGTCTAATCACAATAATGAGAGTTTTTTACAGGTTTTTAGTGCTGAAAACAGTTTTGCTTTGGCGCCGCTGCTGTCAGCATACAGCTTGCAATCACCTGAGTGTTGCTGCCATGCCGGACATTTATAAGAGATTTCAGACCAGCACAGCGGCCATTCAGTGAGCTAGTTTAGCTCATGAATAATTAATCAGACCTTTAATATACTGTACAGAACATACAGTATGAAAGTAATAATAATACCCGACAGGGTGGGTGTTATTGGGAAATAACGGACTGCCCAGGGGTGTAATGGGGCCCGATGCCGCAGACGGAGGGCCTTATAGCCCCTGGAAGGTCTGTTATATCTCATAACACGCACCCTGGAGGGTATTATTACACTTAGAAAATGGAATGAACACACTGAGACAAGGAAGTGAATTTTAACAATTGAATGAGTAAATTTATTAAACTTTAAACTTGTTTTGAAGTAGGGTTGAAAAAAATAGTCCCTTTTTTGGGGACTGGGGAGGAGAAAAAATTGAAACGATATTAATCCCAGGTTGTACTTTTAACTTTGAGAAGTGGGAACAAAAAGTAAGATGCAGTGTTTCTTCTACTTCTGGTACTTTATGAAGTTAACTGGTCCTGTGATGTTGCACTGTACCAAGTTGAATGGATTGTCAGGGTATGCTAAAGAAAAAACAGAAAAATGTGTTAATGTGGGAAATAATGTACATAAAATGTAGAAATTATATATAGAGAAGAGAAAAAATAGAATATAGATCATACCTTTTATTTGTGGAAGTAGTGGTGCGTCTGTGCTGGATGCTGCAGGTGACAATGTTGTCGGTTCCTTTGATGATGAAGGCTGTTCTGTGATTTCTGGGTTTGTTGGTGTTTTCTGGTGTCCACCAAGAATATTGCTCCAGTTTTCTCTGTCGCTTGAGGAAGCCATCCAGTAATTAACGAGACCTGTCTCTGAGCGGTGTCCGGTGACACTGACAATCTCTCTGGGTGCCAGTCCTGCGTTGGAAAGGAGTTGAACTGCAGTTGCGTGGATATTATGATTAGTGTATCTTTGGCTCAATTCTACTTCGGTGCTTAGTTTTGACATGAAGTTTCCAAGGAAGTTTTTTCCCATAGGTTCATGGGTGTACCAGGTAGATTCCTTGTCCAAGTAGACTTGTGGGAGCTTTCTAGGATGAAGGTAGAAGCATTTTGCGTCTGTTGGGATTTTGCTGAGGTACTTAAGGAAGGACTTTACTGGGCATAATGGGTCTTCTACTCTCTCATAAATGAAGCCCCTTTGAGATTCTTTGTTGGGCTCCAGAGTTTTTTTGTGTATTTTTGTTTCAGGATTATGGCTTAAAGTTATTTGTGCCCATTTCCACTTGTTTTTATTGTAAATGACTGTGGTGTAAGATCTCTTAAGCCCTCTTGTCCTCGGCGTGCCATATGAATTTGTACATCAAACCATACTTTCGTGACTAACCCTGGTGCAGTGTTGGGTGAGGGGGTGTTTGATAAATGGAGTTTCTGCAGGTCTAGCTGAATCATAGGTGGATGGTGGGAAGCTGTGTCTTGCTGTTTCTCGCGTAGCTGTTTCAGGATGGAGGACAGGACATTGTTGGATGTTTTGAATTCTTGATCTGCTACTGTTGATACATTGTGCCCTATTTCTGGGGAATTTAGGTGTCATGATAGACCAGCACGGAGTGAGCAATAGCCGCTAACTGAATATTGCTCTCCTGACTCCGTTTGTGTTTCTGTATAGAATTGCCTGAGTAGAGTATTTATGCTATCAAGGGAGTCTGCCTTTAAATTATCAGTGATGTTTTTAGCAGCCACCCACCCACTGTTCAAAGACTTGGACTGCCCACATTGTTTGGCGTTTTGTGGCTTGCTCTTGATGGTCTCTTTCCAGTTTATCTACGTTAGTCAGGCTTAAATTTTTAAAATGGGCACTTACTTCTTTTTTTATTTTTTTACTAGCTGGTTGTTCAGTATCATAGTCTTTGTCAGTTTCGAACATTTTTGTGACCTGTTTTGGTGAGAGGAGGTCAAAGGTGACTTCTGTTGCCTGCATTTGTGTTGGCGATGCCAAGTTCCTTATGTAGTCCGGTTGTGCGAGGGATTGGCATTTTCTCATGTTTGTCAGTGCGTGGGTATGATCTGGGCACAAGGATATCTGATAGGGAATGTTGGCAACAAAAGGAACTTGTTTTGCGCCGGGTGTTGTTAAGAAATAACAACCCCGGTGCCAGCGTCTGTCATCCAATCAGTAAGCTTCATTTACAATGTTCGCCCAGTGCCCATTTTCTAAATTACTATAGCATTAGACAAACTGCTAATTAGGAGCCCCTAGTGTTAATTAACAGCTGTAAAACCCCAGATTAGGGTATTTCCTAGCAAAGTTGGGTTTGTAGTTGCAGATTATGACCATTTTTCTGATTTTTTTTTTCCTACGGACACAGTAACATAAACCAGGACTATCATAGTAAGATCAGGACACATGGCAACCCTAGACTCCCCCAAATGTAACTTTGTAAAAATAAATTAAAAACCAAGACTTGCAGGTCAGCCCAATGGGCCAGCTGCAGGGCATCATGCTGCCATGTAGGCAACCTGGGTTCGAGAGGAGCAAACTCAATTCACCACATCAGGAGGCAGACCAGACCACAGCAACTGCTGTTCAGCAGTGCGCATCGGTTTGGAGGGAAGGTGTCGGGAACCCGATTCTGCAGCGACACCTGCAATAGGCCAGGGCAGCTTACGCCATCCAGACGTCACTGTGTTTGTCCGAGCCTATCAGTAGGCTCCACCCATACCAGGGGAGGAGGGAGGAGAGGGGAGATAACAGGGAATAAAAATCCCATGAACCGTCTAACTGATGGCTGAAGTTCTTGGCTCCCTTGGGTCCTAATGCCCCTGACACTGGATCCTGTCCACTTGATGGGCCCCCTCATGGGAAGGCCAGCCCTCCTCCCTGAAGTCTCTATCTTTGGAGTTAAAGCAGTGGGAGCCATCGGGTAGTGGCTAGACCCAGGGGGGTGAAGGAGCTCCGTAGAGATACCCTGTACAGTATATCTCTTTGTACATTACTGTTGCCTATTGTTTATTTTACATAATACATTTGAATGGTTAGGGTTAGTTTTGATCGCAGTTGGGTATACAGGGAAAGGGTATACAGGAAAATAACTGCTAACCACTTCCATGGGGAAGAATCCCATTCATGTATTACCTACGTATATAAACTATGAAAAGCATGCTTATAACCCTTTATACCAAAGGGAGCAAAAAAAAAAAAAATTAACATTAATTGCACAGGTCATTGGTTGGGCTACTGTCAGTTAATCTAACCCTAGGAGGTCATGAGACATGAGGTGAAGCCAAGTGTCTTATGTTTCAGGGTTAGATTAACAAAGGTAACCAGGTAGTCTCTAGACTGGACTCATACATGCGCAGAATTAGATTATTGTCCTTTCTCATCTCATCATCTTGCGCGTGTGTTCAACTATCAGGCTAGTAGAAGAATTAATAGTTGTAGTAGTGTGTGGGTTGAGGTGGCGAGTGTTGGAGCTCGAGGGCGCTAGGGGTCAAGGTGGAAGGGGGCGTTGGGCTTGTGAGGTGGGATTCAGGGCTGGGCTTTTCCCCGATACACTAACTGAACCACAAGTGTCATCCTCACACTTACAACACGCTGGTAGCCAGTAACATAGCAGATGAGGTTTCATGGATGACACTTACCACGAAATCCCATCTGCCATGAATAAGAGTCAAGTTTTGTAGTCGTTTCAAGGTAACCTGACACCTGCAGAGCCGTAATGGGCTTATTAAACTAAAATATTTTCATCTTTTTTTAATTTAGGTTTGTATAGTTACAACTTGAATTTTTTATTGCTCATGTGGGTTTCTACCCATTAACGTTACCTATTTAGAATGATGTCAGCCAATCAGGATGTTCCATTTCCATCCATTGGTTTAAAACAGTAATAAGCAGATTCCAAGTAGGCGTGAAATGAAAATACAAATGTGACATAATCCTGGCATAACACCCACAACAGGAGTCTTCATATGTGGCCTTCTCTGGCAGAAACATTGAAAAGAGCAAGATGCTGTAAAATTATAGAGCTAACACTTTGAAATGGCATTTATAAAAGAATTTATAATTCAAACCATTGATGTTATACTGACTGATTGTTGGTCCTTAGATCGGAGCATGCACGTAAGTGCAGGAATGTGTATGTTTTATAGAAGGTTAATGTTATGTACAGATAAAGCACCTGTTTTGAAGTACTTTGGTACATTTATTTCGCAATCCATTAATCATTGACAAAAGCAAGGGCAAGACCACTTTGCTGTGAGCCAAGTTTTGCTCTGGTTGCCAAGACTTTGGAGAATGGAAAACTAGATGCATAATAGAACTGGGTCCACCATAAACTCCACTGCTGGGATCCTTTTCAGAAACCCTGCGGACGGAGTTGCTTCCCTCCTAGACAACAGTTGTTACTGCGTCAGAGCAGTTCAGCATAGCAGAAGTCCGTGAGTTCAGCTGTATTACAGCTAGTTTACAGTACATTATAAATCACTTACATGATCTCAGCTGTTTAGCACTCAGAGCTGTAAGCTTTATTCTTGGTACAGCTGCTGTCTCGTGTGGGAGTGTTAACATGGAATGTTCCAAGCTGGCCGCCCGATGGCGTGGAGGGCTACAGCTTTGACCGCCTTACCTCCTGCCATGCCACTGACCCATGTTTGGGAATGAGCATGGGTTGACGGGGGGTGCGGGATGGGAGAGGGCTGAGCATCCCAGAGACTGCTTTCCTGTCCTGGGGAGGAGTGGTCAGCCATCTCAGCATTTGACTGCCACCAGATGAAGTCCTGGTGGTACTGCAGGCAACGAGTGGTTCAAGGTTGGGGCTGTGGATCTGTGGGACATGTGCACTTTCACACGCATGTTCTGTCACCAAAGCTGTGTCAGGGGCTTAGGAATGAAACAGAAATGAGGATCTGAGGACTGGAGGAAGCTCTGCACACCTCCCCGGACCTACACCAACACCAGGACACCTCGAACCATCCAGATATGTGCACGGGGGTGGGAGAAGGGCCCTCCCACCTCCAGCCCTGCCACGGGGGGAGGGGCAATCTGTGAGGGACTTGCTCCAAGGTAGGTCCGGGACAGGTGGGTGCTGGCCAAGGGAAGGTGGGAACAGATGATGAACAGCTAGCCTGAGAAGTAAAATGCTGTATATATATATATATATATATATATATATATATATATATATATAAAAAAAAAGGTGGAGTGTTCCATTTCAGACATGGGGGAAGAGCACTACACACTTTTTCAGCATAGCTGTTTGTCCCTCCAACTGCCACCTGCTCCTATCTTTCAGGCTCCTGCCTGACACGCTCAACCCTGTCATCCATTCTCCTCACCCTGCCACACTCAGCCCTGCCATCCGTTCCCCCCCCACCCTGCCACACTCAGCCATCCATTCCCCACACCCTGCCACACCTGCTCTTCATCTATTCCCCCCACCCTGACACACTCAGCCCTCTCATCTATTCCCCCACCCCTGCCACACTCAGCCTGTCATCCATTCTCCTCACCCTGCCACTCCAGCCCTGCCATCCATTTCCCCACCCTGCCACACTCAGCCCTGCCATCCGTTCAACCCCACCTGCCACACTCAGCACTGCCATCCGTTCTCCACACCCTACCACACTTGGCTCTGTCATCCATTCCCCTCACTCTGCCACACTCAACCCTGCCATCTATTCCCCCCACCCTGCCAAACTCAGCCCTGTCATCCATTCCCCCACCCTGCCACACTCAGCTCTGTCATCCATTCCCCCACCCTGCCACACTCAGCCCTGTCATCCATCTCCCTCACCCGCCACACACAGCCCTGCCATCTATTCCCCCACCCTGCCACACCTCCAGCCTGTCATCCATTCCCTCACCCTGCCACACTCAGCCCTGCCATCTATCCCCCCACCCTGCCACACTCAGCCCTGTCATCCATTCCCTCACCCTGCCACACTCAGCCCTCTCATCTATTCCCCCACCCTGCCACACTCAGCCCTGTCATCCATTCCCCCACCCTACCACACTCAACTCTGTCATCCATTCCCCTCACCCGGCACTCAGCCCTGCCATCTATTCCCCCCACCCTGCCACACTCAGCCCTGTCATCCATTCTCACACCCTGCCACACTCAGCCCTGTCATCCATTCCCCACCCTGCCACACTCAGCCCTGCCATCCGTTTCCCCCACCCTGCCACACTCAGCCCTGTCATCCATTCCCACCCTTCCACACTCAGCCCTGTCATCCATTCCCCTCACCTGCCACACTCAGCCCTGTCATCCATTCCCTCACCCTGCCACACTCAGCCCTGCCATCCGTTCCCCACACCCTGCCACACTCAGCTCTGTCATCCATTCCCCTCACCCTGCCACACTCAGCCCTGCCATCTATTCTCACCACCCTGCCACACTCAGCCCTGTCATCCATTCCCCTCACCCTGCCACACTCAGCCCTCTCATCTATTCCCCCCACCCTGCCACACTCAGCCCTGTCATCCATTCCCCTCACCCTGCCACACTCAGCCCTCTCATCCATTCCCCTCACCTGCCACACTCAGCCCTGTCATCCATTCCCCCACCCTGCCACACTCAGCCCTGTCATCCATTCCCCACCCTGCCACACTCAGCTCTGTCATCCATTCCCCTCACCCTGCCACACTCAGCCCTGCCATCTATTCCCCCCACCCTGCCACACTCAGCCCTGTCATCCACTGCCCTCACCTGCCACACTCAGCCCTGCCATCTATTCCCCCCACCCTGCCACACTCAGCCCTGTCATCCATTCCCCCACACTGCCACACTCAGCCATGTCATCTATTCTCCTCACCCTGCCACACTCAGCCCTGTCATCCATTCCCCTCACCTGCCACACTCAGCCCTGTCATGTATTCCCTCCACCCTGCCACACTCAGCCCTGTCATCCATTCCCCCACCCTGCCACACTCAGCTTTGTCATGTATTCCCCCCACCATCCAGACGGTGGGAATCTATACAGCGCAGGGCCCAAGAGAGTCAATGACCATCATTTGGATGAGTCAAGGCACATATTTTCTAGGTTTTCTCACTTCCATTTCAAGTCCTTCCCACCTCCTCTGATTTTGAGCCATGCCTCCTTTACCCTTGGATGTAGCAGCGCACTACAGCCTCATACCACTCCTAAAGGCTGGCTCACGTTGTGTTTGGCAGCACAGTCAAGCCCTGGCTGCTCTGATCTCAGCTCCCCGAGTCTGCTCTCGAACCCGGGTCATTGGCTTCTGCTGAGCTATTGGGTAGCCTCATTACACTGGGTTTTTAAAATAAAAATTCAACATAAAACTTACTGTAAGGCATTCTAGCTTACTCAAGTGATTCATAACAAGTTTATATGTCATGTGCAATATGTCTCTAATGGTATAAGAGCATTGTGTCGCACAACTTGGGCTGGCAGAACCGTTCTGCTTCCCTTTGTGATCCTCTCATCCAAACTGTAAAAGATGACATTCTAATACAATAAGAAAATATATCCCTGTCTGTATACACTAATAGAGCAGGACCTCAGTTTTAGCCAGCTTATCTTCACTATAGAGTTGCTTGGATGGTATCTACTGGTAAAGGATACTGGCGGATACGACCGTTTTGACCGCATGTCGGATGCCATCAGATACTGATGGCATCCACCATGGATCTGGTCTCCTCGGATTCCAAGTGGATCTGATCGTTGGCCGAATAATCTGCTGGATCCAATGGTCAGATCAAGGATCCAGTGGTTGGATCACATCAATGCGAGGGTTGGATCCAAAGATCCAACTCTCGTATTAAGACACCCGCCCCACCTTCGGCCTGGGATGCAGCATGTAATTGTGGCCAGTTGGGGATGGATCACTAGGCTAGAATCTGGATAGCACGACTATCCATCGGAGGGGGCTCGGAACATTCAGATCAGTATCCGAGCACCACTACTTCATTACATTCCAATCTTCAATTTGTTGGATTCCAATCCAATTTTCGGATTTTGAAGTTTTGGAATTGCAGACTCCATATCCTAATTCTTAAACTGAATCTGATAACTCAAAAGTTACTTTTTAACTTTACAAACTGGAGTCATACTGTGGCAGTGTTAGGAGGGTGGTAGCCAACATTTCTGATGGTAAGCAGCACAAAAACACACCAGAATGTTTAGTTTTTTCATAGTGGGTGTGTCCAGAGAGCAGAGACTTTTAAAACTTTTAAAACCCTATATCTCAGTTCAGGAGCGAAACACAGTGAAAAGAATGGATATCTTGATGTTTTTGCCTGAATGCATGATTACTAAAAAACTGTATCATGAAAATGTTTTCCACTAACAAATACTGCTGCTTTAAATCTTATAGATGAACAACTTCTTTTAGTCATTGGATTATTCTAAATGAGGATTAGTATTTTTCCGAACTTTGGCTATTTATATTTTTGTTTTTTATTTATATTTTATCCCTGATTTTACCCGCGTTTTCTCCCAACCCTGTCTTGGCCACGCACGCACATGCACATGTGGAGGCACGTGCAGGCCACGGTATTGGGACGCACTCCCACTGCTTACCACCTGCTCGCCTACACTGCTCGTGGACCTCCATCCTGGGGCAGTTAAACTATGGCAGGCGAGAGAGTCCTCCCTGGGAGAAGAGAGCTGCCTTTTGGCTGCTCAATCGTGCTCCCTCCTTCCCCCCACCGTGCTGGATCTCTGATGACCCAGGCTCATTCTCAAACCCGGGTCACCGATGTGACTCAAGGTGAGGCATCCAGCACCTCAGCCCTCAGTGCCACCAGGCTGACTTTGGTTATTTATCTTAACTTTGGATATGTCACAAAGGAACCCTAAAGCAATGGAAGCCCTTACAGAAATAGAAATGTGCAGCATGCATCCCGCATGCTTATTATGCATGTGGCATGCATGCTGTGCACTTGCATTTCTGTAAGGGACAGCAGCTTGAACAATGCCTGATGACATAAGAATACCCTCTGCTGCAATCAAAACAGGGCAGTGTAATCAAACAGAAGCAGTTTGTTCTTCATTAAAAGAACTAATCTGAAAGCTTTACAATTTAAAATACATTGTATAAATTGGACACACAATGGTCTCACTCAGAATATGACATTATCATTAGTTGTGATGGAGCAGGCCTTATATAACTCACACATGGCTCTGCCACTCATGAGTTATGCCCTGCCTCCCCCACATGTGACGATAAATGGCATATTCTGAATATACCCATTGTTTATCCCATATTTATACAACACACATCAAGTTAAAAACCTATAAATACTTTTTGCACATAGAATTCTGACTAGCCAGATAATTATCTAGCTTGTAGGGTACATCATCATAGCTGTCACTATAGTGAGGCACGTCACTCAGTGTGACATGGGCTGTTCTAGACTAGACTGTAGAGTATGTAGGACCTGACACTGCCCATGCAACTGTAAGCTATTTAAACAGATTAACATCTAAAACATGCATTACAAAAGCAGCCTTTGAGTTTCCGTGATCCCCAGACCCAGAAAGAAAAGCAAAATGGTCGCTCTTTACCACACTTTGCAGAGGCATCTAAGTAAATTCACAACGCCCTAATCACATGACATAGATGGTGCACAGGTTACACTCCCACACATCAGCAGCCAATCACAGACAAGTTCTCATGCTACATTTCCCAATGGGAACAGGGTAGCTCTCCAGATGAGGCATCAGTCTCCTCTTTCTTTGCATCTCTACAACCCTAGACCAACGGGAAACTTTGCTCAGACGCATCTCCTCAGAGGAATTATCAGTGGCATTAGTAATTAAAAAAAAAATGGAAAAAGCCCAGGCCTGGATGGATATGGGTTGGAATTTTATAAAGCAACAAAAGAACACTTGCATGTAATTCTCCTTGGAACATTTTCACATTGCTATGCAACTGCAGACTGCCCGGACACATGAGACTACGTCAATATCTTGGCAATTTTACCCCCCCGAAAAAAAAAACCTGACCCAGTGTGCCACATACCAACCCATATTCATCCTTAATGTTGATTATAAACTATTTATAAGTGTCCTAGCGTACCATCTTGACAACCTCCTGCCCATGTTAATAGATCCAGATCAATCACGCTTTATACGGCACCGCCAGCTAGTGAATAATATCAAATGTGCACTATTACTCATAGAGCAAGTCACGAAGCGCAAACTCCCCACAATGATATTAAGTCTCAATACTCAGAAGGTGTTTGAAATGGTCTTGTGGGACTTCTTGTATAATGCCCTTTCACATTTCAATTTCCTGCATGACTTTTTAGCTTTAATGCATGGTCTATATCTCAACCAACAAGCAGTCATGAAAGGGAATAGGTTCTTCTCATCTAATTTTTCTGTCTGGGGGGTGGTGTGACACGGGTGCCCTCTTTCACCCTACCTGTTTGCACTATACATAGAAACTCTCACTCAACATCTAAGGTAACATGAAACCATTTCAGGCATAATGATAGAGTGCTGTTCTCATAAAGTAGTGTATTACGTGGATGACCTGCTCTTATGTATCATACAAACCTACAAATATGCCGGCAGAAACTGGCTATAACGGCTTATCAAGTCTGCTTGAGTGTACAGCACACAGTTTATTTTACTGTAGCTGCCCCCCACCCATGTCCAACCCAGATTTATCATCCTCCACCCCATCTCCTCTCTCCCCAACCTCCTCGCAGATTTGACCTTCCCTTTGACCCTATCCCACCTCCTCTTAAAACTGCCCACAGTTTTCAGTGCGATTACTTCCTCCGGCAATTCGTTTCACCTTTCCACCACACTTTCTGTGAAATAGTGCCTCCTCATTTCCCTTTTAAATCTCCCCCCACTAATTTCAGATTGTCCCCTTGTGAACCCCTCCCCCATTAAGTTGAAAGGTTCCACCATCGGATTGCGTCTATCCGAGCATACCCATCATTAGGGCGCCAGGGATTTGAATTAAAATCCTGTTTTTAATGTGGGGGGACTGCACCCCCTGCACACACCCTATGTGGGTGTCTGTGCCCCCCACCCCCCCTAACTAAATATACTAACTCCGGGGGGCGGAGCTCGGAGAAGGAGTAGCGAATTTGTTGATGGGCACTCTTGGACAGATGCACAGATGGTTTGAAAGGAAGTTGAAAATGCCCTACTAACCTTATTCATACCTTTTAAGTATTTGAAGGTTTCTATCATATCCTCCCCCTTCCTTCTATCATCCAGGGAATACATATTGAGCTCCCTCAGGTACTCCTCGTAAGGTTTGTCCCCCAGGCCTAGGATCATTTGGTTACCCTTAGCTGTACCCTCTCCAGTAGTTTGATGTCCTTTTACAAATTACATATGTACGTTGTTCCTTGACCTAAGCAAGGCCTTAGATACCTAGACTATGATCTACTGTTGCACATGTTACAAAACATTGGCCTAGATGAACCTGCCATTAAGTGGTTTTCCAGCTACCTTTTAAGTCGCAGTCAACAGGTTAAAGCCCAGGGCGATTTCTCCACTTTAAAATGTGTTCAGAGAGGTGTGCCTCAGGGTTCTAACCCGGGGCCCCTACTATTTGCTATTTATATCAATAACATTGATCACATCAGGTTGGCATGTGTCCATCTCTTTGCGGATGACACTGTGCTGGAGTCTGCCTGTCTGGAGCTTCAACAGAAATTCGACCTGCTACAACAAAACTTGATTCACCTAAAGCTTCTGCTCCATGCCAAAAAGACTAAAGGTATGATTCGCTGTCCGCACACAAACAGTTAACTACCCCTCTACTCAACCTTCCATAGATTAAGACAATCTTAGGGAAACTGTTGGAAATTGTGGATAAATTTAAATACTTAGGTTTCAGGATTGACTGCAGAGTTTCCTTTTCTGCTCACATTGAGGAGCTGGCAAAAAAATTAAAATATAGGTTGGGCTTGTTCTATTGAATTAAGCACCTTCTAACCCAGGATGCAGAATTAAGGCTGGTGCAGATGACATGTCTGCCTTTACTTGATTATGCTGTCTTCCTCAACAGTCATAGCTCTAAATCTGCATTAACAAAGTTGGACACGTTGTACCATAGGGCTCTTAGATTCATATTAAACGTTCCTTTCAACACCCATCATTGCTCACTCTATACACTTATTGACTGGACATCTCTAGCTACCAGGAGATCGCGGAACGCCTCCCTCTGGGCTTATAGAGCTTTCACAAATAAACTTCCCTCCTACGTCTCTATACTTCTTAACTGCACAGCTTGTGCTTACCGGCTCCGAAGATATGCATATGTCACTCTCGATGTCCCTAGGGTAAGATCAAATTTTGGCTCAACTGCAATGACTTATACCATACCTACCCTATGGAACACACTTCAAAATTCCTTAAAATTGAATCATTGAGTTGGTTTACCTCACTTTAAGGCCCTGCTGAGATGCCATGTGAATGATGATTGTCACTGTTATGCATAAATTATCATCACTTATATGAACATCCTTACACTTCTCCTTTTCCTCTAGCACTTACTCACTCTACCGCTTCCCTTTTTTCCTGCTCCCTTATGCACTTTACTCACCTCCTCCTTACCATAGCCCCTTAGTCCTTTGTAGCCCCCTGCATTTCCAAGCTTTATTTGTGCCCATCTTCTAATTAATTATTGTCCCCATTTTATTGTATAATACTGTATAAAATGTTGATTGTTCCTGTTGAATGTAATTATTGTAAAGTATTTTTTTGCCATGACTGTATATTATACTGTTATACTTTCTGTATCTGTATTGTTGTTTTTCCTTGAAACTGTGTACGTGTCCCCCCAGGACCATCTTGTAAATGAGTTCCTCTCAATGGTGCGTTTCCTAGTAAAATAAAAATGTAATTGAATTTTCAAATACGGGCACCAGAATTGCACACAGTGCTCCAAGTGTGGTCTTACCAGTGACCTGTACAATGGCAGGATGACTTCCTCCCTCCTTGAGGTGATTCCTCTGGCGATGCACCCCAGCATTTTGTTTATTTTGGCAACCACCTTACAGCACTACACAGAGTGTTTCATGTCCCCCGTGACTAGCACCCTAAGACTGTTTTCCTCCTCCGAAATAGATACCTGCACTCCTCCCAGCCAGTAGCTAGTCCCAGGGTTCCTGGCTCCCAGGTGCATAACCTCACACTTTTTAGCATTGAACCCCAACTGCCAGATGCCTGACCAGTGCTCAAGCATTGTCAGGTCCTCTCTGAGCACCTGTCTCCTCTTGAACAGATCTTTGTGTCATCTGGGAGCAGGCAGATTTTGCTTTTGACCCTGTCTGCTATGTCCCCAATAAAGTTGTTTAATAACACTGGTCTGAGTACCGAGCCCTGTGGGACCCCATCGGTTACAGATCTGGGTTTTGACATTTCACCCCCCTACAGTTACCCTCTGATTTCTATCCTGCAGCCAGCTCCTGACCCACCCCATCAGTTTCTCTCCAGCTCCCAGATTCCTCAGTTTATTGAGCATCCTTCCATTTGGCACTGAGTCGAAGGCCTTGCTGAAGTCCAGATACAGGACATCCACCACATGGCCCCTGTCTAGTGACCTTGTGAGCCAATTTTAAGAAGTCTAATAGGCTGGTCTGGCATGATCGCCACAAGGGAAACCCATGCTGCCTTTCATCCTGGAGTTCATTGAGTTGCAGAAAGTTCACTAGTCTCTCCATAAGAATGGTCTCCATTAACTTACCTACAACAGAGGTAAGGCTAACCCATCTGTAGTTACTCGGAGTTCACCCCTGGGTCCACTCTTATGGAGAGGCACCACTTGTGCCATTCTCCAGTCCTAAGGCATGCACCCTGACTCCAGTGAGGTTTTGAACAGGTTCACCAGAGGGCCAGCCAGGACCTCCGCCAGTTCTTTAAGGACTCTCGGATGCATGCTGTCCGGTCCTGGAGCCTTATCCACCAGCAGGGTCTTATGGCCCTTCCTTATCCACCTGCAGGGCTTTAAAGTCCTTTAAACCCTGTCCTCCAGGATTTCCCCATCAGTTACCTCTGCTCCCCAATTTTCCACTCCAATTTTCCGCAGTCACTCCATCTCCATCGTGGGTATGTCCCACAGTGTTAGCAGAATTGGTGAGGGATGCTGCTTGGTGGTGGCTAGGCCCCACCATGTGGGGTAGCCGTGGTATATGGGGCTAGAGAGTTAAGCGCTGGAGACTAGCAAAACAACAAATGGCCACTCAGAGAATCATGGTTATCACTGGTACATGAACTATGACAGCAAAGTAACAAATTGGGCACACACCCACAAAAAGGCAAACACAGGCTACTGCTCCAAACTGTTGCAAAATAACAGTTTTGTTTCCAAAATACACAAACCAGCATCAGGACATGGTGGTGTGCAGACAGGCAGCCTCAACGTTTTGCCCGTCTGTGCTTGGAAAAGCACAGATGCATGCAAAACGCTGAGGCTGCCTGTCTGCCCACCATCACGTCCTGATGCTGGTTTGAGTATCTTAGAAATAAAACTGTTATTTGGCAACAGCTTGGAGCAGTAGCCTGCGTTTGCCTTTTGTGGGTGTGTGCCCAGTTTATTTTCCTAAGCACCAGAGACGCAGAGGGACAGGGCTGAGCCGATAAGAGGGATGGGAATTCCATACTGAGAGGTATTAAATGTAAACAAAAATAACCACTTCTGACCCTGCTCATATTCAGAATGTGGCAGAATGTTCTATAAACAATGCATACAGCTGCCCCTAAAAATGCACTGCTCAACAACAACAAAAAAATAAATATGGTAATACAACTGCTGTAGGCACTGTTGAGTAGGAACTCATTAATACTGTATGAACGAACGCAGTTGTATTTTTTATGGCCAGAAACTGGAACAAACACTGCCTGCAAAAGCAAAAGAAAATGAACTGTATTTTATTATGTCTGGACTTGCAACCTAGATTGCAACGTTAATGAATGCTATCTGTTTAGTTTATAGCCAGATTATAAACAGGAAGAAAATGCTTAACTTAAACACATGTTCCCATTGATATCTACGTACCAACTAGCTTGGTTACTGTTTTATGAGTCAGTTCTATATACATTGTGTCAATAGTGTATTCTGTGAAATTGATGTCATTTGTAGTAAAGTAATTTTATTGGTCATGTCTGTTTTCATCAGTTAGAAAGTACAACATGAGTAGGGGGAACGGATGGACTGGGCAATGGGATGCGGAACTTTGTTAAGAGGATTTTATTGAAGTATCATGATACATCCAACCATATACTATAAATAACTTGCTAACTATTATACACAGACAGCTACAATTATTACTAGAACAATACTACAAGTAACAGTTTTTCACATCCTAAATGTACGTATCATTTTTAGCCTGCTCTTCTTCATACTTCTAGGATTCCACTCTCTTTAGTCCACTGGATGGACTATAGCCTAGGTTCAAACTAGACAAGTCATTATGTGATGGCTGTGTGATAACCTTTGTGGTAGATGGACTCAGATGGCCTCAGTTTAGTCCATGGTGGATAGGCGTCCATCTACATCTCAAAATCTCCATCATTATTGGCACTAGCTGTTACTCTTGTTGGCAGGTTCACATGAGTGTCCCAATAAAACCCTCTATGGCAAGATTGAGGCACATAGGGGGGCAGACTGGGGGATCTTACACTGTGACTGCTTCTAGGTGATACTTCACAGAGCCTCAGGCTCTATGCTCTAAATTTTGTCTGGGCCCTTTGTGCTAAACTGTCACTGGCCCTTTGTACTACATTAGCCCAAGGCCCTATGCACTAAGGTGCCACAGACCATATTCACTAAATTTGTCTCAGGCTCTATGCTCTATTTGGTCTTGGCCCTACATATTAAATTTACCACAGTCCCTTTGCACGTAGCTGTACTGATGCCCTATGCACTAAATTGGCCACTGGCCTTGTGCACTAAATCTGCCTCAGGCTCGATGCTCTAAATTTGGTGCGGGCTCTTTGTACTAAATATGCCACAGGCCTTTGAACTAAATTTGTCACAGGCTTTATCCACTACATTTGCCACAGACCCTATGGACTAAATTGGTCATGGGCCCTATGTGCTATATTTGCATTAGACCCTACGCACTAAATTTGCCACTTGCCCAGTGCACTAAACTTGTTATGGGCCCGGTGCCCTAAAGGTCCTTGTTAGTCGAGCAGTGGCTTTCATGAACAGTAAAGGCTGCATTAACGTATATAAAATATCATTACAAAATTCTCCCATAGACTTCTATGGAGCACACCCCATGCACTAAATAGCTAGACATAACAAAACATTTGAGCATGGGCACAGGGCCAGCACACCTGGAAGTGGAAGAAAGCGGCTGCCTATCTCTTTGGGCCAATTTACAATCCTTTCTCTCCCAACAGGAACAGCATTAAAAATTATAAATAACACCTCAGCAAAGTCATGTAGGGTCCAAGTAAAAGCACATTCCTTTATGCAGGAGATTGGGGTCAAAATGAGCTCTCAAACAATCTGCAAAGGCCAAAAAAACAAGGTACAGACAGGTTTCATCCTACTCAGAACTCATCATTGTGCTTCCTTTGTATGTCAGCTTAGGCGAAGTGTGAACCAGCTGTATAATAGTCTTACTGGTTTGGATCAGAGTGAGCAAAAAATAGGAAAGCTGTCTAAAGGACAAAGACTCTCATTCAACAACACTGAAGCAAGGGTTACCCTGGAAGGGAACTGGCAATGAAGCAAGTTTCAAATAAATACAACATTACACATACCCTCAATAATGCAAGGCATCATGGGAAATATGTGCAAATCATTATGAAAGAATTTAGACTGGTTTTACTCTGACGAGTCCCTGTCACCATTAGAAACATTTGAAAAAAAATATAAGATTTAGACACAGTTCAGTTTATGTTTCATATATTTTCTATAATTTTTTTCCTTCTTTCTTTATTGCTGAGGAAAGAGGATTACTGTCCTTGCGTACACCTAACATCATAATCCCTTGTTTATGGCATCATAATTATCTCCACAGCAACAGATTGTGATGTAATAACCAGAACTGTGATGTCAGATGTAAGCAAGCAGCCAGAACAGATACAACAGTGATCTTGTTTACATGCAACTGTCCTTAGTAATAAAGAAGTAAGGGGTGAAAATTACAGAAAAAAATTATGAAATATAAACTACATTATGTCAAAATATTATATTTTTTAAAGTTGTCAGAATGGCATCAGGGGCTGTTTGAGCAGGAGAGTATGAATCCAAATGACTTCTCACACAATCTGTAAAGGCTGAAAACTGAAGACACAGACACATGAAATCTAAATGCCCCCTCTAATCATTTATCCTTGATCAGTGCTTTGAGTAAATAATGACATTTTCTTGTGTTAGTGGAGATCTTTAGAACCACATAGGCTAGTAGCAGCAATTAGCATCTTAGAAGTATTAACCAAGTTATTAGGTTTTTGTGATTAGCACAGCCCTAAGTTACAGCCCAGTGTAAAGCTCCAGTAGCATAGCATAGAGGAACACAATGCTAGTTATGCTACTGAGGATCTGTTGGTATTTTTTTTTGTGTCTTTTTCTCCCCTCTTTCCGGTGGCCTACATTTTGTAGTATGCCCCATCCCATCCCCCCGACGCCCACCAGGTTCACCAACCATCTTCTCCCAGGGCTTGCCCCCCCCCAGAGGGGTCAGCGGAGGGTCCCCAGGCCCCCCACCGAAGACCGACTCCAGTTCTGGTCGGCACCTAGCTGGTCAGGGAGCAGGACCTGCGAGGTCCTCCTTCATCCAGCCACTGGAGACTTTTTCTCACTTTTCTTTCCCCTCGGAGGAAGGTTATGCCATGATGCCAGTGGCAGTGCCATGCGTGCTCCCATGCTTGGCATGCCAGGCATCTGCCCTGACTCTGCCCACCATGTACAGCATCGGTGTGCCAGCCTCCAGCCTTCGCCAGGGGCCAGGCCAGTACCGATCGCTGATCCCCACCCTCCCCAGAGGAGGAGAGCTGTCCTTGGGATGCTTGATCCTTCTCCTCCTCCTCGGCTGACCCCAGGCGACCCACTCGCACCACAAACATGGGTCGCCGGCATGGCAGGAGGTAAGGCATGATACCTCAGCCCTCCACGCCATTAGGCTGGCTGTTGGTATGGTTTTCAGGTGTTTTCTATCAGTTTATTTCATTTTTTGGGATTTAACAGGGGGGGTGAAGCCCTCCAACTCAAATACAGTAGAACCCCATAGTTACGGACCCCAGAGTTCCAAACTGACTGGTCAACCGATTGGTCTCCTGCTTTCGCCCTCTCCTGCGTCTGTCTGACAATGGAGGAGGAAATTTAGTGGCTTAACACAGACAGCAATGAAAATGGTCACCAGATGTTCACTGATCAGGAGCTGATCAACATGGCAGGGAAACAGGCAAAGAAACGAAGACTGATAGTGGCACAGAGGGAGAAGGAGAGATTCAAAGTGTACTGCACAACAAGGCAGAGGAGTGCTTCCAAGTCTGTATGCGATGGTTAGAGCAGTGAGCGGAGACAACACCTATGAACTTGATGCTGCAAGACCTCCATAGCTTGGCTGCTAAGAAATGGTTTAACACAGTAAAACAGAGCTCCATTAAAAAATTCTTCAGACCTGTAAGCGACCATAAATTAACAGAGTACTAGAAGACTGAGAGACTGCACATTTTAAATGCAAAACCTTTTTGTACTCAGTAAAAAGATATATTTCTCTATTGTGTTATTTCCAAAGTATTGCTTCCCCAGATAGTGTTTTCACAGTTACGGACTTTTTAGACTTATGAACACTATGCATTCCCATGGTGTCCGTAACTCTGAGGTCCTACTGTAAATTACCTACACAACCATACCAACTAACCCTAAAATAGTGCTATTGGCGTAAGTAGATCCATAGATCTCCACTAATGCCCATTTTATAAGTATCTCTAAATCTTATTTTCTTTTCCTTTTAAACTGCTTGCTGACTTCTGTGGGAAAGGCTGCCATGTACTACTCCTGCTTGCTTTATGCTAATGTACCCTGCTGGCCAATGATTGCATCGTCAGGGCAGAGTAACACAGAGTGAGCCAGCGGAGAGTGCAACTGCCAGCCTTTTTCTCAGCAGAGAGAATGCAGATGTCAAATGATTTAAAGCAACGATTTAGAGGTACTTAGACCAATGTCATGATTGCCTAAAAACACTAGTAATGTGGGTGGGGTGGGGTGCTGATTTCTTCATTTGAGTTGTTTTCCTTTAAATGTTCTCTTCTTTCAATTTTAATGCATTCAGATTTACAGCTCATAACAAAATCTAAAGGTCTCTGCAGGCTGCTCAGTTCATTCCCTCATCTGTTCTACTGCCTCTGACACAAGTAAAATGAAAAAAAAAAAAAAAGAATGACATCAACTTTGGACCTTGTATTTAAGAAATATGAGGATGAGAAAAAAATGCTTTGTAGCTGATGTCAAGGTAATGACTGCTTTTAGATCATGCCTGTTAATGTAATACAATATGATAATTAGTATCATTAATCTAGTTGGCTGACTTTTATCACTTATTGTTTAATTATCCATTGCTACTAAGCAAATACTGACTCAGAATTACAATGGCTTGCAACACACGGAGATGTTTTTCAGATTTAATCATTAGCTACTGTACACATCAGTGCTAGATGTGTTCATGAAGTTAATTCAGACTTGGGGCAAAACTTCCACTTGCAGCCCTCCTTACTGCCTATTTTCCTGTTATGGATCTGTACTGGACAATGTATTCCCCTTCTTTTCCTGCTCCTTTCTGGTCATACTTTTCCTTTTTAACCCCCGTCATCTTTGTCTGGCCCCTGTGGAATTTCCACCCTGCAGCTGCTGTGCATGCTATTGTAAAATTCGATACCTATACCTTTTTATACAATTTAGATTGCCTTTTATTTAACTTTTTTTCTACTCCTGTGTCATACTGCAGCAAACGGAGGGGATTCACCCCTTTTTCCCCCGTGTTTGCCTTTGTACATATCCCTGTAAAAAGACAGCTGGCAGGCTAGGGAATAAAACTCTATAGAGCAGAGCAAGCTAGCCCGCTGACCTGATGAGCTGAGGTAGGGGGCTTTGCCACCTGCCAAGCTGGTAATCCGGGTTCAGAAACAAACCAGAGTTGCTTGGAGACTGGCCGGATGAAGGAGGTCTGAGCTTCCCATGACAGCCCTCCTGCTCCTTCAGGAAGGGGGGACAGCATGCACTGCTGCTTGATTGCCACCTAGTGGGGGCAAGGTGGCATAGCAGCAGTCGGTGACCTGGTTGGCTTGGTGCGGGTGTTGAGGCGTACTGCGTCTTCATGCAGTGGGCGCATGCCGTGCGTGTATGCGGTCCAGAGCGATAAGCTATGGAGAAAAAGCTTTGGTGGCAGATAAAGGCAACATGCCCCGCAGGCTTCACACCACCCAGCAAGGCAGCAATCCACCCATGGCGGTTCTAGAGGTAGGAGGTAAGTCCCGGGTAGGGAGGTTCATGGAACTGGAGGTTGCCACTGGAAAGGGGCCACCAGAGTGTAAGGCAGATAAAGAAAGGATGAAAAAAAAACCTCAACAGCACAAAACATTGTTGGTAAAGCAGCCCTTTCTTCTAGAAAACTAAACCATGTGCCACGTCTACACCGTAAAATTGAATGTCGACCCTTTTTTTTTTTTTATGGGAATCAAGTACTTAGCCACCCCCTTCACTTTGGAAGTTTTAAACCTTATTTTTGGAAATCAAACACTTAAAAATGGCGTAAACTGAAGCCTATTATAGAGAACCCAGTTTTAATCTAAACTCACAGAAATTTTACACAGTAATGGCCTCACAAATTGTGCATTGCTGAGGCAGCTGTTGGGTGAAGAAGGTCAGTGGACTGAAGCACAGGGGTCAAGTCTGGTGTCTGGATGTCCTGGGTCAGGTATGCTTATTTTTCTATAAAAGCCATGCTGCACTTTCAGCATTCTACTGTACTACAAGATCCGTGGAGCACTTTGTGCATACGTTTATATGTACAGTTCCTGTGTCTCTTATGGTTGGTTGGGGAATAAAAATCTATAGAACAAGCCAGCCCAGTGACATCGTGAGCTGAGGTGGGGGCCTCACCACCCACCATGCCGGTGATCCAGCTTCAGAAAGAAACTTGGGTTACTTGGAGGCCAGCCGGGAGTAACGAGCTTGGTACATCCAGTAGACCTGGGTTTGAGTCTCTCAACCTCCACTTGTATACTGTGTGACTCCGAACAAGTCATTTAACCACTCCAGTGCTTCGGGTCACCCCTGAAAACAGGCACCTATGCCTAGTAGGCTTTAACCAGTTACCGGATATTTTTTTTTTTTTTAAGTACCTTCTCGAGTTCTTTGGGTAAGAGAACTGTGAAGCTCAGCTGAGCAGTTCTGGCACACATTAAGGACTTGAGAAGAAACTCTTATAACCATGAAAGACACAGGAATTGTCCTTATAAACATATAATGAATCATGTTGAACGCCTTTGTTTAAAAAGATTGAATTTTAATGTAAAATCAGAATTTTTTTTTTTGCAGAATATTAGAGAACCCCCCCTTGTGGGAAATGGGCTATGACAACAAAACTTAGTGTAGAACTTCTGAATTTTAGAACTATGTGCAGGAGACACCCTCTTACGATTATAAAAGGGCCTGGAATGTTTAGAAATAAGAAATCCTGACAGGCTAAGAATGATGTCATGATTTATAATGAAAATCATAGATGTGGATAATAGAAGCAAATTAAGCTATATTATGCACTTGAAAAATTATTTTAAATGTAATATAATGAGTTTGTGTCATGGAAATTGTATATGTCATAGAAGATACATTCTGCTACTTGACTTGTGTGCCCTGAATCTTTTTTATGAAGAGGTACGCCTCAGTTATATACCCAGCATTGTATTATTAACTTTGTTTTATAGGTACTATTTACAATTTTTTTTTATCGTTGTACCTTTTGAAATGGTTTTATTCTTGATATTGTCTTTATTTAGTTATTTATTTAGTCAGTTAGTTTTTGATGACTCGATTGAATTTTGTTCAGTGCTCCGAGCCCCTGGGATTGGGCGCTATATAAATACAGTTTGCTGCGGCTACTACTCAGTTGTGGGAGTTGGCCACTCCTCTCAGGAGCATTGCCCTGGTACGGGTTATGCGTATGACACCCAGTCCCTTGGACAGTCAGAAGTTGGGTACAGACTGGAGTCTTCATAATGATGGCAGTCAGAACAAATGTAAACTGGGACACTGTGCAGTTACTGTGTCACTGCTAGAGTATTACAAAGGCATGATCGAATTTTACCAGAACATACGCCTGGGCTGGTCTTGGCCTGGCACCAACACAGACCCTTCTGAATCAAATTGCCTTCTGTGTCCCACGCAAACATCTGCAGCATGAGTAATATTACCTAGCACTCTGCTCATTAACTTGATACAGAAGGGATAGGACAGTGCTTCAATATTCAGAATCCTAATCCTTTAATGTGGCAGATGCATGCCTCCAATCCATCAGGGTAATTGGCATGTACCCGAAACTTAGCTTGGCTCTGAATAAATGTTTACCATCATTCGCAGTTGCCAGGAGCTCCTCTGATATTGACTTCATTTTACATTTCAGATGGAGATGAGATGCGGCATCTGTAACAAACAAAACATGCAGTTTGCAAGTGGATTAAAATAGGCATGGATTCAAAAGTAAAGGCTACTGAGTGGTTACCCGTACGCTACTGTTTTGCTGGCACATGTGTGTGCAAGAGTCTGCTCTGTCACGCGTGAATCTAAATTAGGGTTCTTTGCCCTCTACTCCCTTCTTCTCCATACTCACTTTAGAGTCCTAATTCTCAGGTGATTGGGCCCTCAGCTTTGATCAAATGCCTCTTCTACACAGATAGCCCCCCCATGCAAATAGCAAATGAATCCCATGCCATCTCCAGCCTAGACGCCTACGTCACTTCCCTGACAGGAGAACCTGAGGTAGTAGGGAACTACTTTGTGTGAACCTTGATGCTAGCAGACCAGAACGTAGAATGGATACGCTATGGAAAGATAACTATAAATACATAAAGGTAGATAATTTGAGGTTCACACAATATAAAGTGTTAAATAATATGTGCATCATGCCTCACAAATTATATAGAATGGGCAAGCTGACAGTACCACATGTGCAAAATGTGGAGAGGAGGAAGGCTTCGTACCACACATATTGTAGAACTGACCGAAGGCCAAGCTGCCATGGGATGTCATCAGGACAAGGATAAATCCTACATTTGGAATCAGTGAGGCCTTTACACCAACAGTGTGCATTCTGGGGATATATAAAGATATTCTGGCTGGGCCACAGAAGCACTATATGGCCTTCGTATCAATGGTGGCCAAAAAGCTGATACTGAGACACTGGATGGACCAGAAGATACCATCCTATCAAGAATGGTTTAGGGAAATGCTGAGCATAGTATGGCTAGAACAGATTATTGCCAATGTAAACAACAGGTCATGAGATTTTAAAGGAGAACTGCACTGAATGTGTTAGTCACTTTTCCCTGCAGAAGTTGAGTCATAAATACTGGTTCCAGTTCTGTTACTGGTCTATCTCTGCAGGGATTTTAATGATCCTAGTAGGTGTGTCTGAGTTACACACAGCTAGTAAGTACCATTTTAGAACTGTATGACATAGTTTCTGCCCCTTGCTCAGCTCTTTCATTGTTGGCACAATGATTCCATGTTCTGCTATAGAACTCTGTGCTTAAGAGGGACATATAGAAACATAGATTTTGATGGCAGATAAGGACTGCTTGGCCCACCCAGTCTGCCCATTTCCCTACCTATTGGATAAGCTGCAGATCCTAGTTAACCAGCAGCCTACTTCTTCCTACCCCCACCCCTAGAATTGCCTTATGACTGTCCCATGCATGCTTGAATTCCACCACTGTTTTTGACTCCACAACCTCCTCCGGAAGGCCATTCCATGCATCCACAACCCTCTCTGTGAAAAAATACTTCCTTAAATTACCTCTGAGCTGCCCCCTTCTATCTTCAAATTGTGCCCCCTTGTTCTTGCACACCTCTTTTTTTGAAAGATGCTACCCTCTTGGACTTTGTTGATTCCCTTGAGATACTTGAAAGTTTCTATCATGTCCCCCCTCTCCTTTCCTCGAGGCTATACATATTCAGCTCCTTAAGTCTCTCTTCATATGTCTTCCGGTGCAGACTCTGCACCATTTTAGTTGCCCTCCTCTGGACAGCCTCCATCCTGTCTATGTCCTTGAGGAGATTGGGTCTCCAGAACTGCATGCAGTACTCCAAATGGGGTCTCACCAACTGTCTGTACAGAGGGATAATAACTTCCTGTTTTCTGCTGGTGATGCCTCTCCCTATGCATCCCAGTATCCCCCAGCCCTCCTTGCTGCCCTCTCACATTGCTTGCCCACCTTTAGGTCATCTGATATGACTACCCCAGGTCCATTTCCATTTTTGTTGTTGTTAGTATCTCACCCCCCATTGTGTACTCTTCCCCTGGGTTTTTGTTGCCCAGGTGCATTACCTTGCACTTCTTAGCATTGAATCTAAGCTGCCATACATTTGACCATTCCTCTAACCTTGCCAAGTCCTTCTCATCCTTTCCACCCCACCTTGTGCATCAACTCTGTTGCAGATCTTTGTGTCATCTGCAAAGAGACATACTTTTCCTTCCAGTCCCTCTACAATATCGCTTATAAAGACATTGAAGAGGACCGGTCCTAATACTGAACCCTGCGGTACCCCACTAGTAACCCCCCTTTCTTCATAGTGGACTCCATTTACTATTACTCTCTGTGTCCTATTCTCCAGCCAATTCTTTACCCAGGCTGTCATCTTGGGACCCACTCCCAGGCTGGCTAACTTGTATATTAATCTTTTGTGTGGGACACGAACTACATCACACTGTATTAAAATACCACTTAACACCAGCGTATAAAGCAGAAATACCCAAGTCCTGTATATATGGAACAATTACAGGGTAGTAACCAATGTTTAAAAAAACAGTTTATACTGGGGGAAAATGACTTTCAGGTTCAGCACAGTTTCCCTTTAAAGGGGAACTGTCAGCTTTCCAGAATCAAAAAACGTGGGACCTATAGATGCAATTAGCTAAAATGCACTGCTTTTACATTTTTTAATTAACTTACATGGCTGAAATCTGTAAGTTTATCTGGTGGATCCTGCACACCCCCCCCCACTGGCCATTATTTTCCCAGCGTCCCCGTGGCCAGCCCTGTGGTGACGCAGCTGACGGGTTAAGCCTCGGAGGACTCCTATGCACCAGTATAGTTGTCAGAAAGTATTAACAGATACACAGTGCCAGTTTGCACTTCTAACACTGGTACTGATCAACTGAGAAAAGCACTTTCTCACGTAAATAGATAATTATAATAATAATACAAACATAATGACAAAAAAACATTCACAACCTCTTCAGTGGATTACCTCTCTATGAAATAAACATTCTTGATTCTTACATTTACCATGCCATTAAATTATTTTCCATTAAAAAATATGTTGGCGCAGTGGAAGCGCTACTGCTTGCGATGCCGATGACCCAGGTTCGGGAACATTTTTTATTTATTTATTGAAATGTTTCATCAGAAAAGCATGCTGAGCAACACGTTGCTCATCTCCTGGTGCGACCTGGGGGGTAGGGAACAATGGGACAGAATACAGAGAAATGTTACAATGTTGGAATACAATTTGCTTACTTGCATTCAATGAGAGCAAGAGAGACTACAGGTGGATCACATTGGCTAACAATGCAACAGTTAAGTACAGTAGATATGAAGACACATATAGCAAATTGGCAACAGTTGGTGACAACTGGTAACATCGGAACACATATAATAACTTGGCAACAGTATGTAGCACTAGATGGTAAGGTGGCCCAGTAGTAATTGGTAGCCATTAGTGTAACATAGATGTTCAAGATTTACAGTGATTGGAGTAAAGAGAAGAAGAATGGAAGGAGGGAAAGAAATATTGTGGAGGGTAGAATGAAAGAAGGGAAAGGAATTTTACGGAGAGACGCAGACAAAACTCGATTTTCGAGGCAAACAGAGAAGACAGGGTAGACTAAAGTGCATATAAGAGGGGTATGAGGTAGGTTTTAAGTGCTTAATTGAGTGTAGGGGTAGGCCAGTGTTAGGCTATGTTAACTGGAAGGGGGTGGGAGGAGAGGAGAGGTAAAGTGTGGCAGGGTAATGAGAGAGAGGTATTGTAGGTGGGGGGTATCCAAGGGGGCGATGGGGGGTTGAAATTCAACAATGTCCTGTTATTCCTATCTAGGCAGGGCGGTGGACAGCCCTACTGGTAGGACACTGGCTATAGGTGATGAGAGTTATTTATATATAGTGATGTGAGGGAGGTGTTGGGAGAGGGACGTTGTGAGAGGGGGTAGCAGAGGTCAACTATAGTGGGGGGGGGTAGTACCCCACCAATGTGCTGGGTGACCCTGCTTGCCCAAGGCAGTGATTTAACAGTGACTGGGGGGGTGCAGTAAAAGGAGAAATAGGGGAAAGGGGGTAAAGTCATTGCCCACCGTGCGCTATGGCTCCCCTGCACAAGGCAGTGATTGAGCTCACAGGAAGGAGATAGATTACAGGTAGAGAATGAAGGGGGAGGAACACTTTAGGAGGAGGGAGAGTTGGGAGACAAGGAGGAGCACGATCAGAGGGCAATAGGAGTGGTGGGGAGTAGGCATATGGTAATATGGGCTTAGGGAAGATTGCGGGGGATTAGGAAGGGTCATGGCAAGTATAGGAAGGGGCAAGGAAGTTCCTGAGGGCAGAGGTAATGGAGTAGAAAGAGGATAAGTGGCAAATCTGAGGGGGAAGTGAATTCCAGATTTTTGGAGGTGATAAGAGTAACCCAATTGGCCAATAAAGGTGGAACAGCATGGGACCACCAGGATTCATGGTTGGTAGATCTTAGGGAGTGGGGGGTGGTGGTTGTAAAGGCAGGGAGAGATAGGAGGGAAGTTCACCCAGCCAGTGCTTGGAGGTGGAATTCTGCACAGTGAGAGTGATGTCAGTTTGTCAGGGAAGGAAAGGATAAGACATGGTAGAGATCACAATAATGAGTGTGGGGGGGGGGGTGTCAAGGGCAAAAAGGCAAAAGAAGTTGAAGAGGATATCTAGTCTGGCCAGGGAGGACTTAGGGGCAGCACCGTAGACTATGTCACAGTCATCGAAGATAGGTGGGATCATCTTCTGGACACTCTCAGGCCTAGTTGTGGGTGGGATGCAGGCATGGTTCCTGAATAAGGCACCAAGCTTGGGACACCAAGGGAGTGAGAAGGCCAGCTGGGAGGAGAAGACTGGAGCGTTCAAGGACCACTCCTTCTCCAGGGAGGGAGGGAGTGTGAGGCTCGATGTTTGTTTGGCCTCTGGCATAGGCCAAAGGCACAGCAACACGCCGAGCCTTGGTATGGAAGGGGGCATGACGGATATCGGTGGCATGCCTTGATGTCATGCCCCACCAGAAAATGGAAAATGGGCTCCAGCCCCGCCTGATGATGGCTGCTCCTCCACCATTCTGTGTCCCCAATGTGCACTTCCTCCGTTTCCTGTGTACCTGCTCCCGGAGGCACTGAGAGGAATTCTCCTCCTCCTGCCCCAGAGGAGGGGCCCTTCTGGTAGGGTTACAGCCAGAGTCCCCGGGGGCGGGGTGCACAGGACCATGACCAATGGAGTGAAGCAGCAGAGGTGAGATCTGCTGGCATCAGGAGATACGTGAGCCCGAAGGAATGGTGGGACTGGGGCCAGTGGGAGCAAAAAAAAAAAAAAGATTAAGACTGCCAGTATTCTGTTGTGGTTATCTATTACAAAAAAGTTAAATACTTTTTTTATTTAGATAAAGCACCAAATATGTGTGTTTTAAACTGTCATAACCTTGTGTCTCACCTTCTAAGGTATCAAGACTAGCAGTTGTAATTAAAATTCCTTAATGGAAATGAATGTAATGGCATGGTAAATATAAGAATGAAGAATGTTTATTTCACAGAGAAGTAAGTTAATTAACAGTTTATGAATGCTGTTTTAACATTAGGTACGTCTTCAACCTTTGTAGTGTTTATATGACTATTAGAAACTAGGGACTTTGAACAAAATCAAGTGAATTTGAATTCTAGAGTTAATGAATGTATAAGTATGTTAATTGTCTTTATGACAAATTGAATGTCTAATTTTCTTTCATAAATATAAAAATATATTGTTTATTCAAACAAAATGCAGGTGGATAACATGCCTGATGAAAACTTGAAGTGAAGAGGTGCACTCTAACAGTGTTACTTATAGAGAAAATTGGGGAGTCCACCCAATTTTTTACACTTGAGAGAAAAGTTATATTAATTTTGAAAATGGTTTAATACATTGCAATAAAATTCTGTTATTATTTTTAAATGGTTGCCCTTTCCCAGTAACCACAATTTTAAAATAAAAAAACTAAATAAATTAAATTTTTTAAATAGCCTTAACCCTGAAGAAGACAGTGCTGAGGAAGTTGCAAAACGTTGGTGATGAAAATGATGAAAGGCGTTAGAGAATATAAAGATGCACTATAATAAGAGGCATGTTTATGGTATGGAACTATTTTCTTTGCTCCTATAATTTCTAGAACACTGGACCAGGGGCTTGAGATGCATTGATGTTAGGACATTAATAAATGCATTGGGGATTGTTTTGACCTTATGAATTTTATTACTTTTTCTGGAAATCTAATACCCCCATACTCCCAAAGGAATTTGCTGTCAGCAATTGGAAAGCAGGAGAACTGAAGCACTCTTCCTTTCTCGTTGGAATTTTGTTGTACACCAGCAACATGTGTGCACTGTGTTATAGAAGTCACATTCTCCAGTATTGGTAAGTCCAGGACCATCCCTCTAAAAGGGAATTTCTATTTATAAAATTGCCACGTTTCAGGAATGTAATAGAATGAGAGATATACGCTCTACTTTAACACATTATGTTGATACTAATAAAGCCAGAATTACTGGCTTTCGTGGAAAAGTAAACATAATTTGGTCAACCCTACGGGGTCAAGAGCAGAGACTGGTAAACTTGAATCTTTAAAACAAAAAGAGGTACACTTAGACTGGCACGCAGTAACACTGATGGAATATATCAAGCAAAGAAGTAAATCGTGCGGTGTATGTGTACTAGTTGAAACAAACTTGAGGTTCTCATTTGAGGGGGTTCCTTGAAAGGTACGATGGCATCCGGGCTAAATGCTCTTTTGATTTTATGTTGCTGTTGACAGAAATGTTTATTAAACAGCAGGAAAAAGTTACAAAAAGAAATAGAAATTAATTTAAAATTGAATGTGGATCTGAATGAGTTGAAATATTTAATAGGCAAGATTGAGAGGGGAATAGCTGAGTTTGATGAGCACCTCGGACAGATTAAATTGAAGAAATTCAAGCAAGCTATTATTGACTACAAGGAGGGATGTGTTTATATCTGAAAAAAAAACCTTAAACATAGGGATGGGAGGATTGGCTGCGAAACGGTTCTGATTCCAAGTCTGATTTATTTCAAAAAGGTTCTGATTTACTGTAATTTACTCTGATTCATTTTAGAGCTGTTTTTATCCTGTTTGACTATGAGAGCTACATCTAAATGATTATTTTTGACCCCCTTGTCACTTAAAATATTAAAATGCAAGTTTTTAGAAAAATGTTTTGTGTCTGTGTTTTTGTGTCCTTTTACCTTCCCTGAGTATGACAAGCTTATCTGGGGGATACAGGCAGCTTGCGTAGGAGATGTGATGGGGCCCAATCCACCCCTCCCACCCTTTTAACATGTTATGTTATTTTTATATGGCTTTGAAACATGGAATCTGAGATGTGACAACCTCTCCAAAGCATTAAGGCACTATAGCCTAATAGTTCAGGTGCAGAGCTGGAGAACACAGAATGCGAAACGTGAACTACCCCACCCCCCCAAAATCAGGGAGGCACTGTGGCCGATTAGTGTAGGCACAGACCTCGGTGACGCAGAATGTGACACGTGCACCCCCCCCCAAAATTAGTGACACACCATGGCTTAGTAGTTCAGGTGCAAAGCTTGAGAACAGGAAGTCTGAGATGTGACCCCCACCGAAATCAATAAGGCACTACTATGGCCTTGTAGTGACAGGCACAATGCTGGGGAGCACAGAGTCTGAGACGTGTCCCCCACCCCCCACAAATCAGTGTGGCATGGCCTAGTGGTTCCAGTGCAGAGCTGGGGAACAAGGAGTCTCAGACATAATCCCCTCCCCAAATCAGTAAGTCACTATGGCATTGTAGTTCAGGTGCAGAGCCAGTGAACACAGAGTGTGAAATGTGACCCCCCCTTCCCAAATTGGTGAGGCACTATGACCTAGCAGTTCAGGTGTAGAGCTGGGGACTACAAGACTCTGAAATGTGATTCCTCCCAAATCTGTAAGGCACTATAGTCTAATAACTCAGGCATAGAGCCGGGGAACATGGAGTCTGAAAAATGGCCTCCCCCAAAATTAGTAGGCCCCTATGGCCTAGAAGTTCAAGCTCAGAGCTAGGGAACATGGAGTCTGGGATATGACCCCCCCCCCCAAAATTAGTTAGGCACAATGACCTAGTAGTTGTAGAGCTGGGGACTATGGAGTCTGACACATGACCCTTCCCCATATTAATAAGCCAATCTGGCCTAGTGATTTAGGTGCAGAACTGGGGAACACGGTGTATGAGATGTCATACCACCCCCCCCCAAATCACCTGGAATCACCTTGCTCCCCTTCTTAACCAATAAAAAATGCAACTTATCTTTTTTTTTTTAATTGGTTTTCCTAAAGTATGTTTTGAAAGTTATAGCACTGGCTGCTATCAGACATTAATTTACTTATTTATTATTTTGTTGCTGACTGATGCTCATATCTGCCTTGCGGCGCTGACTGCCGCAGCGCAACGCTGGATGAGCTACCTGTGGGGCAGGCTAAGGCCTCTTGTTCTAGTTTTTTCTTTCAAAGAGAGAAAATAAACTAGGGGGTGGGCAAGTAAAAGCTTCTTACTGTAGTGATCTCCTTTCTTATTTGATTTCATTTTTTTCCACCCAACAGGTTTGTATAATATTTCCATACGACTGTTAAATTGTCTAACACATGCATCTTTCTCAAAGCACTGCACACCTCCAAATGAGTGACCCCTCAGGATTACAGGAGTGACTGTGTAGTAATGTGAGACACCATAGGCTAGCACAGCTGCCAGTCACATTGCCTTACTTATAATTGGCTCCTTTCTGCCCAGAGAACAGTGATCATGAGTGTGCTGCTATTTTGGTCGTGAGGGTCCCATCCGACCTCCCATGCTGCTGAACTGCATGCTGGTAAATTGAGGCCCAATGTAGTTTTTTAATTAGTCAACCTGTTTTATTTTATTTGTAAAGGAGTAGCTAGCCACTACTTCTAACTTGCTTTTTTAGATCTTGTCCCAACTGCTATCCCTAGCCAAGTTCCTGTCCCCATCCTGCACTGCTGCTACTTCCACCCCCCACCTCAGCCGGCACGCTCAGCACCTTCACAGTGAATCTCCTCACAGTGATGCAATGAAACAGCTACTGATATGTCTTTGGACCAGACCTGCAGTTCTGAACCAGGCCAACTCATTTAGTTGGGTCGAGCCATGAAAGGGTTTGTGTGATTGAGATGAGTTGAATTGACCTGGTTCAGGAAGGTCCGATAGTACAACAGAGTCAGTTCGCCCATCCCTACTTAAACATAAACATATGATCTGTATGACTCAGGAAGTACTACATACAATATAGACTTGGATAGCAGCATTGTTGAAGACCATGCCTATCTACAAAACCAAGAGGCAGCAATGGGGGTCAGAATGTCCCCCACATATGCTTAAATTTATGTGATAGGATTTGAGGAACAGTACATATATATATTTTTTGCTCCTTCCCTGCACTGGCCAGTCTCTCCTTCGGTTCTCACAGGGACTTTACTCGGCCCCGGGCTACTCCCATCCACTCACCACCCCATATTGCAGCCTGCCAGGAGGGTAACCTGATGTATCCCTTGCAGCAGGTGGGTCCCTTCCCTGCAGAGGGCATTAACCTTACCGCCCTGCTTCATTGGTCCTGGGTGCTGCTGGGGCAGCCATCAGTGATCCAGGAGCTCTGGTGGCAAGGGTCCGGGAGACCGTCATCCGACTGGCCGATATGCAATTTTTCCTCCTTTTTTTTCTACTGTGGAAGCATGATGATCCAGATGTCAGGGCATACGTCGACATCCGTCAAGCTCCCTAGATACTGTGGCCTGACGCATTGCTGTTCTCCCGGCCTCTGCCAGGAGTCAGCAAGCGCTGGGCCTCACCCCCTCCCTCCCCTGAGAGAAGGTGAGCAGTTGGATGCTCAAGCCTTCACTCCCTGGCCAGCCCTCTGATGCCCGAGTCCATTCCTGAAACCGGGTCGCCGGCCAGCCCTCTGATGCCTGAGTCCATTCCCTGGGTCGCCGGTGCAACAGCGGTGAATCTTTCTGCTGCACTGGCGGGCTGGCTCTGCATATTGAAAGAAGAAAACACTATTTTGTCATCTATTAAGCAGTATATAAATGCTTTATAGATGATGTTATAATGATCTGGTTCAGTTCTTTAGAGGAACTCAATGATTTTTTGACTACTGCAATGGATGTGTACCGAATTTGTCTTTCACCTTGGAATACAATGAAAAACAAATCCCTTATCTTGATCTTGTGGTGATCAAGGAAAATGGAACAGTAACAACAGACTTGTACAAGAAAGGAACAGACAGTAACCCTTTGCTCCATGCACAGAGCTAGCACCCTAAAATCGTATTTGTTCAGGTGAGTTCAGTTTTCGTTTATTGAAAGTAATAAACAGGATGATGTTACGTCATGTGTACAATGACATCCTATGCACAATGACATCCTATGCATGATATTGACATTTGGTACACAAAACATTCAAGGGACAGCTGACATATAAAAACATTACCATTTCATATAATTGTTATATTCCAACATTTATAATATCACAAATTAAATTGACAAATTTAAAAGAAGTCTTTTAACTACTTCTCACAACCGCAGTTTTCTTGTTCTGTTGCCATCAACTGCTGCAGTATATTGTTTAGAAGTATAGGATGTTCAACATGGGAACATAAAAACAAAGGGCATACATACCCTACAGCCAGTTCGTATGATGCAAGAAAAATAGTGGAGACAGTGAAAGATATGCCAAGAGCAGCAAAGAAGTAAGTAAGTAACATATATTTATATAGCGCTGTTCAGCGGATATCACAGCACTGCATAATAACACCACAACAACAATAAAATAACTAGAACTGGTTGAAAAATTTCAACAAATAGGCTACAAAAAAATCAGTTATAGAGGGAGCAGAAGGAAAAGTCTCAGTGGTGGACAGAGAACAGATTTTGAGATTGGAGAAAAAGTGGCCGGCCCAGTGGCACTGAGGGTTGAGGCACTGGACGCCACACCTCACGCCACGCCTGTGACCTGGATTCGGGAATGAGCCTGGGACATGAGGGGTTGACTGAAGGGGGGAGGGAGGGTGTAGGATTGAGCTGCCGTCGGCAAGCTCTCCTCCCCTGGGGTGGGTTCTCATGCCTTCTGGCGCTTTAGCGGCACCTGGTGGCAGCTGGATGCCCTAGCAACCGGGAGCACATTAAAGGGGATCGGAGGAGGCAGAGGCTTATGTAGGTTGCATGGGAGCATGTGATGGAACATACAGGCTTCACTGCACATCCTCTTTCTTGGGCACCATACATTAAAAAGCACCACTCACTTGCGCATGATGATGATGCCGCCAGGCTATCACATCATCTGCTAGCTAAACAAAGCCCAGCAGAAGTCAGGCGGGTTTCAGGTGATGTTCGTCCCCTGTCCCCACGGGGGGGCCATTTCATAGGGGGCAAGCTGTGGTCCTCCCCGCAATGCAGCTGAGGCAGAGGCTGGCTAGTAGGGTGTGTTGAGAGTCTGTGCACAAGGCGAATTAGGGGATAAGTCCCCGCCATGGGGTGGTGTGAAAATATTGTTGAAAAAAAAAAAAAAAGAGACTGGAGAAAAAAAACAAAACCAGTCTACTGACAAAATAGCCATGATTTCTATGTTCAGTGACCAGTTTGGGATGGTAAAACATTATATTTAAACATTGAAGACTGTTACAGTGCACTACAGTGGGAAACAAGACATTCCTTGAGAAACCCTGGGTAACAGCTAGAAAAAATGACAGCATAAAAAATATGCTAGTTAAGACACAACATTGGAGCCCACCCCTAGTACGTTTCACTTGTTTAGGACCAAATCGGAAGGCTTTTTTTTTTTCAGTTTGTGAAAGTGTGCTCTATTCAACTGTGATAAAAACTAAAGAATTTTCTAACACTAGCAGGAAGGAGAGGTTGAAATAAGACATTTCTTTGGAAAACAGCTGCAGGAATGCATGCGAGATGCTGGAAGTGAGCATTCTCAGAACACTGGGTGAGGTGATTCCTTTTCCAGTGAAATAAAGAGAGAGACTGACATAGTCCAACAACAAGATAATGCACTGAGATAATAAGTGATTAAATGAGTTGAGTGCACTAAATTTGAAATACTTTCTGTTAAATTACAGGGCAGAAAACCCCAGGGAATTAGTACTCGATGATACTTTAGAAGGTGAGACACTAGATTATGGCAGCTTAAAACAGGCGTATGTGGCGCTTTATCTAAATAAAAGTTTCTTTACCTTTTTATGTTTGCTTGTGTGCACAGTGCACAAGAAACATACTGAGATAATAGAGCATTGCAGAGGTGTGGCAGTGTTGTGGCCAATGCAGCGGACACTTTAATAGGCATGTCCCTCAGCCACCAATTAATGCTGCAGCTGCCGATGATGCAGTTTCAGAGCGAGCGCTACACATTAAAGAAATCTGCCGCTGCAACTGGGCAGTTTCGTCACTGCAGCATCAGCTCCCCCCTCCCTCCCAAACAGGCACACAGCAGGACAACAAATTGAAATGTTAGCTCCCTCCCACTGCTGCTGCCCGCCCCATACCCTCTGTTCCCTGCCGACATCGAGGTGCTCAATCCCCATGTCAGCATGTATCCATCGTCCCACCACTAATGTGGCATGCTGGGAGCCCACCCCAGTGTGCCAAAAAAAAAATACTTCTTTGATGTTTATGACACCATGATGCACTACTGGTGTCGAATATGCCACCCGCCATGCTCCTATGTTCTCAGTCGACCTTGGGGTGCCCAGTCCCCGGATTGGCATCGATTCCACCCCTTCCAGTACACTGGCACACTGGGAGCCTGCCCCAGTGTGCCAAAATTTGTTTTGTTAATATTTTACCTGTAAAAAAGAAAACACTTCCATGACATCTTTTTTTTTTAACCTGAAAAAAAAAAAGAAAACAGTCCCTCGTTGTTCCCACTGCCCCCTTCCCCAGCATGCAGCCTCCCTCTGCGCACACCACCTCCCTGTACCCCCCTCACCCATACTTACCTCCGGAGGTCAGAAGCAGCACTCTTCTGTGGACCAGGAACACATCTGCATTCTTCAAAGATCAGCCGGGAACTGAAGAAATGACAGTAAGCCCTATAATGACAGTCAATGGGGGTTTTCAACTTAAGTTGATATCTTAGCCAATATTTGGAGTTTTGGTCCGACATTTTCAACATGGGGTTCTTGGGACCCCATTTCATGAACACTGGCATTGCCATTTCATTTCTCAGTCCGGAAAGGTGATTTTGCAGTCGCTGTGTGGAATCACCTTTTGGGACCAATTAACAAAATGACAGTGCCACTGTTCATGAGGTGGGGTCCCAAAAAGCCCTTGTTGCAAATCTGGTGAAAAAACTCCAAATAATTAGCTGGCCTGGTGGCGCTGAGGGCTGAGGTGCTGGACATTTTACCTCATGCTACACCGGCGACCCAGGTTTGGGAACGACCTTAGGCCATCGGGGAGCCAGCGGGGGGGGGGAGGGTTGGAGCGGGATTGAGCTGCCATGCAGTTCTCCCCTCCTGGGGTGGCAGCCTGCTCCTCTGTAGTTCCACTCCCACTGGGTGGAGGTCCGGTTGGGAGCGCAGGCAAGAGGGAGCAACAGCGTAAATCTGGGTGGGGTGGAAAGGGCCGCCAGATACTGACATGCATGTGTGTCTCCACACACATGCACGCATGTGTATGCCACGGTCCCGGGGGGGGTGAAAAATACAAAAATCAATAAAGAAATTATGGAAAAAAAAAAACCTCCAAAAAATTACTGCATTACGAGTGTCCATTACGCAGTTTCTACGCATGCTCATAACTTCATAAATTTTTAATATTTTCACTCCAAATTTCCAACGTTGCCATTTTCACGCCCCCTTATGAACAGTACAGCTGTCATTTTTTTCATCCTTCCTTAAATGTGTTTTTGCACCTGTGGTGCAGAATGGCATGGACACTGTGTGAAATCAACTTTTGGGACAGATTAACAAAATCACCACTGTTCATGAAGGGAGGTCCCAAAAAGGCCATGTTGAAAATTTGGTGGAAAACATTCCAAAAATGACTCACGTTATGAGAGTGCGATTACACACGATTTCTCCTTTTTCGTAATTTTGCCAGTTTTCATATTTTCACTCCAGATTTTCAACATTGCCATTTTCACACCTCCTCATGAACAGTACAGCTGTCATTTTTACATCTTGCTCAAAATGTGTTTTGCACCTCTGGCGGAATAGCATAATCGCTAATGCGAAATCACCTTTTGGGACTGAGTAACAAAATGATACTGCCACTGTTCATGAGGTGGGGTCCCAAAAAGGCCCATGCTGAAAATCTGGAGCAAAAATACCAACAAATGCCTGGAGCATTAGGGTTTCCAACTGTTACGCCCACCCTGTACAGACTGACAAGTGTCGAGGTGTGTGACTTGGGATCGCCGGCCGTAATGCTCACACCATTCCACCCCCATCCCCACCCTGCAGTTATTGACAGGCATTGAGGTGTGCTTTGGAGTCTTCAGCCCTAATGGTCACCCATTCTCCTATACTGCACCCATCTCATTTTATTTCCTTATGGAATGGGGGGAGTGTAAAGGCCGAAGACCTCAAGGCACACTGTGCGACACCTGTCAGTGTCTGCAGGGTGGGGTGAGGTGGAACGGTGTGAGTGTTATGGCTGATGACCCAAAGACACCTCCCAATGCCTGTCAGTCTCTGCAGAGGGGAGGTGGGGGTTGGCATTACTTCAATACTTCACTGTCATTCCTATTATGCATCTCTCTAAGTTCTTCACTACCAATGCCAATACCAGCAAGCAAATATTCGGCATTGACAAATGCTTGTACTTTACCAGGCTGCCCAGTTTATTTACGAGTCTCCTAAGTGGAACAGTGTCAAAGGCCTTACTATCTAGGTAGGTCACAACCAAAGCCCTCCCTGATCTATTGCCCTGGTCACCCAGTTAAAGAAATCTATCAGATGTGTTTGATAACACCTCCCCTGTAGTGAATCCATGCTATCTCGGATCCTGTAAGCCACTGTATTCAAGATGTTCCACTATCCTTTCCTTCAGTAGTGATTCCATTACTTTCCCCACCACCAAAGTCAGGCTGACTGGCCTGTAGTTGCTAGCTTCCTTCCTGCTACCACTTTTGTGAAGTGGGACTACATCTGCCCTCCCCCAGTCCTCTGGAACCACCTCCATCTCCAGTGAGTGGTTGAACAGAACTGTCAGAAGTGTAGTCAGCTCCTGTCTGAGCTCCTTCAGTATCCTTGGATGTATCTCTTCTGGTCCCATTGCCTTGTCCACTTTCAGATTTGTGAGTTCTTTCAGGACTCTGTCCTCTGTAAATGGACTAGTGTCCACCTCCCTTCCTGCGATGCTCCCATTGCTCTCCTGTAGTCTGTCATCTTCCTCTTCCTCTGTGAACACTGAACAAACATATTTGTTCAGGGTTAGGTTAGTCCTGGTCCCCTTCCCCCTTCCCCCTTCCCTCTTTAGCCATTCAATACCTCCCCTGATCTTTCTCCTTTCACTTACATACCTGAAAAATATCTTGTCACCCTTCTTAACTGCCTGGGCTAATTTCTCTTGTTTGTGCCTTTGTAATCCTGACTGTTTTCCCTGCCTCCCTCTGCTTCCCCTGATACACCTTCCTGTCCTCCTCACTGTCTCCTTGTACTGCCTGAATGCTAACTTTTTGGCCTTTACCTTTCCAGCCACCTCTTTTAAGAACCATAGTGGTCTCTCTTTCCTCTTGCTGACTTGCCTGACACAGAGGTTTGTTGCCTTCACTGCGGCCCCTTTTAGCTTCACCCACTGTTCCTCCACTCCACCCAAGTCCTCCCCCCAGTCAGGGCATCCCTGAGGCATTCCCTCATCTTTGAAAAGTTGGCCCTCCTGAAGTCCAGGACCCTCACCTTTGTGTGGCTCGATTCTGCCACCATACTTATATTGAACCACACCGCACGGTGATCACTGGTCCCCAGGTGGCCACCCAGCATGATGTCTGCAACACTGTCCCAGTTGGTGAGTACAAAGTCCAATACTGCCCCCCACAAGTGGTCTCTCTTACTAGTTGCCAGAGGAATGCCCCCTGCAAGGAGTCCAGGATGTCCCTGCTCCTAGCTGAAGTAACAGCTGGGATGCTCCAATCTACATTCAGCAGATTGAAGTTCCCCACCAGCAGCACCTCCCCCTTATTTTCCATCTTTTGGATGGCTTCCACCGGAATCTTATCTACCTCCTTCCCCTGTGCTGGAGGTCTGTAGATCACACCAGTGTGAATAGCAGCTTCATTTCCCGTCTCTAGGGTGACTATTCTCTGTATCTTTAATACCATCCCTCACATAAAGAGCCACTCCCCCCCCCCACCTACCCTTTCCTTCTTGAACAGAGTATAGCCTGGCATGGTTACATCCCACTTAAGGTTCTCATTGCACCATGACTCAGCAATGGTGACACTGTCCAGGTCAACCTCAGCTATAATGGCCACTAAGTCTGGGATTTTATTTCCCAGACTATGAGCATTTGCACACATGCTCTTCCAAATTCTGCTACCATCCTTCTTGTCAGACCCCCTTTTACCCTTTTGCTTACGTTCCTTACTCCCTCCACCTTCATTCCCATTCCTCTTCATTCCTGCCATTTTGTTGTTAGGTACTCTTGGGGGTTTCTGTCCCACAGGGTTCTCTCTCATGATTCTTCCAGCTTGCAGTGAGGGTTCATGACTCCCTTCCTTCCACCACCCCCCAACTAGTTTAAATGCTCGCCAATGTAATACCTAAACCATTCACTGAGGACTGTGGTTCTCTTCTCAGATGGATGCAGGCCACCTCCCCTGTATAGGCCCTAATCCCTCCAGGTGGGACTTGGAGGAAGAATGACTGTTATGTCTGTCTCTTCTGTTTGCCAGCTGCATCATGATCCCTGACTGGGATTCAAACCTGGGACCCTGGAATCCTGACAGGAGCACCTCTAACCATTCAGCTGAAGTGCAATTCTCGTTAGCTGGGAGGTGATACTGCACCTTTGACTTTCATAAATTGCAATCTCAGCTACCACCAACAGAGGTCTCTCTGCTGCTCCTTTCTCTGCAGTGTAGGACTGTCATGTGTAACTCTGGTCTCTAGATGGCGCTGATTTGCACACACTGCCGTTTCTCATAAACCACAATGCCCTCACTAAAGTCTTCTGAAAGGTCTGACCTCTTGGAATAGGTGAAGCAAGACTGCAGATGTGCACGCATCTTTCTATGAGCTCTGGCAAGCTCTCTGCCATCTATGCATAATGCTGCTAGCCTGACTTGATCAGAATTGCCACCGTGAACTCATACTTTGTAATAGCAGAAGGCTGTACAAGCTTGGAAAGCATGCTGCAGTCTTGTCCCTCCCTTGTGCACAGGGAGTGAAAAGAGGCATCATGGCAGAAAAAGTAGTAGTGCTGTCTGTGTTTTCATAATTACAGACAGTAAAAACAATTAATACCACAATTCAGCATTCCTATGTTGTATTTGCCTATGGAGCACAATTAATGACAGAGATTTATAGAAATACCAAACCAACCAATTGTCCTATCACTAAGTCCTGACTTCCTGATTATCACTGAGACCTGGCTGAAACCACACAACCTAGACGCAGAAGTAGCTATTCCTGGTTACTCCATCACTCGTCATGACTGCCCGGGCACCAAGAGAGGTGGCGGCATAGCCATTTACATATCATCCCTGATAAAGTTCACTCCTGTCTCACTAGCTGCACTCCCGCCATCCATTGACGCCTTGCTAATAAAAATCTCCTTACCCCAATCAATCCCCATATTTATAGCAGGCTCCTATTGTTCCCCAGACTCCCAAATGACTTCTGTCATAGCGCACCTAGACACCCAAAAATCCATTGCTTCAGGGGTCGAGCTCCATATCCTTGGTGACTTCAACCTGAACTGACTCTCTGGTGCTAGCACCAAGCTCCGCAACCATGTGGCAGCATTAAATCTGTTTCAACAGATCACTGAGCCCACGCATCTAAACCACAAAACTCAGAACCACTCCCTACTGGATTGGGCCCTCACTTCGAACCCACACAGGATAATTGCCTCTGGCCTCCTACCGGACTCTCTGAGTGATCACCACATGATATACGTAGTAAGGAAAATATTTAAAGCCAAATCATCTCCACCAAGAACTCTTCTCATCAGGTCCTACAAATCCCTTGACCTTGAAGGACTCTTAAATGACTTAACAAACTCGGACTGGTCTTTCATCCCCAAGGCCACCTCTATTGACTCCACCCTAGACTTCTTCAAGTCCAGATTTCTTGCCGTCTGGGACCACTATGCCCCACTCAAAAAGGCCCAAGTAAAGGGAGCTCATCTGCCCTGGACCTCCGCAGACCTCATGGACCACCTCTGAGCCAGGGACCAGGTGTGGAAAGCCTACAAAGTATCAGGAACCCACGCTGACCACCTACACCACCAAACGCTTAGAAATGCCTGCACCAGGCTTATCCGGCAGGCTAAAGCCTACTGTTTCGCATCATCCTTCCAAAACAATCTAAATCACCCGGCTAAGTTTTGGAAGTCAATCAAATCACTCTTCTCCCCTCCCACCCAGCCCCCACTCCTGTCCTAGATGTAGGCAGCTCCACAATATCAGAACCACATGCAGTGTCCACTGTTTTCAACACCTTTTTCACTAGTAGTGTGACCTCCCTCTACTCAAACCCACCGCCTGCCACGCACCCTCCTGCATCCGCATCTCTACCCACCCATAATCCCTACCTGGCCATCTCCTTCTCCCTAGTTACTCCATCCAAAGTATTCAACACCCTGCTTGCCCTCAATCCCTCTATGCCCCTCAGGGTTGGATTCCAAAATGCTCTACCTTTTGGCCCCAGCCATCACCATCCCCCTAGCATCCCTCTTCAAGCTCTCCTTCTCTATTGCCACTATCCCCTCAGATTGGCAGCATGCCACAGTCATCCCCCTCCCTAAAGGTGGTGACCCATCCTCCCCTGATAACTTCTGCCCCATCTCCCTCGTCCCAATTTTAGCCAAAATCCAGGAACATCTAGTTCTCTCGCAACTTTCCTCCTTCCTTGACTCCTCCTCTTTCTTTACTCCCAACCAGTCGGGCTTTAGGAAATCCCACTCCACTGTCACTTCCCTCCTCAGACTCACTAATTCCATCCTTACAGGCATGGACAAAGGTCACATCACATCTGCCATTTTTGTTAACCTAGCTAAGGCATTCAACACTGTCTCCCATGCCCTTCTCCTGTCAAAGCTCTCCCATGCAGGGCTCTCCAGTGCAGCCATCAGCTGGTTCAAATCATACCTGGCAGATCGGTCCCAATCAGTCAGAATTGGTATATCCACTTCCGACCCCCTCCCTGTCACCATCGGTGTACCACAAGACTCTGTCCTTGGCCCAATCCTGTTCTCCATCTTCCTGAACGACCTGCCATCAGCCTGCCCACACACATCCATTCACATGTATGCAGACGATACATTACTGTATACTTCAGGCCCCATCCCCCTGGAAGTGGCACCCAGACTTCAGCAAGACTTCAACGATGTTCAGCTCTGGTTTCACTCAAATTAACTTATTCTCAATGCCAAGAAAAGGGTCTCATTAACCTTCGGCACGAGGCAGAGACTCTCCCGACTCCCCACCATTCCTACTTTCAAAACCTTAGATGGGACTTCCTTAGAAGTTTGCACCTCCTTCAGATATCTAGGGGTCTGGCTTGACCAGCACCTTGACTTTTCTGCACATATCAATGTTACCCACAAGAACCTGCACCCCAGACTGGGTGCTTTATCCCATAACCATGGCTATATTCCTCTGCCAGCCCGCAAGGCAATTGTGCAGAAAATGATCCTCCCGATTTTTGACTATGGGGACATAGTCTACAGTGCCGCCCCCAAGTCCACCCTGGCTAGACTGGATCCTCTTTTCCACTCCTCCTGTCGCCTCGCTCTGGACTGTACACCCTCCACCCACCACTGAGACCTCTACCGGTCCCTTAACCTCCCCTCGTTCTTCGATAGGCATCAGTCCCACTGTAATAGATTCACAGCCAGCTTCTGGGCCCAGTTATTGCCCTCCTATCTCACTTCTACCCTAACTGTCCAAACACCCCCTGCATACTCACTCAGGAACTTTGACTCCCGGCTCCTTCATGTCCCTTACATGGTGACCTCTGCCGGCCAGTTAGCCTTTAGAGCTTGCATGCCAAAACTATGGAACTCCCTGCCTAAGGACATTCAGCATGCTACCTCCTCTCTGCAACTTAACTCCCTCTCAAAGAGCACTTCTCTGCCAACTGCACATGCAGCCTAAATTCTCACTAGACAAGGGCCTAGCTCTCCAACTTAACTCCAGCTGTGGTTACTCTAAATGTTATATCTCTGACCCTGTGTAGTTGTCATTTGCACCTTCTACCAATTTGCTGCCTTATTAACTCAGTTTTCTGTTTTTGCTTGCTGCTGTACATATTCTGTATATATTTTTTGTATATATTCGGTATAAATTCTGTATTTTGTATTTGTTTATGTATCCTCCCATCCCGAACACCCCCCCAGGGTGCATCTGGAATCGAGCGGTAGTCTGCTCAGTATGCCTTTCCTGGTAAAACTTTTAAATAAATAAATAAAAAATAGACATACCAATTCTGCTGTTCAGTATTGTCATAGTTAGAGTTGCAATGTACATACAAAGTGACAGCACTGCACTGCTGTGGCTTGCAGGCAGTATCAGCTGCTCGCAGTTTTGTTTAACAGTACAAGTAAGTACAAGTAAGGCTATGTGTACCATACCGTTATTATGTGCCATTGTGCTCCCTGTTTACTTGCAAAGTGGCAGCAGATAACTTTAAAATATCTGGAGACAGGGAGGCACAGAAAAGGATGGCAGAAACGAGTTAGCAGTTGCCCCACCGTACTCTGCTCTAGAATAGGCTAGCCAGTAATGTAGTGAATATAAGGGTCTTGGTGTCATGTGACTGCATAATTTCTCAAACCATCATACAAAGGTGCATGTTTTGAAAAGATTTGACAGCGCATTTTATTTATTTTTGTTTTTGTTAGCCGGGTAGGTACACTACACAGCATAGCTGCCTATTTTCAAGTACGACCCGGACTGGTACAAGTCCAGAAGAAGGAGTGGAGTGCTGGAGCCAGGACCAGTTGGGAACGAACTAATGTGGGCCCCTTGTGCCAACATAAAATGCTTGTGGAATATTATGCATGTGTAGGCTGTGAATCCAGTGGTGGTTTGGTCAACACTCCCTGATTGACTTTGTGTGCACCATTAATCTAAGCTTGCCTTTAAGCAGCATCACTCTGACGGAGACCGTAATTTCCCAGCAGCTGAAGCTTCCTGTTTTATACGGCAAACCGTAGACCAGATCATCACGTAACAGCAGTGGAACCCTGATGCAGCTCTTGTTTACATATGCAGGGTATATATTTTAGAATATGCACTTTGCTGGCTGAGTTCCCCCAAATCTTGGGCAGATGACTTAAGGCGGCAGTGCATGTTACATACTCAGTCACTCACTTGCTCACTCACAAAGGAATGTTAACATTTGTGGGTGGGACCTTAACATACAGTAGTACAGGTGTCATTACAGCGTTTGTGAGGTATGCCTCTGGGGTTTTGTGAGGCATGAGGCTGAAGGTTGCGTGTCCTTACTCCCTTGGCAAGTGGATCACAAATGCTGTAATGTACAAACTGGACTGTATTATTGTGCTTATAAGATGGCCATGTTGATTGTCTCTCGTTCTGCTTATCATATTGTAACTGTCTTTTTTTATTTGTTATTTACTGTTTATCCCCATTCCCCTTTCCCCCAGGATGCATCTGGAAATGAGCATTTCACTGCTCAGTATGCCTTTCCTGGTGAAACTTTTAAATAAAGAAATAAAATAAAATGCTGTGACAAACAAGTTTTTGGGGTGCATAGAAAGAAGATCAAATACCAGGTCATGCAAGAATAGTATTCTAACACAAGTTCAGGTGACGTGTCTAATTTAATAAGGTTACTGTATTTGTTCTTGCCATTGTAGCCATGGAGCACTGGACATCGGCACACAGATACGAACAAGTGCATCACTCCCAGTTCTATGGATGGAATAGGGGAATATTTGTCAGAATACTGGCTCACTCACTGAGAGTAATGCACTGCTGTTACAATTAATGTAGCAAGGTTTATTTTTGTATATTTTTTTTTAATTCTGTTTATGCACCTTGCACCCCTCGACACTTGGCTCCACTTGGGCCCCCTCTGCACCCCAACCCCATCACCTCACCTAGTGGGTCTTCCCTGCTCTCAGGTTACCCCCCATGGTTTGCCTTCCACTGTGGAGCCCTCGGGATGGGGCTAGGCCCCTTGAATACATAATATCCAGTCATCAAGCCGATGAGTGCGGGACCTATGGGTGCAGTGAAGCCGTCATTCTGCAAGGGGGTGTTTTTCCTCTTTCACCTTCTCTGTCCCTCAAGACGCAGGCAGCGAAAGTGCACATGCATGTGAATCTGCACAGCTCAGCACCAGCCTACATCTTTCCTCCTCCTTAGCTGGCCTGCTTCTTCCCTTCCTTCTTGCTCAGTTGCACTGCCACCTTTGGTCACCTAGGTGGCAGTATAGCAGTGGAGCGGGCTGCTTTCCCTCCCCAGAGGATGAGGAGGGTGCTCTGGGACACTCGATCCCTCCCCCCCAGCCAGCTCTTGATGTCCTGGGCTTGTTCCCGAACATGGGTCGCCAGCATCATGAGCGGAAGTGCTGCCACTGTGCAGATGGGCTGGCTTGTGGCAGGATCTTTTCCTTTCCACCTGAGCAACCATTAGAGGCAGGCAGTAGAGACCTTGGTTTCATGTCTCAGTCAAGATGATTACACCTCTTGAAGGTAAACTCCCCCACCTGCCCCAAATACTGCACTGCAGTGTCAATACTGTAAACGAGCCCAGGTATCCTAGTGTGGGACCTGAACCCAGTGACTTCTGGCCCAGAGACAGGGGTTCTTGCAGTTGAGCCACACCGATTCTGTTTGATATTCATTGACTCAGTATAGCTTTCAGACACTGCAGGACATTTGTGAAACTGATGGCAGAAGACAGATAGCAAACAGCTGTCTGGAGCCTCAGCTTCCTGCTGTGCTCTGTGTGTGTGTGTGTGTGTGTGTGTGTGTGTGTGTGTGTGTGTGTGTATATGTATGTGTGTTTATTGGGGCACATTTCAGTCCCAAGGCATCGGCTGTAAAGGCACAGCAGTAGCACTATGAAAACAATGTGGTTTACAATGTCTTGTCACTACCACATGGGGAACGTAGCCTGTACTCTGTAGAGGCATAAATAAATCTGACTAGAGAGGGAACCTGTTCCAAAACTCATTTGTAGGTGGAAACTGCCATCTTAGAAAAATGATTGCAACACAGGAGGACAGAGCACCCTAGAGGTAAAACTGGTACAGTAGCTGGGATATCAAGGGCTTCTCCTACTCTGTCATTTACCCTTTGCTCGTGCCTGCAGCACAGCTGAGACTAACATGCCTCTGCTTATTTCCATCCTTTATCTAAAACAGGCAAAAGGAGAGAGATAGAGTGGACAAATAAGAACACACAGACTGCTGATGTGAAAGACAGCGTGGCCCACAATCACCTTTTACATGAGAGCTGCAGAGAGAAAGTCTAAAGAGAATTACGCAAGAAGGGAGGACCAGAGTTATGTTAATGTTTTATTACTCACTCTCTAGGGGTGTAATGTGGCACGAGGCATAGACAAGTGCTACATGTCACTTAGAGGGTGATTAACAGAACATTAACATAACCCTGGGGCAGCCTTTTTTCTATTATAAAAATGTTTTTTTTTTTTTTTACTGTTTTTTTTCCCCCCTACCTTCTCTGCTCTCAATCCTTCTCTCTTGGAACCCTCCATGCACCTCCCAGATACGTCCCTGAGAGGACTGGGGAGTTGGCTCCTAAAGTTCGACTGCTCCACCTACCTCTAGAGCCCCCTGATAACCCTCCAGGCAAGGTGCAGGAGGCTCCCTCAACCTCTTCCAAACTTCATGGGAGTGTGCACTGTGGAGTCTGCCCCGGTTCCTCCGTGGATGAGGTGCTGAGGATTCGTCACCTATACTGCGAGCAGGGTATTTTTCTTGTTCTAGTCTTGCCCCCTCTGGCATCGGCACTTGGGGAGGACCAGTGAGACAGGGGCGCACTGAGACGTGCCTCCACTCAGGTCCCCAGCTGACGCCAACCCCTCACCTGCCATCTGCTTCCCCTACTGCACTGGCACCACCCGTGGTCACCCAGGTGGTGGCAGTATAGCGAGGAGGTGTGAAGCTCACCCCTCCCCGGAGAGAGAAGCGGCCCATCGGTGCCAGTCCCTCTCCCCTGTTGAGTCCTCTAGCATCCCGGGCTCGCTACTGAACACGGGTCACTGACGCCACAAATGGTAGCGCTACTGCTGCGCCGTCGGGCTGGCCTTATAAAAATGAGTATTTAAAAAAAGAATTGTACCCTGTTTAGGATTTGATTAGACTCTACATATTTGCTTACCTAAGCTTCACAAAGGCCTAATCAGGCAGCCCAGTTTAACCAGCCCTTTTTATAATTTGGTTCAGAGTACAAAGTCGCATTTCTTCTGTTCACATATACAAGACAAGGACCGCAGTGCAAAAGCACTGCAGCAGGGTTACCCTGGATGGGTTCTGGAAAAAAGTCAAGTTTCAAAGAAATACAACGTTGCACTTAGCCCAGTACTGCAAAGCATTATGGGTAGTGTATACATGTCACCATGCAGGCATTAAGGCTGGCTCAACTTTAAGCAGGATCATATCAAAAGGCCTTCAAAGTGAGCTGGTCCAGTGGCGTAGAGGGCCGAGGTGCTGTGCACCTTACCTTGCACCATGCCAGCAACCTCAGCTAGGGAACAAGTGCAGGTTACTGGGGATCAGTGTGGGGGTGGGGTTGGGAGTGGATTGAGCAGCCACCAGGCAACTCTCCTCTCCCAGATCGAGGTGGTAGGTGAACTCGTCTCTTGGCTGGCACCACCAGGTGGGGCCTGGTGGCAGTGCCAATGCACAAGCGGAAGGCTAAGGTCAGGAGAGGGGGATCCGTGGTTCTGGGATGCATGCGTGCCTCCACACATGTGCACAGCCCATTCTACCATGGCTAAGGGTGAACACGGTTGGCTCAGGCTGCATGAAGTCCTGCCAGCCGGCCCTCTGCTCCATGCTGCCACCCAACCAGGACCCTAGTAATGGATGCATGTCTCTGGGTGGGGGGTTGAATTGGAACTCCCCCACCTGGCCCTGCCACGGGGGGGGGGGTCTCAGGGTCAGTTGCCTCCTGAGGTTGAGGTAGAACACACGGTGGAGGGCTGGGGGCATGACTGATGAGCCTGTCTCAGCTGACCAAGAGTTGAAAAAAGTTATATGGAAAAAAGAAAGAAAGACATTAAAAAGAAGGGAAAAAAAAAAAAAAAAGCCTTCTTCAAATACTGAAAGCAGCAGACCACAGACATGTGTTTCTTCCTTGCTAGGACTCATCAATGTTCCCCAGCTGTTGCCGCAGTCCGGGGACTAGCCATATAATGTTAATGATTTTGGTCATGGTGAGCCACTGACATCATATGACTGGTTACCCTCCTTTTGGGCCTAGGCAAGAGCTATCGCACACTGATGAGTCCCCAAAAGTACAAAACACCTGTCTGTGTCTACATCTGCAGTTTTTAGCCTTTGCAGATTGTTTGTGAGGTCAGTGTCATCATTCACTCCTGCTTGAAGCTGAGCTCACCTGACTTCCTTCATGCTGATTTGCATATACTACCTATGATGCCTTGCACTAGGGGCTATGTGTAACTCTGAATTGCTGTATATATATACATATATATATATATATATATATATATATATATACTATATATCACACTGTTATGTAAGATAAATATAACCCAGTTGCCATAATAACAAAGCAAAAAAACAAACAAAAACCATGCAACTAATATTTACCCAAACTAGAAATACTACTTGTGTAACCCCCACGCCACTTTTGGCAAGTTGGCACCCCCCCATTAAAAGAACTGGTACCCACATGTGGCTTACCATTTAGTTTTAGCAGAAATATTCAGATTGGTACCACTCCTAACTTTAGAGGGTATGTCAGGCTCATTATCTAAAAGAAAAGGGGTTGGGGGTACAATTACCAAAATTAACCTTTGTAAATACAACCAGGTCCATGGGAGAGGATGCTAGGCATGTGCTAGACCTAACTGCTGAGGGGCCCCAAAAAATTCCACACAGAAAGCAATGATCAGAATGTCCAATGTAGCAGATGGGATTGTGCAGTATGGCTTTATTCACAGATGTTACTAAAGCACAAGTGGACCCCAATGGTTGGTCATGGCAAAAGAGGCACATTCCTTTTCCAGAAACTCTTTGTGAGGCATTACAGTTTTCTACAGAAACTTCTCTATCCATTTTCCCCAAAGTGCTTGTGGCCTGAACCACATACTTGAGCTACTTTCAAACACATTTCCATTTCCCAAATTGGATGCTCGTGGCCTGAATCACATTCTTGACCCATTTCCAAAACACATTTCACTGTGTAAACTCGTGACCTGAACCACATATTTCAGTTTCATTCTGGGCATTGGCTTCTACCAAGGGGACCTTGGCACTGATGAACGAACCAGTTAGCCCTGCCTTGTAGACTCCAGATGGTGTTCCTCCCACCCTTTTCCCCAACTGACAGTCTTTGCCATTCCTTCAGGGTTACACCAAAAGAAGCCTTCAATCCCCATGGAATTGCTAAAGACTCTGAACTCTAAACGTTAAATTTGACACTGAAGTGTATGAGGGGTCCTGACAGGTGTGAGCTAGCCTTACCCTGGGCACACACACACCTCAATCAACTCCCTAATGAAAACAGTTTCTGCATCTGTACTCACATATCTGTTGTTCCTTCCTTAAGGTACGGAGAACAAACCAGAAAACACAATTTTTCTTCATGATAGCTTTGTCAGAATTTCTCACACAATGTCCTTCTCAAAGGCAGCTGTAAACACTCTAGGACCTTCAGGGGATTGCCCCTTGGATCCACTGAACTGGCAGTCCCTTTCACTCCCGCTGGAGTGACATCAAGGATTCCTGCTGCAAAAGGTCTCCACCACTTCACTAGCAACTGTAGATTTAATCCAAACTAGGGTGAGAAACACAGGGCTCCCTGTGACAGCCCCAACTGACAGACCTCTTGCCACTCTAACTCTCCAACTCAGACTAACTGAACATTCTAAACTTCCCCTGAGCAGCTGACTCAAAAATGGTTATGCTGCTTTGAGAGTTCTAAATGACATAATCATCCTCACTCGGGCTAGCTGAGTAAACAATGATGTCATTATGTAGAAAGCCCCTAATGAGCTCCCTACCAGCTGCCTTTTCTACTTGCCTGAGATTAGTACTAATAGGATTCTAGTAACCTCCGGGGACCAGATGGCTACAGTTGTGCTTTTCAATGTTGATGTTCAGGACCTTGATTAACGGGGACAGAATACTCAACACTGATTATGGAAAGGGCAGTGAGAATAAAACAATCCAATAGGTTACAAAGATTCTAAGATGGTTACAAAGTTGACAGTGAGGAAACCCATACCAAAAATAACTTTAACAATTTTGCAAGAACCCATTTAAACATAGTCATAAAGGAATCAGTCATCTCATAGAAGCACAAGGTACCTAGTTTTATCTCTAACATAATGACAGAGTAATTTATGGTTGGAAGGATTTCCAGGTCCATCAGGTTTGCTCCTTCTTATGCTTCATAAGAAAGAATTAATAAGGATACTGTGCAAACCTGTACTAATTTATAGGGATTCTCCATCCACCCTACTATCCAGGGTACCCTGTGATTCCCTTGGTAGCAGAAATTCATCCTGGCATACTGTACCTTGAAGGTCTGTACTTAAACAATAAGGTATGGCAGGGTGTGCTTTATTGTGGGATAAATGTACACCTCAGGAAGTGAGGCACAAGGCAACACTGAGTGCCTTACTCACCTGACAAGTGCCATTATCCCAGTTATGCACACCCTGGAGTTCCTTATTGCGATTACAAAATGACTTCCCTCATTTTAATCTAAGAACCGTGTAATGAGGTTTGGAAAAATTGAACATTACTGACCTGAGCTGTTGTGCTGGAATAATGCATGGTCATATGATCAGATTGCACCAATCACAATGCAGGATTTTCCCAACCCCCCATTTTATAATGCCTTCATGTAACCCACCCCCCCCGTCTTGGGGGCTTAGCTGTCTGTCCCTTGGGGGCTGCTGCTTCCCCAGTTTCCCCTGTTCTTTCTCCCGGTTCCTGGCTCCCCCTGCCATTTTCCTGGTCTTTCCTCTGGCACCCACATTGTTTTTTAAAAAAGGGGCAGGAGGAGCTAGCTTGTGGACCAGCCACCTGTTTTGGCACTTGGGTGCCGGGCCAAAGCTCTGTGCATGCGCAGAAGTGCATTTCCATTCAGCCGTTTTGGTGGCCTTTCAGTTTGTCCCTCCAGTGGTCCTGGTCCCAGGATAAAGTAAAAGAGGGACCGGAAACCTTAGCGGAACTGAAGAGGCAATGGGAGAAGCAGAAGAGCTGCTTTTGGGAGCATCAATCATGCTCAAGCATATGGGAGCTGCCTCCGAATATTAATGAGGCAGCTCATGCATAATAATGAGGAGAATCTGTCTAGCACTGGGGCAGTGTGTATTAGCGCTAGTGACAGACAGATAAATAAAATTTAAGAAAAAGTGTACTGTTGTGCAAGGGGGTGGTTACCCAACTGTACAGAAATAAAAAGATGAAAATGTGATGTTGGGCTGCAGCAAGAACATGTAATGGGACTATAGATGTGCTGCCTAGGGGCAAGGTAAAATGGCAGCAGTGACTGGGCTAGGGTTAAATAAATGTATTAAGATGAGCAGGTGCTTTACCGGCCGTAGGGGCTCTTACAAATGTGTGGGGAAATAATTCAATGAAAGTAAATGGTTTGGCTGCAAGAACATTTAAAACATGGGACCTAGAGCAAACTGTATGAGAACTGTTTTACCAGCAGCCATGATTACAGTCATGTGACCACCTTAAAGCCAATACAAGTGCCAGGATTTTCTAGGAGGACTGTGGAATTGTTTAAAAATTGGGCGGTGGGGGCTTCAACTGGGGCCGAGGCAGAACCAGATGGCAGCCAGAGGAAAGGACAGATGCCAGGACGTGGATGTAGACCGGAGGCGCCAGACAAGGTAAAAAGGACTAAAAAAAAAAAAAAGACTCTTTCAGGAAAATACTGGGGAATGTTTAGATGCCTTTTTGAGCAGCCAATGAGGCATCAAGTAAGCCTCATATTAATATTTCTGAAGGACAGTGGCTCCAGCCAATAGGGAGCTGCCAGAAAGCTCCCAAAAGATAATTTTTTTGTTCTGATTCAGTTCAGTGGGAGGCCATCCACAGGGAGGGGTGCTCCAACCCCTAGTGAGAGACTGGGGCTGCAAGGCTGGGAGCAGGCCTGCTTGGGGGGCTGTCAGCAATTTGTCCAACAGGGCTGGTTGTGCCTCTCACCATATGAAGAGAAATGAGGAAGCATTGTGCAGGCAACACTTCAGCGAAAGAGAAAGAGAAAGAGAGAGAGAGAGAGCTGTAGGATTTTTCCACAAGAGGTTGTGGTGAGAAGTTGCACCACAGCGGTGAAAGAATTCAGAGTAAAAGATGACTGGATTCAGATCAGAGATAAGGACTGGTTCTTGAGTGGAGAAGATGAGTAGAAAGCCTCTTCTATTTTGTCTGCACCACATTGGTGAAACTCCAGTGATGAAAATGTTATGTGAAAGAATTGTGAAGGGGAAAAAAGGGTCTGTTCTGACCCTGCAAAGACAAAGAATTTAAAGAGAGAGGACTGGGTCAAAAAAGGTTGAAGAGAGTCTCTTCTGAATTTATCTGCACCTGCATGGTGAGGAAATTGTTTCACATTAGAGGGTCTGAGAGAAACCCTGTGAGATGTTTTGGAACTGTGTGTGGGCCAGAGAGGGAGTGGCTTCTGGAAATAGACTGTGAAAGCAAAGAGATAGGCAGGGGTCCTAGGTTTCAGGGACCTGCCACGGCTGGTGAGTTCCAGTCAAAAAGAGTAACAGAGACTGTTTTGGCTACACCCCATAGCTGGTTTTCGTGGAGAAAGAAAAATTATTTGAAAGTAAAATTACCTGAATCTGCCATCTTATACCGGGAGCCAGGTGGGGAAGTACACTGGCTCATAAAGTGGGGTCTGCTGGCTGCAGAGGATCATGGGTTTATACTCGAGGGCTGGTGCACTCTGACCTGTGAAGGAGCCGGGCCATGGGGCCGCTCCTACGTCTGGGTCCTCTGTAGTCAGTGGGCCCTGCACACGTGCTCTGCAATGGGCCTCCACAGGCTGAAGGGGACAAGCTGCAAGATCTTCAATCAAGCTGAAGAGCCAAGCTGAAACATCCTTGCCCTTTCAAGTTGTTTAAGCACCGAGCCTGGTTCTGCATCTGCTGTTTCCACCAACCCCAGGACTTTAGTCACATGTGCCACCAGAGGACTGATGTCACAGAACTGTGAGTAAAAGCAGGAATTGCCCTGCAACTGGGGGATGTACATAGTTGCTTTAATTTGGTGACCAAGGGCATGGGGAAAGCTAAAAAGATCAAGAGAAAGATGTAAAAAATTGTTTAATTCTTCAAGCGTGCCAATGCTGGCCGACCAGCTGCACCTCAGGCTTGCAACTAGAGCTGGGTACCCAGGGACAGATAGGTTTGGGGGTTTGTTCTGAACTGGTACCAGGTGTAGGCATACCTCTCAACCTTTTGTCCCCCAAATGTGGAACATTACCTTTCAAGATGTGGAACACAAGGGCAAAATGTGGAACACTTAATCAAATCTTTACCTAAGAAGCTCAAAACACTGTTAAAATGTTGCATTTATGTTCAGAAAGTCTGTTATTAATTGAATAGTTTATTTTTTCCATCCTTTACTATGGATTTTTGCTTTAAAATGTTGACTTTGAATGTGGAACAAGTCCTCACAATGTGGAACATGGAGCTTTTTTGAAGTAAAATGAGGAACGTTCCTCGTAATGTGGTACCGTTGAGAGGTATGGGTGTAGGTCTGGGTTTTGTAATACCTGCAGCAGTCAGTAAGTTAGATAGTCAGTGGCTGCATTAACTAAAATGTGGGTTTGAAAATCAAAAGGAACAATGCTGCTTTGGAAAATGCAAATCTTCAAAATGCAAATTAATAGATGTTCTGCTTAACTGCTATTCCATTTCCACATCCTAACACCTCTCCATGTAAATAAATTATGCTGTTACTGTTTCAGAAAAGTGTTGACTCAAGAGCGTGATTTTAGTGAGCATATTATTAGCTGAAGTTGAAAATTTTAAAAATGTTGAAATTGGGAATATTTTGATTCCGGTAAGACCATGTCTGGGGTAACTGGGGAGCTCAGAACTGAAACTAGCTGCAGCTGCCTGGGAAATTCCCAAAGATCCAACAGGTTTGGTTGGCTGATCCTCCTGTCAGTCACAACAAAAGCTCCCCCTTCAGGCGCAAAAAGCCCAAAACTACAATTCCTACAGATTTTGACTCCAGACAGCTCCTGTAGTCTGGCTCCATTTTAGGTCCCACCAGTACTAACTGGTCCTATTCGCAGTCCAGGACCAAGATAGTGGAGATGAACAAAACAGTCCTTGCTGCAAAAAAGGCAGGTTAGACAAACTACATTATCATTATCACTCTAAATGAATGATCAGCAGTTACATCTATTAACAGGGCTCCCTCTGCTCAATTAACGATGGCAGAAATGGAGCAATTACCTGGCAGCCTGGACGGGACTCGAGCATGACAACACTCAGCCCCCTCCCAGATTAATTATTACTGCAATCTAGGCAGCTCTTAAAGCGACAGTAAATAGAAGCTACAAAGGCACTCTTTGGCAATAACAATTAACTGTTAAACGCAGAACACCAGCCTGGCAGTGAGCATTTAAGCAAGCTCATGGAAGACTTTTCGGGAACCCCATTTGTAGAAGGGTTACACCCTTCCCTGTATGGGAAAACTTGGCATCTGTGTCAAGTCTGTACCATCATAACATTGAAAATGTAACATATACAAGACATTTATACCATTAGCATGCTATACAAGTACTATCTGATTCATCAATTGGCATAACTTGTCACTTTACTATACATTTTAATGTACTCCACTATATCATTTTCCATTCTGACAGTACATTATGCATATTTTACACAGGTAAATTGAACATTACTCTACAAAATCATGCAATAACTTCTTGTACTCTAAACAATGCAAGAGGGGGCCCTTCCCTATTAGCTAACTTGGGGCTGGATGGGGCAGGGGCACCATGGTGAGAGGCAGAACAAGTAACCTGGAATGGGCTGTCAAGCTCAATTTGGGCAGTGAGCTCTGAGAGACATAAACACTTTTGTGAACTACATTGAGAGGCAAATCCACTGGCCTACCAGGAGAATCGCAACTGAAGCGCACCACTGGCTTGACAGCTTGGTCAGTCTTTCTGGGGTGAACAACCACAGTCTCTGTACTTTCAGTAATGGTCTTGGAGCTTTCATCACTTGTGAGGAGTGCCTCTGCATGAAGGGGAATGTCCAAGCTGGGAGCACTGTCAGCTCCTTGTTCTGTAGGCTGTTTCCATAACACTTGGCTCATTTTGTGAAGTTTCAGGCACAATCAAACTTTGAGGTGCTGAAAGGCATCTGTCAATACTCTCATACTGTTACTCAGCTTCTGGTGTGTCACCAGAGACTCAAACCATCGGCCCCTTCTTCGGGCAAATCACACAGTTCCACAAAACACAGTGAGTCCGCGTCCTCAGATGTAAGGCTTGGCACTTCACTTTCAGGGAGCATTGGCTCCAAGGACAAAGCTGGTGGGTTAGGCAGTCCAGAAGGCCCAGCTTCATCCCCATGATTCAGCATAGGATTTCCACGAAACAACTGACAGTTCATAAGAGGGGTAATAGGCATAGTTGCACTCACTTTCATCAGAAGTGGACTGACAGTCACTATCATTCTGGGCCTGCTGCAGAGGAAACCTTAAATCTGTGACCACTGGGGTAGTTTGACTCTGTCTCTTTCTTGCAGCAGCATGAGTCACCGGCCCAGAGGCTCAATTTCTGGGGGTTCGGCCTCAATCATGACTTGGCCGATAGGTAGCAAGTGGTTATGGTGCATGGTCTTGACAGCTTTGGAGTTGTTCTCTGGGCGCACCTTGTATACGGGTGAATCATCCAACTTTCCAACTACCACATGGGGAAGATGGTGCCACCGAACAGCAATTTTGTGTTTACCATGCAGTCCCGAATTGCTTAACAACACACAGTCTCCAGGTCAAAGCTCTTGAGCCTTTACTTTTTTATCATTCCTCTCTTTGTTGGCTAGATTTCCCTTGGCGGCCATTGTCTGGGCCAGTTTATAGGCATGGTTCAATTGAGCTTTCAGTTTTTGTGCATATTGCAAGTAGTTTTCAGCTTGGACCCCATCTGGAGAGAACCCAAAACAGACATCATCTGGCAGCTGGGCCTCTCTCCCCCGAACATGAGGCAGTAGGGGGAGAACCCAGTAGCATAATTTTTTGTGAAATTGTATGCGTGTACCAAGGTGCTAATCTGCTGGCTCCATTTATGCTTATCTTTTGGGTGGAGGGTGCCCAGCATGTCTAGAAGGGTGCGGTTAAAACGTTCTGGTTGAGGGTCTCCCTGCAGGTGATAGGGGGTGGTTCTTGACTTTCACCCCCCCCCATAGACAGAGTATTTCTCTGATTAGTCGACTCTCAAAGTCCCTGCCCTGGTCAGAGTGGATCCGCTGGGGGGCACCATAGTGGATGAAGAAATTTTCCACTACCACCTTGGCCATGGTAGATGCCTTTAGATCTTTGGTGGGAAAAGCTTGTGCATATCTTGTGAAATGATCCGTAACCACTAACAAATTGCCAATGTTCCACTGATCAGGTTCTAAACACAAGAAGTCTATGCAGACTAGTTCCATGGGGGGTGCTGGTAGTAATATTAACAAGGGAGGCAGCCCTCTGAGGCAGGGCTTTTCTTTGCAGGCAGCGACTACAAGTCTTTACATGATGCTCAACATCGGCCCTCATTTTGGGCTAGTAGAAGAGAGATCGTACCAGGTCAAGGGTTCTGTCAATACTGAGGTGCCCCCATGTGATTGTGGAGGGACCTCAGTACCAAATCTTTAAAGGCCATGTGCAGGATCAATTGTTGCTTGTCTACTTTGGCACTACAATCTACTGTCTCTCTATACAACTCATTGAGCAACTTCAATCTGGGGCCTTCTTTAAACAATAAAGCAGTTTGCAAGTCATTGGAACGTAACTTAGACACATTTTTCCCCACATGCAGGGCATCAAGTGCTGGCTGAATCATAGGATCTTGGGACTGAGCCCACTGAATGCTGTCATTGTCAAATTGAGGTAGTGCACTAATATCTAGAGCAGAGAAATGACAATAAGCAGCCAGTATGCAGGTGTCAGAAGGGCCCAAGCCATCTACCAAACAGTCCACTGTGTCCGCAGACATCTGTTCATCTCTATCAAACTTTTGGCACAATGCTCGGATGTCAGGTTCGGACAGCCTGACCCAATCACTCTTGGAAGTGGGTCTTTGTGATAGGGCGTCAGCATCAATATGGTTCAGGCCCTGTCTGTATTTGACAGCATAATCATAGGTTGATAATGCAGAAAGCCATTGGTGCCCAGTGTCGTCTAACTTAGCTGAAGTCTCTACATAGGTCAACGGGTTATTGTCATTCTTCACCAATATCTTTGCCCCATAGAGGTATTCATGAAACTGGTCAACGATGGCCTATTTTAGCGCAAGGAACTCCAACTTATGCACAAGATAATTTCGTTCGGACGGGGTCAAGCTCCTACTGGCGAAAGCTATTGGTCTCAGGCCATCCTTATGGTCTTGATACAGCACCGCTCCTAGACCCTGCAGACTAGCGTCCATATGCAGCACATAGGGTTTGGTGGGGTCAACATAGGTGAGGATGGGGGCATGGGTGAGCTGGTATATGATCTCATGGAAGGCTGCTTCACAGTCAGGCGTCCAGCGGGGCCCGAAGAGTTCACCTGGGTGGAAGTATACTTTTTCTGGTTCTTTAACGGCCCCTTTTTTGTATTTATGATTGGTAGGAGGGTAACCCTGGGTAAGGTTCAAGAGTGGGCGAATCACCTTGGAATAGTCTTTTATGAACCTGCGGTAGTAGCCACAGAACCTCAGGAAATGTTGTAGTTCTTTCAGATTATGGGTCTGGGGCCAAGTAGTCAGTGCTTCAACCTTACTGGGATCAGCCTCTATCCCTTTTGTATATACTATGTGCCTCACATACTTCACGGAGGTTTGGAAAAACTGGCACTTGTCAATGGACAGCTTGAGGCCGAAGTCTTCCAGTCGATCTCAGACTTTAAACAGTCGGTTCTCATGCTCCTCTAAGGTGCTCCCAAACACAATGACATCGTTCAAGTACACCAGGCATTCCAGCAAATTCATATCTCCCACCACACGTTCCATCAGTCACTGAAAGGTGGCCAGGGTGCCTGACATCCTATGTGGCAGCCTCAGAAACTCGTAGAACACCAATGGACAGATGAAGGCTGTTTTCTCAAGTCTTCCGGGGCCATCAGGATCTGGTAGTATCGGCTGTGAAGATCCAACACTGAGAACCATTTGCTCCCATTCAAGCAGTCCAGGGCATCTTGTATACGAGGCATAGTGTATTGGTCCGGGATGGTCCGCTGGTTCAGGGTTCGATAACCAACACACATCCTCACAGACCCATTCTTCTTACACACAACCACAACGGGAGAGGCATATGGGTTCCTGGATTCTTGTATCACGCCAGCAGCGAGCATTTCCTGCAGGTGTCTTCTCACATCATCTAAGTCTGCTGGGGCTAGGTGTCAGGACCTCTCTCTAAATGGCCATTCATCGTGCAGGCGTATGAGATGCTCCACACTCTGGACACATCCCACATCCCATTCCTTCAATGAAAACACTTGGTCTCTCTGGGCAAGTCTCTCACTAATTCTAGCCTTCCATTCAGCTGGCAACGGGGAGTCACCAAAGTCAAACAAGTCCGGGGTCACTCTCTCCTTCTCACCAGGGTGCTTGTTGCTGGGCAATACTGCAGTGTCTGCACAGTGTACCGTAGCTAGGGTGCACCCTCTGTTCACCCGGATCTCCCGAACTAACACATTGTGAATTTGGACCATCACTCATCGTGCATAGGCATGGGCATGAGCAGGAAAGATACTGGGCTTCAGCAATAATCCTTCTGGCAATTTTCCATCACCTGGCGCATCCAACATCAGTATTTTGTTCTTGACATCTTTCTGGAGGTGGACCTCCCCTTGAATGGTACACTGGGCATTAGGGGCCAGTACCATTGACTCAGGATCCTTCTTCCACACGATCCCCACCGGTTCATCCTGGTCTACTTCCTCAGGTTTCTGTTGTAAATCATAGGCCCTCTTCACCAGAGCCAGAATTCTCAGGGCCTTCCCAGTCCATCGCCCTTGTTTCTCGTGACAGAGTTGTGCCAGTCTCCCAAACATACGTGCGTTTGTCCCAATTGACAGGGGGACCTCATCATACAGTCCAGTGGGGGGACACACTAGGGCCAATGTCTCTACTCGCTCCTCTACATCACTTACAGTTGCAGGAAAAGGCAACCAGAGGCAGACATATCCCGCCTGCATGGCTCTGCACCTGCAGACAGGTGCACACAGGCCGGTAGTCACCAATGGCTGGCACCTGTCCATGGCTCCGCCTCCCTGGCACGTAGGTCCATGCAGGGTGGCTGGGAGTGGGGTGGCGGACCCAGTTGGGCATCCAGTCAGATGCCCATCATGGGTCCTGAGTGGATCACTTGCACAGCAGGGCGTGGGTCTGGGTGCATGAATAGCACCAGTGGACACCCGGACCCATGCAGCTATGCCCCATCATGCGGCAAACCCCTGGCCAAACCCCTGGAGTACAGCGGCCACCTGCTGCACCACCTCCTAACACACGGCAGCCCTGGCACCCATGCAGCAAGTCCCCCCACACACATGCCACCCCATCCCTGTATGGCTGATGCTGCTCTCCCCATGGCTGTCCCTGTCTCCAGTGTGTGACTGCACCCCACTGCTGCCCCATCCCGATGTCTATCATGGCCCCCAACGCACACATGTACCCGTCCCACACCCGACCACTGATTCTGGGACCCCAGACCCATCAGTGGCAGTCAGTAGCTCCCCACTGCACCAACATCTCTCGCATTGCACAGTCAGTGCCATTATCTGAGTGCCAGTGGCACATCTGCCACACCTTCTCGGCTACCAGTTAGCCAAGTGATGCTGGGAACGTGCCCCTATAAATATAATGCTGCATGCTCCCAGCATCACTTGGCCAGCCGGTGGCTGAGGAGGTGTGTGAGGGGCTGTGCCACTGGCCGTCCAGGCCACAGCACTGACTATACAGGTACGGGGGAGGGTGTCAGTGCTGTGGGGGTGGGGGGAGCTACTGACTACCAATGAGGGTTGAGGGGATGGGATTGGAGGTCTACTGAGATGGCCAGGCAGTGCCCACCTCAAGTGGCTTGCTAGCAGTCGGACATTGGCAGGGGGTGTCCATCCCATCACAGCCCCCAGTGCCTGTGGCCAGTGTCTGGCATGCTGGAGGTACCACTACAAGTGGTGTCTGGTACTGGTCAGTGGAGAGTGTGGACATGTACAGGGACAGGGCAGTGGAGCCGGGAGGGTGTACTGCATTCATGGGGTCGGAGCCCCCTAGCATGTGTGTGTGTGTGGGGGGGGGTTCAGTGATGGGATGGGCCATGGTTGTGTGCTGGGGTGGGTGGCTGGGCACAGGGGATGGGTGCTGGGGTAATGTGCAAATTGGACTGGGACAGTCCTCCATGGACTGGGCAGGAGTCTATGAGTGCGGCAGCGCATACAGCGGTTACAGCAGGGTCCCCCCTGCCATAACATGTCCATTGTTACACCAACCGGTGGAGGGCACTCCGCACCGTTGTTCATGGTGCTTACCTCCGGTGTTGCGGTCTGCATGGCCGGGGGATAGGGTGAGTAAGGGCTGCGCACCCCATGTTCATTCCTATGGGGCGCAATAGGCATGGAGTAGCCACGTGCCGCACATACGCGCCACATAAGCACTCCACACCTTCATGCATAGGCTCTAAAATTAGAAGGTATTTTCCATTATTTTCAAAATGAAAATGCATTCAAACCTGTTAGACTATCTATTAAATTACCTAACTGCCTCCAAACTGGATGCAGCTCACAGGTGCATCCATTTTCTGCAGCAAACTGTGACTTTTTGTCATAAACAGATGCTGTTCCGGAAAATAGGAGCTTAGTTGAATGGATGTGGGCAGATGGGATGCAGATGCAGGAGCAGCATGCATTTGTGTCCCTGTCCAAGCCTTTTGAAACTCCCCAAAGTTTAGATGTACACTTACTGTGACTCTTGTGGTTATAAGAGTGCAGTTTGTAATTTGTTTAGTGCTTTAACATGAATGAAATATACTGCACTGGAGCAGAATAGCATCCATGTCAGTTGTTTGACTTTAAAGTCAGTGGTGGCTCTACACCAGGGCCCGCCAGGGCACGTGCCCTGGTAAAAAAATGCTGTGCCCCAGTTGGTGCCCCATATGGTGCAGAGCTTCCCCCATAGTAACAATACATCAGTGCCCTGGCTGCCATCTGTTGTGCCCCAGCTGTGCCCTGGTAACCATTTGTGGCTGGAGCCGCTAGTGTTTAAAGTTGAGAAAAGTACAAAGAACTGGTTCCCTTCCCCCCTTCAAGTCAAGGCCCATTAGTTCATATGGGAAGAAGGTAGACAGCTCAACTGAGTGTTATGGGGCATGTCCAACAGTCTTTGGTTGATCTCTATTTAGGTGCAAAGATACATAGATACATAGATACATAGACAGTGTCGGCAGATAAGGGCCTATGGCCCACCCAGTCTGACCATTTGAGCTTGTAAGTTCAGTTTGTTTTCCTAGAAGTCTGTTGCCCCTTACCCCTGACCTCCAGAATTCCTTTATGTCTATCCCATGCATTCTTAAATCTCGTGATTGTTTCAGCCCCCACCACTTCCTCTGGCAGGGTGTTCCACTTGTCCACCACCTGTTCTGTGAAGAAATTCTTTCTCATGTTTCCTCTGAATCGTCCTCCTCCAACTTCATCCCATGCCTCTAGTCCTGGAACATCTTTTTGCTTAAAATAGTGTTTTCTGCACCCTGTTCCTCCTGTATGATACTTGTATGTCTCTATCATATCCCCTCTCTCCCTCCTCTCCTCCAGGGAGTACATGTTCAGTTCCTTCAACCTGTCTTCATAGGACTTGTGATGCAATCCATGCACCATCTTTGTTGCCCTCCTCTGAACCTTCTCTACCCTGTCTATGTCCTTCCGTAGGTATGGTCTCCAGAACTGTACACTGTACTCCAGGTGGGGCCTCACTAGTGTCTTGTATAGCGGAATTATGACCTCCCTTTTCCTGCTGGTGATGCCCCTGCCTATACATCCCAGCATCCTATTTGCTTTACCTGCTGCCTTGTCACACTGTTTCCCCACCTTGGGGTCATCAGGATGACAACCTCAAGATCCCTTTCCTGCTTGGTGCATGCTATATCCTCACCCCCTACTGATATATTGTACCAGGGTTTTGTGCCCCATATGCATTATCTTGCACTTCTTTGCATTGAATTTCAACTGCCAAACCCTGACCATTCTTCAAGTTTCTGCAGGTCGCTTCTCATTCTGTCTACACCCTCTGGTGTGTCTACTCTGTTACAGAGCTTTGTGTCATCAGTGAACAGTGAAATTCTGCCTTCTAGGTCCTGCGCAATGTCACTGATGAAGATGTTGAATAGGACCGGTCCAGCTGATCCCTGTGGTACCCACTGGTCACTCTTCCTCTGTGGAGTGACAGCCATTTACCACCACCCTCTGTGTCCTGCCACCCAGCCAGTTACCTACCCACCACACTACTGTCCTGCCCACACCCATATTCCCCAATTTGTGTAATAGTCTTCTGTGGCACAGTGTCAAAGGCCTTGCTGAAGTCCAGATAGGCCATGTCCACTGCCCTCCCTGATCCACCTCCCTAGTCACCCAGTCAAAAATTCAACGAGGTTGGTCTGACATGACCTCCCCTGGTGAAACCATGCTGCCTTGGGTCCTGTAGTCCATTGACAACAGATGTTCCACCAACTCTCCTTCAGTAGTGCTTACATGATCTTCCCCACTACCGAGGTGAGGCTGACTGGTCTGTAGTTTCTCTTCCTCTTTGTTCCCACTTTTTGTAAGGGGACTACATCTGCTGTCCTCCAGTCTTTGGGTACCTCCCTGTTTCCAGTGATCAGCTAAACAGGATAGCCAGAGGTTAATACCACCTATCTTAGTTCTTTAAGGACCTGGGGTGCACCCCCATCTGGCCCCATTGCTTTATCAACTCTTATTACTTCAGTTCCTTCAGGACCCTTTCGTGTAAAGGACTTGTGTCCATTTCTGCACCATTCTCACCCCTTGTACTCCTTCAGACCCATTACCCTCCTCTTCCTCAGTAAAGACTGAGCAGAAATACCTGTTCAATATGTCAGCTTTACTGTTGTCATCCTCCACGCGGCCCCCATCCTCCCCCTTCAGTCTCACTATCCCTCCCTTTGTCTTTCTTTTTTCACTTATGTACCTGTAAAAGGTTTTGTCCCCTCTCCCACTGATTTTGCAATGTGTTCTTCTGTCTGAGCTTTGGCTTCCCTTACTGACCTCCCTGCCTCCCTTTGCTTCTCCTGGTACTTCTCCCTATCCCCTTCTGCCTGTGTCTTTTTGTATTGCCTGAATGCAATCTTTTGGCTTTCACTTTCTTTTGCTACCTCTTTGGAAAACCATAATGGTCTCCTCTTCCTTTTCCTCTTGCTAACCTGCTTAATGCATAATTCTGTTATTTTGTAATCCCATTTTAAATACTGCCACTGTTCCTCAACCCCTGATTCCTGTCCCATTCCCGTAATGCCTCTTTCAAGTATCTCCCATTTTCCCAAAGTCTGCCCCCTAAAATCCAGGATACGTGTTTTGTGTGGTTTGGTTCTGCTCTTTCTGTGATTTCAAACCACAATGACTGGTGGTCACTGTTTCCCAGGTGCTCCCACTGTTACCCCCATCACACTGTCCCTGTTTGTGAGCACAAGGTCCAGTATTGCCTTCTGCCGAGTTGGTTCCATGACCAGTTGCTTGAGGAAGGCACCCTGAAGGGAGTCCAGGATAAAGCTCCTAGTTGATGCTGCTGCTGGGATGCTCCAGTCCACGCCTGAATATTGAAGTCTCCAACCAGTACTACCTCATCGTTGTCTGCCATCCTTTGGATGGCTAGCATCAACTCCTCATCTGTTTCTTCCTCCTGGACTGGTGGTCTATAGACCACACCTGTGTGGATGGCTGTCCCCATTTTCCTTTCCAGCTAACCCACAGTATCTTCTCCCCATTTTGTTCCTCCTGGATCTCTGTGGCCCTTATGTCATTTTTCACATACAGTGCCACTCCTCCTCCTTCCTGCCTGCTCTGTCTCTTCTGAATATGTTGTAGCCAGGTATGGCCATCTCCCAGTCGTGGTTATCATTACACCAGGTTTCAGTGATGGCCACAATGTCCAGGTCTGACTGTACCATGACAGCCTCCAGATCTTCCATCTTGTTGCTAAGGCTCCTGGCATTTGCACACATGGCTTTCCATGATTTGACCTCCTAGACTGTTTCACTGTTCTACTCCAGCCTCTTCCTTGTTGTCATTTATCCCTGGTTCTCCTTGCTGTCTGCCCTTCTGCTGAATTTTTGCCCTTTCTGCTTATCCACCTGTTGGGCACTAATCTCCACTTTGCACACTGCTTTGCAGAGATAGCCACTCTCTGGTTCACTGGTTCCACTGCTAGCTGTGGGGTGAGCAAGTAGGTACCCTCCCTTGCCAGGCTGCCACCCCTTTGCTAGTTTAAATGCTTGTCAATGTAGCATTTAAACTTATCTATTGAGTGCTTGATTCCTCCAGGATGGATGCAGGCCGTCAGACTTGAACAAACCTCCATCCCTCCAGGTGGGTCCCCAGTCACCAATGAATCCAAACCCTTCCTCACAGCACCAGTTCTTCAACCATGAGTTAAAGTTCCTGGTGCATGCACTCCATGCTCTCCTTGCCTCTCACAGGTAGTACTTCTGAGAAAGTGACAGAAGTAGCTACTTGCTTGAGACCCTCCCCAGTTTCCTAAACTCTTCCTGAACTTCCTTTGCTCCCATTTGCCAGGCCATTAGTACCTAGGTGGATAATGACATCCAGCTCACCCTCCCTGCCTTGCCTTCCCAGTGATCCCCAGGATCTTCCTTCCATCACTCCATGCCGTGGCACCTGGTAGGCACCTCACCTCACTGTCCTCCCCTCCTGTGTTCCTAGCTGGATCCCTCTTATGATGGAGTCCCCACAGGATTCTGCTTCCTCCTCCTCTGGGGTCCACTGCTTTCCCATGAGGTCACCTCCTTGGCTAACCTCTACATCCTTTCCTTCCACTCCTCTGGGTACCTCTTATTTGGTTGTCCTCATTTGCCAGTGTGGCATATGAGTTCTTGAGTGGAATAGGATCTGGGATGTGTCTCTGGCTGACTGCTCTAACCCTCCCTGAGCCCACTGTCATCCAAGTGCTCCTCGCTCGGCATCCTTTGAGGCAGTTGCATTGGACTGGGTGGTCCCTGGATAGGGGTGATGGTACTCTGACCCAGTTTACTTCCGTTCTGAGTCTGGCTACCTCATCCCACAGTCCAGAGAGATGCATGCAGATAGGGCAGCACCTCAGTGTCCAGAAGGTCTGCCTGAATATATGCTCCACAGCCACTGCATTGCACCACCCCACATTATACTGCAATTCCACTACTTGTCTGCTACTGAAGCTCTCTGGTTCCTTTTATTAATTTACTGTACTAAAATCCTGCCACTGATCCTCAGATAATTTTTTTTTAAAGAAAAGAAACCAATAAATAAATAAATGAGTCAATTGTCGTGTTGAGGGTGGGCTTCTTCCCCCTTATGCCCCTCCAACTTCACACCCCTTACTATACCCTGTGTTTAGCTCTTGTCAATCAGATTTAACAGGGCATATACAGGGAAAATTTGCAGCAATTAAAGACAGCACAGAATTACACCACCACTATGTTTTAAATTTTCAACAGCCCCAAAACAATTATAAGTAAAGACAACAAAGAAAGTATAGTGTCACTAAAAGCCCACAATCTAAGTTTAAAAGAAAAATAGCAATTACCAGTTATCCTAAAGCACTGAATTGAATATGTTTCCTTCCTTCCCTTCTGGCTTCTTCTGAAAAATAAAACTCTGCTTGCTACTTTAACTCTGACTAAGCCCCACCTCCAGTTATCATGTAGCTGAGGTCAGAGGCCAGACAATTAACACCCTTCACCCAACTACAGGGCAGTCAGACAAGCCAAGATAAAATTTGCAGCAATTAAAGACAGCACAGAATTATACCACCACTATGTTTTAAATTTTCAACAGCCCAAAAACAATTATAAGTAAAGACAACAAAGAAAGTATAGTGTCACTAAAAGCCCACAATCTAAGTTTAAAAGAAAAATAGCAATTATCAGTTACTCTAAAGCACTGAATTGAATATGTTTCCTTCCTTCCCTTCTGGCTTCTTCTGAGAAAATAAAACTCTGCTTGCTACTTTAACTCTGACTAAGCCCCACCTTCAGTTATCACGTAGCTGAGGTCAGAGGCCAGACAATTAACACCCTTCACCCAACTACAGGGCAGTCAGACAAGCCAAGATAAAATTTGCAGCAATTAAAGACAGCACAGAATTACACCACCACTATGTTTTAAATTTTCAACAGCCCAAAAACAATTATAAGTAAAGACAACAAAGAAAGTATAGTGTCACTAAAAGCCCACAATCTAAGTTTAAAAGAAAAATAGCAATTACCAGTTACTCTAAAGCACTGCATTGAATATGTTTCCTTCCTTCCACTTCTGGCTTCCTGCACCCTGTTCCTCCCTGTAAGATACTTGTATGTCTCTATCATATCCCCTCTCTCCCTCCTCTCCTCCAGGGAGTACATGTGGGGAAGACTTTGTTTTACAAGTATCAGTCCTGTCTGTCTCCTACTCACTGGTCAGCTGGTTAATTCAGATTCACAGACGACTCATTTTAAATATTCGATCCAGAGCCTTGACTGCTACCACCCTGGGTTTGATTCTTCAGTCCCTGGTAAGGTCACATGATTTCTTTTTTTGCAGGAAAAGAATTTATAAAGCAGGCTGTGGGCTACATAACTTGAATGTTTTCTTTCATCTTTGATAACCAGTTGTGCGTCTGCAACATTACAAAAAGCAACTGACTTAGCACACAGCAGAACACAGGCATACAATTTAGACTATGATCCACACCCTGGTTGCATTTTTTCCTCACAAAACCTAATTGTTTTCAATTTTCTTTTTTATTGGTCTTTCAGTATATACAGACCTTTTCAAAGTAATCAGCTTGCATAATGTAAACTATCAACAGAAATCTGATTGTACGTTAGTTCAATACTTTCTAGAAGTTTCACATAACCCCCAAATTATGTATATGGAATCAAATGAAGAAATGAATTCTCCAGTGTTACTAAGTTCCCCAAATAGTTTAGTCCTCAATGATAGAGAGATCAGTAAACAATAACACACAACAAGGAATGTGATGTGCAGTTTTGACACAAGGTCATGAAGGTATCAGCACAGTGTAGGAGGGTGGCAGCAAGGGCAAACAGGATGCTGGGGTGCATTACCAGAGGGATCACCTCTCCAAAGGCGGAGGTCATCCTGCCATTGTGTAGATCACTGGTGAGGCCACACTTGGAGTACTGTGTACAGTACTGGTGCCCATACCTCAAAAAGGATGTATGATTACTGGAGGGGTGCAGCGTAGGGCTACAAAAATGATCATGGGACTGGGGAGTTGCCGTACGAGGAAAAGTTGAAGGAGCTCAACATGTACTTGCTGGAAGACAGAAGGGTAAGAGGGGACATGATAGAGACCTTTAAGTACTTGAAAGGCATAAACAAAGTCACGGAGGGAGGATTGTTCTGCTAAAAGGGGGGAAGGGTCACTAGGGCTCACAATCTGAAGTTGGAAGGGGGAAAGTTTAGGAGGGAGATGAGGAGGTACTACCTCACAGAGAGGGTGGTGGCAGGTTGAAACACACTGCCGGAGGAGTTAATGGCTCAAAGGACAGTGGATAGCTTTAAGCAGGGTTGGGATAGAGTCAAGGGCAGGGTTAGTACAGATAAGAACACAAAGTGGGGGGGGAATGACTGGGAAAGAGGAGGAAGGGAGGGATTTGGGTGGGGGTGGGGCAGCTGTAGTGATATGTAACTAAGAGCTGCACAATTGGGCAGACTTGATAGACCTGCGGGCCTTTTTCTGCTGGCAATTTTGTATATTCATAAGTCCAGCTTGCTGAAGACCAAAGGCTGAGAGCCTTACAGCATCTGTGGATTGCTTAGAAATAGTACAGCGCACGCCCTGTCATGTGTCATTATGCTTATACAGTGGGATTTGTTGTGAAAAATGTGTTTATAAATTAAAATAAACATGTTTGAATGTGTAAAAATATACATTTTTCATCAAGCTGTTTCTGCCTGCTGGAACTTGATGTCATCATGTTTTTGTTATGCCATAGCACTTTTGCCCTGATGTGGCATCCACACTTATAGGTTTTTCCATTTGTGTAGTTCTGAGTGAGTGGTTTCCTCTCCTTCCCTCTTGATGCCACCAGGTCACCACGTCTGACAAACAGTGACACTTTCTGCCTGAGGGCAAGGCCACTGACAAGGTTAAGGGAGAAGGAGCAATCTTAGACCTGGTCCTCTCAAATGGAGATGGAGAGAGGATCACAGATATAGAAGTGGGCAGCCATCTGGGAACTAGCGACCATCGAACAGTATGGTTCACAATAAACACAGCAATAGAGCCAAGCCATACAAAGGCAAAAGTACTGGACTTCAGGAGGGCGGACTTTGCCAAAGGTTTATGCCTAAGGAATGCACTAGCAAATGGGCAGGAAGGAGGGGTGAAAGAACAATGGGGAATAATAAAAACTGCCATCACAGAGGTAACAAGCCTTTGTTTGAAGCAAATAAACAAAACAAAACGATGTAAGAAACCACTATGGTTCTCAAAGGAGGTGGCAGTGAAGGTTCAAGAGAAAAAGAAAGCATTCAGAAAGCACAAGGAATCACAGAAGAAGCAGGACAGAGAATTGTATCAGTTAAAGCAAAAGGAAGCTGGGAAGGCAGTCAGAACAGCAAGGCCCGAACTGAGGAAAAGATAGCTGTCAGGGAGTGACCACCACTCAGTATGGCTCACATTGGATATGGGCAAGGAAGGAGTGGAATCTGGCACAATAGTGCTGGACTTCAGGAGGGCCGACTTTGGGAGGATGGGGGAAGTGGTAAAAGGGTACCTGGCCAGAATTCAATCTAGTATGGACACTAACCAGAGGTGGGAGCTCATAAAGCTGGGGATAGTGGAGGCAACCAAAACCTGCTGCAAAGCCCAGAGCAAGAAGGCTAGGCTAAGAAACCAATCTGGTTGAGCAAGGAGGTCATGGAAAGGTAAGGAGGAAAGAGCTGCCTTTAGGAAGTACAAGAAAACAGGGAGGGGGAGGACAGGAGGAGTACTTGACAGAATCGAAGGAGGTAACAAGGGCAGGAACAAAAGCATCTACGGAACTCAGGCTGGCACAAGGCATTAAGAAGGGAGAAGGACTTTAATGTACATCAGGGAGAAAAGGAGCTAAGGACCATAGTAAGGATTAGGAAGGAGGGGTTGGGTGGAAGCAGGGTGCGATAAGTCTGAAGACTAAATGAGTACTTCTGCTCAGTATTTACTAAAGAGAAGAGGGGTGACACCCAGGTGGGAGAAATGGCAGAAGTAGGGGGAAGTGGTGACAGATGGGGAAATCATGGAGACAGAGTTCGAGAGGGTTTGAAGGCACTGAGGGTGGACAAGGTGCCAGGCCCACATTGCATCCACCTCAGGGTACTGAAGGAGTTGGCAGAGGTCCTGCAGGACCTTGGCAGACCTATTTAATGCCTCACTCACATTTGGCGGTGTGTACCCAGGACTGGAGGATGGTTCATGGTGCCCTCCCGAGAGTGGCCCCATGATGAACCGGGAAACTACAGACCAGTGAGCCTCACATCCATCGTGGGTAAGCTAATGGAGACTATCCTGAAGGAGAGGCTGGTGGCCCTCCTAGAGGCCAAAGGACTACAGGACAGCAGACAGCATGGCTTCATACATGGCAGATCCTGACAAACCAACCTGGTCGAGTTCTATGACTGGGTAACTAGGCAACTGGACAGGGGCCATGCAGTGGATGTCCTGTATCTGGACTTCAGTAAGGCATTTGACTCAGTGCCACATGGAAGGCTGGGAAGGAAGTTAGTAGGCACAGGGGCGGGTGCAAAGCTGGTGAGATGGGTAGGAAACTGGCTGCAGGGAAGGCAACAGAGGGTGGTGGTGGGTGGGGAGCTCTCACACCCAAGGGTAGTGACGAGTGGTGTTCCACAGGGCTCGGTGTTGGGTCCAATGTTGTTTGGGATATTCATTGCAGACATATCATGGGACATCAAGAGCAAGATCAGTCTGTTTGCTGATGATACCAAGGTAGGCACGGTGGTGGATGACCTAGGGGGATGGCAGGGGTTGCAGATGATCTGGCAAAGCTTGAAACCTGGTCAGACACCTGGCAACTGGGCTTTAATGCCAAAAAGTGCAAGGTGCTGCATTTTGGGATGAAGAACCCAAGGAGGAGTTACCAGCTAGGGGGAGTGCAGCTAGCCCAGACAGAGGAGGAGAAGGATCTGGGTGTGCTCATTACAGGGTCAATGAACAACTCGGCACAATGTAGGAAGGCAGCTGCAAAGGCCAACAAAATGCTGGGTTGTATTGCAAGGGGTATATCCTCGAGGAGGAGGAGGTGATTCTGCCAGTGTATGGGTCATTAGTTAGACCACACCTGGAGTACTGCGTGCAGTACTGGCGTCCGTATCTGAAGAGGGACATTAAGTTACTGGAGGGGTGCAGCGCAGAGCGACAAAGATGATCAAGGGCTGGGGACTTACTCTACGAGAGGAGGTTGAAGGAGTCAACATGTACCCACTGGAGGAGAGGAGAGACAGGGTGACATGATTGAAACCTTTAAATACATGAAAGGAATAAACAAGACGGGTACAGAGGGGCTGTTCAAAGTAAGGGAGGGAGGCCACCAGGGCTATGATATGAAACTGGAGTGAGGAAGGTTCTGGAGGAGATGAGGAGACACTTTTTACAGAGAGGTGGTGGCTGGGTGGATCGTTACCTGCTGAAGTGGTATGCAGTAGAACAGTGGACTGCTTCAAGCGAGGATGGGACAGGACAAGGGGAGGTTAATAAGGGGAAGGGTGGAAGGGAGGGCAGCTGCAGGATAAGGGTGCTAGCTGCACATTCGAACAGACTTGATAGACCTCTAGGCCTTTATCTGCTGGCAATTGTCATGTCTGCATGTTCAGTAACTCAGTTAAGAAGGGGATAAAACCTTTTTAGGCACATCAGGAGCCAAGGAAGACTCAAGGAAGGGATAGTGAGGCTTAATAAAGGGAGGGGTGGGCAGAGGTGACTGTGAAAAGGCAGAGATACTAAACAAATATTTTTGCTCAGTATTTACAAATGAAGAGGAGGAGGTCCTAAAACAAACAACAGAAACACTCTGGATACTGAAGTTGATACCAGCCCATTTATAGAAGAAAGGGTTCTGAAAGAACTCTTAAAACTGAAGATGGACAAAGCAATGGGGCCTGATGGTTCATCCCAGAATTCTAAAAGAACTAAGGGTAGAACCAGTGACACCACTGACTACCCTCTTTAACAAATCATGGGAGGATGGGGTGGTACCTGAGGACTGGAGGGGGGCAGAAGTGATTCCCCTTCACAAAAGTGGGAGCAAGGCAGAAGCAGGAAACTACAGACCTGTTAGTTTAACCTCAGTGATAGGGAAAATTATATAATCACTTCTGAAGGAAAGAACTGTCGAGTACCTAGAGGCCAGAGGGGTACAGGACCCAAGGCAGCATGGATTCACAGCGGGAACGTCATGCCAGACGAATCTGATAGATTTCTTTGACTGGGTGACCAAAGTAGTAGATCAGGGAGGGGCTGTGGACATGGCCTACCTAGACTTTAGCAAGGCATTTGACTCAGTCCCACACAAAAGATTAATATACAAGTTAGCCAGCCTGGGAGTCGGTCCCAAGATGATAGACTGGGTAAAGAATTGGCTGGAGAATAGGACACAGAGGGTAATAGTAAATGGAGTCCACTCTGAAGAAAGGGGGGTTACTAGTGGGGTACCGCAGGGTTCAATATTAGATCGGTCCTCTTAATGTCTTTATAAGCTACATTGCAGAGGGACTGAAGGAAAATGTGTCTTTGCAGATGACACAAAGATCTGCAACAGAGTTGATGCACAAGGTGGGGTGGAAAGGATGAGAAGGGACTTGGCAAGGTTAGAGGAATGGGCAAATGTATGGCAGCTTAGATTTAATGCTAAGAAGTGCAAGGTAATGCTCCTGGGAAACAAAAACCCAGGGGAAGAGTACACAATGGGGGGTGAGATACTAACAACAACAAAAATGGAAAGGGACCTGGGGGTAGTCATATCAGATGACTTAAAGGTGGGTAAGCAATGTGAGAGAGCAGTAAGGAGGGCTGGGGGGATACTGGGATGCATAGGGAGAGGCATCACCAGTAGAAAACAGGAAGTTGTTATCCCTCTGTACAGACAGCTGGTGAGACCCCAGCTGGAGTACTGTGTGCAGTTCTGGAGACCCAATCTCAGCAAGGACATAGACAAGATGGAAGCTGTTCAGAGGAAGGCAACTAAAATGGTGCAGGGACTGCATCGGAAGACATATGAAGAGGGACTAAAGGAGCTTAATATGTATAACCTCGAGGAAAGAAGGGAGAGGGGGGACATGATAGAAACTTTCGAGTACCTCAAGGGATTCAACAAAGCCCAAGAGGGTAGCATCTTTCAAAAAGAGGTGTGCAAGAACAAGGGGTACAATTTGAAGATGGGGGGGACGGCTCAGAGGTAATGTGAAGGAAGTATTTTTTCACAGAGGGTTGTGGATGCATTGGAACGGCCTCGGAGGAAGTTGTGGAGTCAAAAACAGTGATTGAATTCAAGCATGCATGGGACAGCCATAATGCAATTCTAGGGGTTGGGGGTAGAAAGAAGTAGGGTGCTGGTTAACTAGGATCTGCAGCTTATCCATTAGGTAGGGAAATGGGCAGACTGGGTGGGCCAAACGGTCCTTATCTGCCATCAAATTCTATGTTTCTATGTTTCTAAGGGGCCAGGATCATATATTCGGGGATGGGGGGGGTCTGGATTCTGATAGTGAAAGTAGTAAAAACATGGTGCCTCCACTCAACACAATAGGTATGCTAATGTGTAAGGTATCTCCCCTACAATGTAGTACTAACCCATCCACTTCCTCACTACAGGACATCTCGCTGTAACCTCATACATATTACTCTCTCTTCCAACAGTTGCAAATCATAATGGCTGGCTAATGTAATGACATCTCTTGAAACAGGCAGTATAAATACCAACAAAACTTTTATTCACAGCAATGAGCACTGTGGGATGAACAGAAAATAGTTAACAACACCAATTGCAGGCACCAAGCAGTGAAAGAGCTGTCTCCTCCATGCCCAACACCACAGTTTGGGTCTGTCTGTACTGTCAGGCCGTCCCACTAACACCCACAGCCCTTGAGCAGTGTTCCCAGGTTTGTTTTGTTTTCTTTTTTTCCATAGGTAATTTGTATGTTTTTTTCATTTTTCTTCCAGTCCCCAAGCCCTTGTGTCCGACTGGACATATGCGTGTGGAGGTGCGCCACATGTTACATCTGCGGGACACCCCACCCTACTTGTCACTCCATTGCTGCCTGCGCCTGTCACCGGACCTCCATCAGGTGATGGCGGGACTACGGGCACCCAACCCACCCACTGGAAGAAGAGAGCCAACGCTCGATCCTGCTCCCACCCCCACCCCCGTGCCGGGACCCTGACAACCCAAGATTGTCCCTGAACCCAGGTTGCCGGCGTAGCGTGAGGTAAAGCATTCAGCGCCTCAGCCCTCCGTGCCACTGGGCTGGCTGGGTCCCAGATTTTTAAGTGTGTTACTTCCCTTGCTACAGTGCTCTTTGGATACCTAGTGTTCGATCTTGGTCGCCTGACATCTATGCTGTCCGGGATCTTACACTGTTGCCCATTAACCTACTGGAGACAGTACAGAGAAGGGTGACTAGGATGATTCAGGGACAACAAGGCAGACCATACGAGGAGAGACTCCGCGATCTCAACATGTACTCCCTGGAGGATAGAAGATAGAAAGGGGATATAATTGAAACTTTTACATACCTTAAGGGTTTCAACAAAGTGAAAGTCTCTTCAACCGTAGTGGGAACAGGAACACTAGGGGTCACTACCTTAAACTGGTGGGGGGACGCTCCAAGAGAGAGAAATGAGAAGTCACTTTTTCACTGAGAGGGTGGTGGCAAAATGGAACAGGTTGCTGGAGGAAGTTGTCTTCCTGAAGACTGTAGACAACTTCAAGAAGAGGTTGGAACATGGTGAAAAGGGAAGTCGCATTGGGGGAAGGTCGGGGGATATTGAAGGGAAGGGAGACGTGGATAGTAGGCGGGGAGATCCTCAATAGTTACTGGGGTTCTTCAAACTTGAGCAGACAAGATAAACTGCAAGGCCTTTTTCTGCTGTCACTCCTCATATGTTTGTATGTTAATTTGCCACTAACTCCTCGATATGGGTTCAAGGGTTGCTACAATGGCTTAGTCCCTGTCTACTGACATTTTTTCTTCTTCAATCAGTGATCAACTGGTAGATACGCAATTCCAGCACCAGGTCACAAATGACGATCCAGTCTCTCCCCCACAGAGAAATGCGAGATTGTGGAACAGGTATGTGCTCGATGTTAAATCCATAAACAGGTCACTGACAGTTGTACCTTAATGGTGTCCTGATCGCACACTGGCTCAAGTCGCAAGTTCCAGGGTTAACACACAGCAAGGTACAATATTGGGACAAATATTGGTATATCATAGTAAGCCTCTTCAGTGAGGTTACACTTTTAATCATACTAATGACTATGCACTATCCACTGCAGGGTATGCGTTACAGTCGTGTACCCTGGCTGAAGCCCTCTGCACCCTTGCACAGGTATGCATTTCACACCATGCACTACTCTTTCCTCCTATTTGCAGCCTAGCCAGACAGGTGCATTGGGGCAGCACTAGGATGCCTGTAGCTTACGCTGCCTCATCCTGCAGACCTCGCACAGAGTCCAGCACCCCCTGGCCATCCATGCATGCAGTGCTGGGATTTGTAAGGGGATCTGGTGCAGAAGGGGCATGCACCCCTTCTGTAAACGCTATGGGAGTCTGACGGGATCTCCAGTACCTGGCAGTTAGACGCATGGAAGCCTGTACGCTGTGTATGTGTGGTACATAGGTTTCATGCATAGACCCCAGTGATCATATTAAAGAGATGCTGACACCAGCCCAGTGGTGTAGAGGGCTGAGGCACTGGACGCCTTACCTCCCATCATGTCAGCGACCCATGTTTGGCGATGAGCACGAGTTGCTGGTAGTTGGATGGGGGTGGGGTGGCTGGGAGTGAATATAGTGTCCATCAGGCAGCTCTCCTGTCATGGATTGGGATGTAGGCCTTCCCGCTCCTGGCTGCCACTGAGTGGAGGCTCAATCATAGTGTCAGGCAAATGGGGAATGTGAAGGCCGCCGGTAGAGTGTGGCCGTTGTTGTTCTGGCACCCGTGGTGCGCCCAGATGCATGGAGGATCAGGCATTGCCGAGGCCTTGGGGAGTAACAGGGAGAAAATTGGAGGAAGAAAAACCCTGGTGACAGGATGACAATGGATCTCTTGCAGGACCCGCACTGGTGGCCAGGAACATGCCACAGTCCTGTGGGAGAGGGCGCCAGTCGAAGGTAAGCCCCAGAGAAGCTGGGTGACCAGTCTGGAGGGGTCAATCTGAAGGGGGTAGCTGGGGTGATGAAGGATAAAAACCTATATGGAAAAACAAAGAGCTACTGACATGCTCCAGGCAGGCAACTCATACCACGTAGTTACCTGCCCTAGGAGCTTTTTCAGTCATAAATCAATATTCTTTGTCCAGTGGTTTAAAAGTAAATTCACTTGTATAACCTGGCTCATAACTTCCTGATACAAGCTGAGTGCCCACCAAGCGCTGCAGCCCCACCCTTAAAAACAGTGTAATTATGATGCGGAGTACGAAATGGGGCTGCACGTGCTCTATGGAGCTAGTAATGGAATCGAGGGAAGGAGGCTGCCTAAATGTACCAAGATTATCTTTGCTGGCATGTATACATATATGGGGCTAGTACATAATATATATATTAGCCTTGTACATGTATACATGCCTGCAAAGATAATCTTCATACCTTACAGTATGAGTTGCCTGCCTGAAGCACAAAAAACATGTCAGCTGCTCTGTAAAAAGCAAGTCAAATGGCCATGATGAGATGGCACATGGGGGTTTGTGGTTTTGTTCAGTTTTTTTGTTTGTGTGAGGTTGTTTTGCTTTATGCAGATTTGAAGTATTTCAACAGACAAACAGGAGACAGTGACAACTGTGAGTGTGTATGTCAAGGAGCACAGATTACGATAAATGTTATTTGTTCAGTTTACATCTTTACAAAAATCACAAAGCGGCCAAAAATCACAGAGCGGCATCAAATAACATCTTTACAAAAATCACAGAGTGGCATCAAATAACATCTTTACAAAAATCACAGAGCGGCATCAAATAACATCTTTGCAAAAATCACAAAGCGGGATCAAATAACATCTTTACAAAAATCACAAAGCAGTATCAAATAACTTCTTTACAAAAATCACAGAGCGGCATCAAATAACATCTTTACAAAAATCACAGAGCGGCATCAAATAACATCTTTACAAAAATCACAGAGCGGTATCAAATACACAAGTCTTGACTGCCTGTGCCACAGCAACCCATCCATCAGCCAGCAGATGTCCGGCTCCCCCATGATGCATGGCCCTCACCAGCACAGATTGCAGTGGTGCAGAGAGGGGCCATGTAGACAGACAGATCGCAGGTGGCAAGTGGTCAGGACCATGCTATTGCATATTTTTTATTTGCAGCGCTACTGCCGTGTGGTGCAGTTGTCAATAGAGGACCAGGATTTTAAAAATGCAAGTGGCACGAGTGCAATATGTGAAAGGCAGACCTACAATAAACAACAAAAAAAAAAATGCTTGCAAGTTTGAGGAGTGTAAGTACTGTGATTTATTATACTGTATGTAACCCCCCCTACAAATGGGGGTTCCTAAAAGCCTTCTCGGAGCTTTCCTAAGTGTTCCCTGCCTAGCTGGTGTCCGGCGTAATGTCGTTTTAATGTGGGCGCTGTGAGTGCTTTTAGAGCCTCTGTTATTGTCTCATTTTTTTTTTTTTTTAAATTACTTTTTTTCCCCTCCTGTTCACCCTCGTCATTCCTCTCAATCGGGTTGCTCAATGTCTCCCATCCCTCACAGAGTCTGCCTCTAGAGTGCCTCTTGGTGGCTTCTACCTACTTCTTCCTCCACGGAGCATCTGCACAGCGGGGTCTGCCCATGATGCGAACTGGAGAGCCGGACCGTCCGTCACCTAGGAGCGCCGAGGTTTTTTTTCCGCTTTTCCTTTGTCCCTCCCTCTCCCTCCCACTGAGGATGCCTGGCTCAGGCAGAACGTGTGTACGCACGCCTGCCAAGTGCCTGATGGTGTCTTCCCCTCCCCGGCTCCCCCAATGGTAGCCGCCATTGCCCCAGAGTCGGCGCGCTTCCACTGGCCTCTCGGACGCCGGGTGTGTTAACACCCCCTGGTATCTCCCAGCGAGGAGAGCATCAGTGGGGATGCTCAATCCTCCTTCCTCCTGCCGACCCTCGGCAGCCCGAGTCCATTCCCGAACCCAGGTCGCCGGCGTGGTGCAAGGTGTGGCGTCCAGCGCCTCAACCCTCAGCGCCACCGGGCCAGGTGTTACTGGCTCTTTAAGAGCTGCCTGCTTGCAGGCTTAATTAGTTTGAATGGGGGGACTGTGTGTTTAATGCTCGAATCCCGCCCAAGCTGCTGTCTTATTGCTTTGTTTCTGCAGTAGCTAATAGCGCAGAGGGAGTCTAATCGAAAGATGTAACTGTTTTCCAGGAATTGTTTAGAGTGATAATGAAAATACAGTTTGTCTAACCTGCCTTCCTTACAGCTGGGACTCGGTATGTTTGCCACTCCATTTTGGACCTGAACTGCTGAGCTGGGCCAATTGGATTCAGGGGAGCCCTAAAATGGAGACTGCTTGAGCCATCCAGAACTTGGACTCTCACCTGGAGCCTGCTACAAAAGGGGAATATATGGCCAGTGCCTCTGGGAAATGTAGTTTGGACCTTGGCACCTTTTTGCACCAACATAGGGAGCCCTACTGTGATTGACAACTGAACCAGCCCACCGAACTGGAGGGAACCCAAAGAAAATGCCCTGCACTGTTGCTGGCAAGCCAGTTTCAGTAGTGACAGTGAAGAAAGAAGGAGCTCTGCTCTTGCTGCAGTGTGTAGTTCATGCGGGAAGCACGTGGGAGGCCCTGAAGTCGGCCTGCAGCCATTGTGAGTGCTAATTCGGACTGAATCCGAGTGTGTGAGGAGGAAGAAGAAAGAAGTGTGCAGAACCAGGCTTGCCCATAGAAGACCGAAGATTTGCTGAAGTGCGATCGGCCTGTCGGGGACTGCTGATGCCATGCGTGCTCCCGGGTAATTTGCAGTGTTTGTGATCAGGATCGAGAAGCAGCTGCCTGGTATAGTAATTTCCTTTACATATAAATGCATCTGATGCTTGTGGGGGATCGCGATTCCATTTCCCCTTTTACTGTGAGTTGTGAGCCGAAGCTGGAAGCTGAACTCAATTTAATCGGACTGAATCCGCTTGCTATCCAAAACAGTTGTGCCATGCCACCAGGGCCTCGACTCCATGCCCTGCTCTTCTGGCAATCCAGAACAACCACTTCCATCAAGTTCTCTGCTTGGGGTATTGTGAGTACAAATCGGGGTAGCTCCCTGCACCATTCATTTAATCAATGTGTGTCAACTGATTTCTTTGTGTTTTCTTTCTATGGACTGAGCCATCCGGCTCCGAATTACAAGTGTGTGTTGTGCATATATTTTCTTCCTACAGGGCCCCATCCATCTGCACCAGCCGGCCAACCCCGGGCAACGGATCTGGCTAGCCCCACCCATCCTGGGTACCCAGAGTGTGACTTTTTTGGACCTTATATGTATGCACAGTACTGTGATTTGAATATTGCTAAACCAAATCAACCTGATTGCCCCCTCCCGTGTTACTGTCCCCTAAATAAATCAGATTTGTTGATATTGAACTATATACTGTCTGTGGTGTCAGTACATATAGAACCAGCATTGCAGTGTGTTTGTGTATCTTGCCTAATCTTGTTTTACAGGGAGTCCTCAGAGACGTGCTGCAGAATCAGTCTCGAGGGTAAGTGGTATCTATATGTGAAAAAAGTGTTCATATGTGGGGTATTGGGAAGGTAACTCCTGTGTACTGTGTGGGCCACTAGTGGGAACAAATGGGAGGGGGTCACAGTGTCCCAGAGGGCTGTGCCCAAGTTAGTTTAACCACTACCAACCCTGACCTCTGGGTGGAGGCACCCGTCATAGAACCTAGGCCCCTCAACCTGTCAGTAGCCAAGCAGGCAGGGGTAGTAGCCTTTGGGATAGTGCCACCTAGGGGTTACATTTATATTGGGGAAGTAGGTGTTGGGGGATTGAGAGCAAAGAAACTAAAGAGGTTGTGTGTGCGCTGTATCTGGTTGTTGTACCTTACCATGGAAAAACACAACCACTGATTTTTTTTCTTAATTGTGCTGTAGCGGATTAATATGTAAAAGAGGCTAAGTACCAGGATGACCGTGCATTGGGCTCTTTTAATGCATGGTCTAGTTTTTCCATATAGGTGTTTATCACTCCTTCAGTGGGCCACAGCTGCTCATCCGCAGCCTACCGGACTCTGGGGTTGTTCGGGATCTTGAATGCTGTGCTTGTCCCGGTGGATCCCTGGAGCCAGCCCGGAGGCTTCATCCTGCCATGGCCCTCGATTTTTCCACTTTTTCTCCCCAGTTACCTGGGGTCCCAGACAGAGAGGTGCATGTGCGCGGAGGCGTGCATGCACCCTCTTGCTCTGGTGACAGCCCCTTCCTCCCACCCCACTGGCTAGTGCCCTGGCTCCCATGGCACACACTGCCCCCTGGCCTCCACCATGAGGCAGTCAACAGCCAAGGGAAGTACAGATCCCTCCCTGGAGAGGAGAACTCAATCCTGCACCGCTTCCCTCCCTGCCCCCGTGCCGACCTCTGATGGCCCGTGCTCGTTCCCCAAACATGGGTTGCTGACATGGCGAGGTGGCATTCAGCCGAGTCTTCTTCACGCCACTGGCTGGCGTTGTATGGTTCATTGACCCGTTTTTAACCAATCATACTTCTTCATTTTAACTACCGGTTTTATAACACTGCTCTAGCACTGAGCTGCTTGTTATTTACAACACTGGATATTGTTACAAATCCGGCAGTTACTGAGTTCCCGAACTGCTTGGCATGTTTTCCTACTGCAGATAATTATAAACCACCACTTAGTATATTAAACAGGAACTGAAAGCTGACATCGCTTTGAATTATGGATGATATGAAGGCTCACATGGGTAGAAGGTGGCCCCCATCGCTGATGAATAAAGGTTAGTTTCAGAAATAGGTTGCTGGCAAGAACTGGCCTCGTTACGAACAAAGACTATAGCTTTACTTTATAGGGACAGCTCTTTGCGGATCTAAATAAGGCCTTTTTAAAATTCACAATGACATTATGAATGCTTATCTGTTGTACCATTTACTTCTGTTTGAATGAGCAAAAGAGATTTTCCACATGCAGATAATGTGAAAAACACATATATATATATATCTCCACTAACATTCTGTTTTTATAGAATGTATTACTGTATATCATGCCTAATGGGTTTAGACTCTGTGCTGCTATAACTTATGTATTGTGCAAGGTGCTCTCAGTCTGCAGGATAGGCCGTCAAATAAATAAACGTACTTCTACTATGCTAAGCCAATGCATCATGGGTACTGTATACAGGCATGACATGGAGACATGTCTTGAAGCTCAGAGTATTAAATTCAGGAGTAATATTAGGAAAGATTTCTCCCTGAACCTACCAGCAGTGATGGAGGACATGAAGACAGTAGAGGCTCAAAGTAGGCGTGGACAGATTTCTGCTTACCAAGAGAATCACTGAGTATCCTGGGTAGTAGGCAAGGAAATCCATTTAAATTAGTACATGTCTGGAGAGGATATTTATTGATCCCTGCTTGTAAAGCGGGGGGGGGGGTGGACTCAGTGGACCTGGGGTCCCATCTCACCTCGGATTACTATGCTAATAGTTTATGACTTCAGTTCCTGAATAGTCCTCAGCTTTAGAGGAGATGTGACAGACAAAGCTCGTGTAGTGTATGGTAGAATGTTATTGTAGGAAGAAATCCATCCCTAGAATAACGTTATAGTGTATGGTCGAACGTGGCTAGGGATGGAAATCCATTGCTTCAAAAATGTTGTTATGCTGCACTAACTATGTAACTAGAGCAGCATAACAACTTGGAATGCAGTCACGCATGCACGATATGTGAACTTCCCCCTTTTCAGAAGTGGCCGTGTTGGTGAGAGCTAGACTGAAGGAAAAAAAAAAAGCCAAAACAACAACTTAAGGAGAAATTATTTTACCAAGGCTCTAGGATCGTGGACTATGCACTGTAAAAGGCAATGAATAGTCCACTATCCATAACAAACATGGGAGTAGCCATCTTGAGATTGCCATGGTGACCAAAACTTAAACGATCACCATTGACAACCTCTTGATGGCCACCCATGCTTGTTATGGATAGCGGACTATACATTATCCTCTATACTGTACTGCAGTAGAGATGTCATTTTGCTGTTACGGTGCACTAGGTATAGGGTTGCTGCAGCACAGCATGGAAAGCATTCATGAGGTCAGACTCACTGGAGCCACGGCTGCAATCAGTGACACAACCACTGGAAGGAGTACTGCAGTGTTGTGACAGAATCATGTTATTTTTTTTTCTTTCTTTGAACTGTTATTAAATGCTTAAATGGACTTGAAGTGAACTCTTCTTTAAAGTAGGACAACTTTCCATTAGTCCGTTCCCGATATTGCAAATTGTGCTTCATTTGAAATGCCGTGGGCTACTTTTGAAATGCAGTTTTATCAGTTCCATATTTAATCACTTGCTCAGTAATAAAATAAATTTGTTTCCAACTCAGTTAGACTCCTTCTTGTTGTATGGTAGACCATACATAGTAAAAGACAATGTACAGGCTACTATACACAAGCCTGAGTAGCCAGCTCTCTCTTGAGGTTTACTATGTTGCCACAGCAACCTCTCAATGGCTACACAGGCTTGTTATGTGTAGTAGCCCATACATTATCCTGTATTTCATTCATGTACACCCTTGGAGTGAAGTCATCTTGTGGAATAACTTTTCAGTTGAGTCTGTAGACACCAGGGCCCAGATTTTCAAACAGACTACAAAATGTACATGAGCGGCAGAAACTGTGCACAAGGTGGGGCTTCCCTTGCACATCTGTAACTTTTTTCTGCACAAGTGTAGTTTTCAAACACGGAGCTGTTTTACGGCAGCATGCAGCCATTTTCCATGTGCAGCTGCATTGAAATGCTACGCCTGGTATTACCAACATTCTTCTGCAGTTGTGCCTGCCACCCTTGCACATTAAGGCTGAAACAGTATGTCCACCAATGCAGAGATTGTTTTTTCTTTGCACTGGCAGGTTGTGTCACGGGACTTAGTCCCAGGGCCATGTCAGGCCTTTTGAAAATCAGGCCAAAGAACTGTTAATATGCTTTCAAACCAAGGCTAAACAGATTCCTGAGGGAGAATGCCATTGAAGATTACACAGCATGAGTACGGGTAGCATGGTGGTAGTGGTAGGTGGGTAGCATTCTGGCTGATAAGTTTGAATGTGTTCCTATAGTCACATTTGGTATAGTCACTGCACTGCAGAAGAGGTGGACAAAATGACCCACAGTACTATGTTACTATGTATGTGTAACCCCCCCCTACAAATGGGGGTTCCCGAAAAGTCTTCCTTGAGCTGGCCTAAATAATCACTGCCAGGCTGGTGTCCTGCGTTTTGGCAGTTTAAACATAGTGCCAGAGAGTGTCTGTATAGCCTCTGCATACTGTCTCTTTAAGAGCTGCCTGGATTGCAGTTATAATTAATCTGGGAGGGGGCTGAATGTTGCTATGCTCAAGTCCTGCCCAGGCTGCCAGATAATCGCCCTATTCTGCCATCGCTAATTGCACAGAGGGAGCTCTGTTATAAGATGTACTTATTTGCTGAATATCTATTAGAGTGGTAACGATACTGTAGTTTGTCTAACCTGCCTTCTTTGCAGCATGGACATTTCTGTTTATCTCCACCATCTTGGTCCTGGACTGCTGAAATGGGCCAATTGGTACCTTTGGGGACTCTGAAATGGAGCCTGTCCCCAGGGGCTTTGTGGGAGCAAAATTCTGTAGGAATTGTAGTTTTGGGCTTTTGGCATCTAAACAGACCTGAAGGGGGAGCCCTTGTTGTGACTGACAGACAGATCAGTCAACCAAACCTTTTGGATCCTGGGAAAAGTCCCAGGCTGCTGCAGTTTCAATTCAGTCTTGAGTTGGGAAGTGAAGAAGTAACAGCTCGAGATAGTTGAGCAGCAGACCTGTGTAGTTTCGTGTAGGAGAACTGTGGAAAGGCCTAAGTTTGGCCTGCATGCCTGCCTGTTGTCCCTGAGAGGGAGAAGAGAGATAATTCGGACTGAATCCGAGCAGTGAGATCGAGTTAAGCCACTGAATTGTGACCAGGCTCTTACCTGAAGAAGACCGAAAACTTTGCTGAATGCGATCGGCCTGTCAGGATTTCTAGCCACCTCTGAACTCCCAGTTTGTGCAGAGACTCTGTAATTGCGACCGGATAGCAATCTGCCTGGTATGGTGAAATTTCTTACATGTAAATGTGCTGTGTGCAGTTAGTGGGTCGTGATTTGGTTCCCCACTGTGTGCTGAACTGTGTTCTGCTTGCTGGAGGCAGCATCCAGCTCCAATGACTAAATCCATTTTGCATCTCCATTTGGCCTGGGCCTTGCTACACTGGCGCAACCAGAATACCTGTTACACAGAGAAAGTCTTCGATGAGAGACCTGCTGAACACCTTGAACAGGAACGATGCCTTGATGATTCGTGTGGGCTCTGCTTCTCCTGGCACTCCAGCTCAACAACCTGCAGTCTCGATTTCATCTTGCCTGTGTCCTGTATTGGGTATCGTGAGTAAACATTAGGGTAGTTCACTGCAACAACAGCTAAATCTAAAGTGTTGTCATCTGATTGCCTTGTTGTATTTTCTTTCACCAACTGAGCCCTGCGGCTCCAGATTACAAATAGTGTGTGCTGTGCATGTTGCTTTCTTCCATCACAGGGCCCCAACCAGCTGCAACGCCGGCCTACCCCGAGCAATGTTCCTGCCTAGCCCACCTCTTCCCCACCTGGGTACCCAGAGTGTGTGACTGTGTAGGGACTCTGAAGTGCATGCATAACTGTCTGCTTGATATAGCCTTTAAGCAAATCAACTTGATTATGCCCCTCCTTTGTTCAAGTCCCCTAAAGAAATCAGATCTAATTTTTTTTGCATTTAACCTGACTGTGGTTCCAGTTTGTGCCAAAAGTACTGTACTGTTGCTATTTGCTGTGCATAACCTTGTTTTACAGGGGGGCCCCAGGGTCAAGCTAGAGGAACCAGCCCTCTTGGTAAGTGCAAACAGTGTGGGTAATTGCCTGATGAATAAGGGTCATTGTGAAAGTGATTATTGTGTAATCCCCTGCCGCAGTACACAGGTGGGCCAGTGCTTGCCGTGCCTGACTGTGTCATGCTGACTCCATGGGGGGTGGGAACGGGAGGAAAATGCCCCGGCTTACTCAGCATGCCCTGCAGGAACTGCACAACCCTGCCGTGCCCAGCCACCCACCAAGCATGACTCTGTGTAAGTGATAGTTAACTTGTAAGTCCATGAGATAGGTCAGGGTATTTGTGACCGATGAACCAATACTGCTGCTTTAAGTTGAATTGAGTTTGAATGTTATATTTTAAAAAGATTTCCTGGATACTGGGAAAGCCTTGAACTCATATGTGAACCTATATTAAGTGACATGAAAGCATATAGCATATCAATCAAACATACAGAATATGTGTCTACCTGCATAACTTCCCTGATACCTCTTTAATTTGCAGCAGGGTTCTTATGTCAAGCCCCCGCCCACCGTGTATCAGGAATCTTTTGTGCAAGTGTACTTTGGCCATTTCAGTTTATTTTCCAAATTACAAAATGCAGGTGAAAGGTCTAGAAATGGTAGGAATGGTGTCTCCATATCGATTGTTTTATAATACTGAAAACCCATTGTTTTCAAAGATACATCCCCTCTACTCTCATCAGGGGATTAGAAGCTGTAGATACTGGTGGGAACTTATTATATGTGCAAAACAGAAAATAATAAAATACAGGATTTGCTGCATGTATTTTTATTGCTCTGAATATAGATGTTTATTGATTTTCTTACAAGTACAGATTACAGCAAGATTAACACATTAAAAAAGACAGGGAGAGTGTATCAACACATTAGAGATATTGGTACAACAGTAAGTATTATAATGGTATCTTCTGCTGCGGTGGGTATCTTCCTATCCCTGCAAGAGTTAATTAGTACAGTGCTTCTCCTTTCCTGTGTTATGTGCAGGATAATAACATATTAGTGGTACTCAAGGCATCCCACTTGGTCCCTGTTATTGCAGAGTAGTTATAATTCCATGAATGACGTGCACTTGTAAAGTGCATTCAGTTCACACAGGCAGAGGGCTTCTATACTGCAATAGGAATAGTCTCATCAGTTGATCAGACTGCTGTACAGGCTGAACGTCTTCTTTCATACTGTATGTATACATGCAGCATGTTCTAATAAAAGGCATTACCTGAGGGTACCTGAATGTGTTAAAGAGTCTGCGTGATTTGATTTGGTAATGGCCACCAGATACCGAGGCTGCTCCAGAACCAGCCGAATGGGGTAGTCCCCACTGCTGTCCAATAATGATTTTCATTGTAGTTTTCAACAAAAGAGAAAAATTACCTGAACATAACATGAAATATGATGCAGCCTTTTGAAAAGTGTAAAGGACAAAAATACAGCTTGTACAATCAGAAATAGGATAGAAGACGTCATCAGTGCAACTACTAATACTGTAAAATAAGCTTTCAAATGAATAATAAATAGATGTATATTCTTTTTATTTGAAGGGGACTGTTTTTGGAAATTGCCCCTCATAGTTTGAAAGCCCATGATGTTATGCAGGATAAAGTTGCTTACAAAAGTACAATACAGTTAAGCACAGCATCACACTGCGTGACATCACAAAGATCCTAAAATGGCGGGAGTGTAGTATCAACACTGGGAAGACTTAGGGCTGAATCCACAAATGGCAACAGGCCCTTCCACATGTTCAGAGGTCTGGGGAAAGCTCTCGATGTGCACCAGTGAGGTACTACGTGGCCTCCATGAAGCAGGATGTGCACCCCCTCTGCACCCAATCTTGGTCCAATTACATGGCTACGTAGATGGGTATGGGCTTCCTCATATCCTCAGCAGCAGATTCAGAGCATGGAAGGCCCACGAAGGGGGGCAGAAGTTATGTAATCCTAAAGGGCTGTCATGTGCCCCCCCAACCAGGCTTTAACTGTCCATTCTGGGCCCAATCAGTTCCCCTCTACCAACCCCCAGCCCTAGGAGCCTCCGTGGTGGGTTGGGGGAGTACTAGTACCAGCTGGCACTGGTTTGTAAACTTTGGCTTTTTGTCAGCACCACGATAGGGAAACAGCTGTCATTAGAGGACTGCCGTATCCCATCATTCCCTGTCCCATGCTCTGGCAAGGATTCTCTGACAGCCCAGCATGGATATCCAATTAGACGCCCATTGTCCGGGACTGTACCCCGCAACCTTGCTGCTCCCTGCCCCAACATGTGGATCTGCACCAACAGAGCTTGGCAGGTAAAGGCTGTGGACGTCATCCAAATACACAGGCATCAAGCTGCACACAGCCATGACTGAGACATGCTCAATTTGAGCTCAATACGACCCCCTTATGTGGACTGAGTCCATAGTCAGGGATATCTTGGGCTGCTGCCAGCAACAGGTAAGGCCGGTATCTCATTTAACAAAGCTTGCCATGGGCATTCAAACAACAGTATGAGGAGCACTGTTCATAAATGTTCCCCTTAAAAATATACTAATTAAACCAAATTTGCATCACAGTAAAATATTTACCTATTTCTTTTGTTTTATAACCAAACTGACACACAGTAATTACCTGACATAAGAGGCAATGTAGTCTAGTGCTTTGAATTCTGGCTTGGGAAGTGGGATTTCAGAAGTTCATACCCCACTGAAGCCAAATACTCACTGTGTGACATTCGGCAAGTCACTCGTCCTCTCGGTGCTCCAGTTCACCCAGCTGCAGAAATGGGTAGAAGCAGTGCCCCACTGGAAATGAGATGCTGCATCTCAGCTGGACTATCTTAGATAAATAAATTGTAACAAAAAAAGGTTCTCAGAATAATATGCTCTAAACGCTGGTTGTATGACATCATCCCTATCTACCAAGAATGGTACAGTGTCATTTTGGAAGGTCTAAGGAGTGAAAAAATGATAGGGGAGTATACACAATTTACCTCACATGTACCAGACCAGGTGAAGTTCCCTGCACTCCCACTCCCTACTGATGGTAGGGTCATAGGTCTGGCTGGTGGCATCTTTTAAACCACAAAATAGCACCCAAGGGAAGCACATGCAATGAGTATGTTTAGTTGTTTAACCAGGAGTAGCACACTAAGCTGAAAGCTTTTTTATAGGAGCGACCTGGGAGCACAGGGAAGTTAAGTAACTTGCTCAGGGTCACACAGTATGCAAGTGGAAGCTGTGGGATTCAAACCCAGGTCTGGTTTACATTACACAACATGGGTTCAAAGACAAAGACCTTGCCTGACAAATTTACTGTATTTCTTTGAGCCAATAAGCAGGGCACTGGACTGCAGGTTACCAGGAGATATGGTCTATCTAGACTACTCAAAGGCGTTTGACAGTGTGCCACACCCAGAACTAATAAATAAATGATTAGAAATGGAAATAAATGAAAACATGAATGACCCTAGACCCTTTGAAAATAGGCCCTGCCTAAAGCATCTTGTGTGTAATGAATAAATAAAAAAATAATAAATAAACATTGTAGGCTGGATAGCTTCTTGGCTAAGCCAGAGGAAAATAAAGGGTGAGCATCAGGGGTACAATGTCTGACTAGGGAAGTGTAACAAGTAGGTGCCATGGGGTTCAATGCTGGGGTCAACGCTCTTCAATATATATGTATTGTAAATGCACGTTCCACATCATGTCAGTGAAGTTTTACAGCACTGACAATTATGACACATGCAAGTCGCCGAAAACCGCTATGGTGACTTGCACAACAGCAACACTCAGCCCCATTTACAGGACCTAATACAGACAACAAGATTTTTTATGTGGGGGCTATGCCCCCCCCACACCCCCTATAATTAAGATTATCAACTCCGAGGAGGGGGGATTGACATTGGGGAAAAGTGCAAAAATTACATGAGGCAAAATGCATTGCACATCGCAAGCTCGAACCCAGAGCCTTCTGTGGGGCACCACCACTCCATGAAGATGGCCAGCTCGAATTGCACCACCAGACTTCCTGCCATATCCTGTCACCGCTTGCCCTTTGTCCCACATGCAGCCCATTCCTACACTTGCTGTTGTTGTCGTACTCTTCTACTCGCTATTGTTCCACAGTCGCTTTTCTAACGGGCAGTCAAATTGACTAGCTCATATTGAGTCGCTCAATTTGACCACGCCAATATCACTGGATACCATAAAGGTTGTGCACTGAAAACACATAATTATGCAAATTTGCAGACAGTGCGAAGGTGGTAGAGATATTTGAATAATGAGAATGCTATAAATAAGTTCCAGAAGAATTACTGTAGCAAAACTGGAGATCAGGTCAGAAAGTAATAAACTTGCCTTTAATACTGAGAAATGCAAAGCAATGTATTTTGGAGCTAAAAAACAAAAGAGCAAGTTATTGTTTGATGGGCAAGGAAATACAGAAAACTGGCACAGAAAAGAATCTCGGAGTCTTAATAAGCAATGATTTAACATTTGACAATTACTCAAAACGGAATTACAAAAAATGCAACAAAATATTGGGCTGTATAAACTGAAATATATCAGGTAGGACAAGGAAGGTGATTATGCCATTGTATGGTGCCGTGGTTAGGTTTCACCTGGAGTACTGAGGGATATTTTGAACACCTCAAGAAAAGAGAGACCTTAAAACGCTTGAGGGAGTGCACAGGAAAACTACCGGGATGGTTAAAGGTATGAGGGAATTGACATATGACCAGAGAAAAGAGAGACTGAACATATATTCTTTGGGGTGCAGGAGATTAAGAGGAGATCTATGCCTTCTCTACAGAGCCCAGGGAAATGAAGACATATGGGAATGTATTGGGTTAGAAAACAAAGAATTAACAAGGGACAGTAGACTGCGCAATTTATGACTTAAAGGAGAACTATATAAGACCAGAAAAAGAGGAGCGTGGATAAAAGGAAAGCTGGCAACATTGCAAACTCCCCATCCCAAATCCTTAACCTCTTGGTTAAAGATTTTCATACTAAAAAAAAAGTAATAATAATAATAATAACATTTTCTGTGGTCCAACTTACAAAATTTTTATTTTCTAGGCCCCATGATCTTAAAACATGGCGGGTGCTGTGTGGCGACACCTCCTGTTACATTGCAGCTTGCAGCACTTATTTCTATTGAAAAGTATACATGTGAATGGTGTGGCACCACACTGTAAGAGGAGATGGCGCTGTGCAGGATCCACCATGTTTTAAGATCGCGGGAGTTAGAAAATCAAAATGCTGTAAGTAGGACCACTGAAAAATATATTTTGCTACTGTAAACCACTTAATGGGGGGGGGGTAAGGATTTGGGGGTGGAGAGTTTGCAATATTGACAGCTTTTCTTTAAATCAGACGGTGGTATCAGTCTGGAATAGTCTCCCTGAAAGGGTTGTTGCTTTAAGAGAATGGAGACATTTCAAACAATTCTGGATAGACATTTGACCCAAAAGGGAATATACGGATATAACCACTGAGAAATGGCAAGTCTCAAACGGCAATTGTTCCCTGACTTGAAAACTTCCTATGATTCCTGTGGTTGCACCTGGTTTTATGTACTGTATCACCACAGACAGCTTCCCCCCCCCCCCACTCCCTGCATGTTGATGGGAGAGGAGGACTGTTCACACCGCTATAGTTGTTTGTTCATCATTTTCCGCTCGTGCCCCCGTGTTCTTGATCCGCTATGTATGTTAATTAGTTCCACACAGTTTGCCTTATTCATTCCTTTCAGAAACTTGATTATACAATGGTGTGTGAAAATCATGTAACCTCATTGGTCAAAACATGTCACATGACCGTGGGTAAATCCTACGTAACCCACGGCTGAGGAATGGCATTTATAAAAAACATAATTAAACACATTTTAAATGTATTTACACATGGGTCCATTGTATAATCTCAATAAGGCACTCCAGGGTGATTTACCCACTTCTTGTGTGGTTAAGTCACTCGGCTGCGCCTCGTGAAACACCACACAAGGCGTGGGTAAACCCCCAATAATCCACACCGTTATGCCTTATTGCTTAAATATCTCTATCATATCTTGGGCTGGCAGTATAGCCTAGAGGTTAGAGTACTGAGCTGTGAATGAGCTTGGTACTTCTAGCAGACCTGGTTTTAATTCCCACAACCTCGACTTGCATACTGTGTGACTCTGAACAAGTCACTTAACCTCCCCAGTGCTCCCAGGTAGCCCCTGAAAAAGAGGCACATATGTCTAGTGGGCCTTACTCGGTTACCAAAGACTAAAATAAATAAGTAAATAAATAACTCTCCCCTCTCTCATCTGGCCTTCAGTGAGTACATGTTCAGTGCCTTGAGATGATCTTCATAGGATCTGCCCTTCTGGGCCTGAATCATTTTGGTCACCGTACATTGCACTGTTTCTATGCCATCCTTATCTCCAGAACAGGGCATAGTACTTCAGGTGGGGCGTCACCAGTTATCTACAGAGAGGTAGTAATACCTCTTTCCTTCTGCTGTCAGCACCTCTTGCTATACACCCCAGCATCCTGTTTACCTTACTGTGGGACTTGTTATACTGGTTAGATTGTTTTAGGAAATCACTGATGATGGCCCCAGGTCTCTGTCTTCAGAGGTCATGCACACCCACCCACCCACCCTCGCCCCATCCAGTATTCTGCTGATTCCCCTTTGTTCTCATTAGTACTCTCCCCATTCTGCCTCTCCTTGTTTTCCCTTGTACCTGGAGAAGGTCTTCCTTTTGGCTCACTGCTTCCCTCACCTTTCCAGAGAACCATATTGGCCTCTTGTACCTGTTTCTTCTGATTACTGTTCTCATGCGAAATTTTGTTGCCTCGAGAATGTCCCCCTTGACTGCCCCCCATCTTACCTCTACATCCCCAATACTGTCCACTCCAACTAACTTGTCCGGGACCAGCTCCCTCACCCTGTTGAACTCCGCCCTTGTGAAATCTCAGACTTCAGCTTTTAATGAGGGCTTACTTGTCCCAAGGGCCAGGTTGAACCATATAGTGTTATGGTTGCTGTACTCTACTGGCTCCCCACCCTCACGCCACCTACCATTTCCAAGTTGGTGAGCAGCACATCAAGAGTGGCAGCCTGTCTAGAGGGTTCCTTAATTAGCTACACCAGCAGGCAGTCCTGCAGTGGATCCACTGGGGCCTGACTTGTGGAACTCCTGGCCGCTGGAATGACCCAATCAATATCTGAAAGGTTTGGATCTCCCGCTACCTCCTCCTTTGTGATCTCCCCTCTCTAGTTCTGCACCCAGTTCCTCATCTCTCTCTCTCTCCTCCTCCTCTCCTGGAGGTCTGTAGATCACCCCCATTCATAGTTTCTCGTCTGAGGATGCCGTGAGCTGAACCCACAGTGATTCTTTTCACCGTCACCTCCCCTGATGTTTCTATCCTCCTCTGTCTCTGTGCCTTCTCTGACATGTAGGGCTATGCCATCTCCTTCACCTTCTCATCTATCCCGTCTAAACATGGTATAGCCTGGGACTGCCAGGTCCCATTGCTATTCTCTGTGGCCCAAGATTCTGTGATGTCTACTACGTCCATTTCGGTGTCTGCCACCATTGCCTGGAGATCACTAATTTTATTTCCCAGACTCCTGGCATGAAGACAGACCCCTTCCATCTTTCTCCTGATCCCCCTCTTGCTTTTTCCTATTCCTAGTCACCGTAATTTTTTATTTTTCATGCTGAATGTAGGCTTTGTCAATCCTCCCTCATTGGCCTCTTCCTCTAACCTAATTTGAACTTCAACCTTACTGTTACCAACCTTGCTGCTACTAGTCCCCTGTTCAGGGGGATCCCTGCTAGGTTCTCCACCTACTCCTTCCTCAAAGTGGTTTCCCTAGCCTCTGTCATCCCCGGACTCAATTTAATTCCCTAATATAAATGTCAAACTTCTGCTTCGGAGCATTGGTCCCCTCTCTTGTCAGGTGAGGACCCTCACCCTTGAAGAGCCTCCTATCCCAGAAGCACCCCCAGACCCAGAAAAAGTGGTACCCCTCCTCCTAATACTATCTTTCAACCACCTATTAAACTCCTCAGTCTCTTCCTCCCTTACCTTACTCTGTCATACCCATTCCCCTTATTCCACACAGGAAGGACCTTGGAAAAGACCAGGGAAGCCGAATGCACCTTCAGTCTGTCCCTCAGTCTCTTAAAGTTCAGCTTCATTGCCTTCACAGGCTGATTCACCAGATCATTGGTACCCAAGTGTACCGACACCCCTAGATGCCCCCCCCCACCATCCATCCTATCCTATCTGTATCTCTGATGCATCAGGAAGGCATTTAACCATTTCACTCCCCTTCCCTCCCCCTCATCACCCTCTCTACTCCCCCAATCATTGAGTTCCCAATCACTAAGACTCTCCTTACTGACTTCCTCCTGCTCACTCCCTTGGGTGCCACCAAATCATTCAGTCCATTTCCCCCAACAGATTTAGAGTCCCTCAATGGAGTCAGGTACTTGAGCCTCCTCCAAGGGTGCAACGTGATTTGCTGTCTGAATGGTGTGAGATTGATTGAATCCTTGTGACTGCCCCTGCCACCCTTTCCCTGCCCTTCCCTACCACCCTCCAGTCCCCTGGGTGAGTGGGCCTCTGGTGGAGTGGGGGTCTGGGGAGGTGGACCTAAGCTGGGCCAGTGTAGCTGCTGAGCTGTCTCATTTCTGATGCTTCCAGTTGAGCATGGAGCTCTGCAAAGGTCCTGCAGATGGGGCAGTGCCCCCTCCTCCAGAGCGTAACCCTGGAGCAGAGCATTCCACAGTCCCCACAGCTGACTACCCCCCCACTGTACCTCATCTCCATACTGATCCTATAATACAAAAAGGCCTCCCTTATATATGGGGTTCTGTTATATTTGGAGTACTTTCTATGCCTCCATTACTTAATCCCTTAACCCTTGGTTAATTACAATTAAATATTTGTATTTGTATGTAACCTCAACTCCACTTTTGGCAAGTTGGCACCCCCCCATAAAAACAGAACTAGTACCCACATATGGCATACCATTTCGTTTTATCAGAAGTTTTTAGAGTGGTACCACCCCTAACATTGGGATGTATACCAGGCTCATTATCTATTATCTATCAATTATCATTGCCAGGGCTAGCTCAACTCTGTTGGCCATCTTAGCAAAGTCAGATCCTCTGAAGTCCCATATTTTTGCCTTGGATTGTGATGATTTAGTTCTAGTGGCCAAATTGAACCATACCATGTGATGGTCACTGGCCCCCAGGTGACCTTCTACCTGGAGATTTGTGATCCTTTCCCTGTTAGACAGTACTAGATTTAGTATAGTCCTGTCTTTAGTGGGTTGTTGTACCAGTTGTTTGAGGACCTTCCCCTGCAGGGACTCCACCATGTGTCTAGTTCTGGCAGATGTTCCTGCTGGTATTGACCAATCTGTATCTGACATGTTGAAGCCTCCCATTATCAGAACCTCCCCTTTCGCTTTCATGTTTTGTATATCTTCTAACAGTAATGTGTCTATGTCTTCTCCCTGGACTGGAGGCCTGTAGACAACCCCAGTTCATATGGCTGTCCCATTTCCTGTTTCCAGGGTGACCCACAGTTCTTCTGGCTCCTTATGTGTATTCTGAATTTCTGTAGCTTTGATATTTTCATTGACATACAGGGCCACTCCACCCCCCCCTTTTTGCACCTCGGTCTCTTCTGAACAATACATAGCCAGGTACTGAAGTCTCCCAAGTGTGTTTACTGGTAAACCACATCTCATTAATTGCTGCTATGTCCAGTTTAGCGGCATGTGGAATGTGTAGTATGGTACAGGCTGCCGCCCATTGGCTCACGCTGTGGATCAATGGGCGACAGCCCTACCGATGGTGTCAGTGGCAGGCGGTGGGGGCAGGCGGGTGGGTGTTGCCGCCCACCGCTGACCAGGGGAGCGGGCAGTGGGGATCAGTGGGCGGTGGGGAGGGTGTCTGCTTGACCACCAGGGATATTGGATTCTTTATTATTTTACTTAAGCCAGCGATCGGGCTGACAGCGTCCACTGGACTACCAGGGATATAGGATTCTCTTTTTTCATACCAATGCCTGCGATCAGGCATTGGGGGGGATGCCACCACGGAGGTGCAGCTGGAGTTGTGTTGCACCCTGCAATATGGTAGCTCATCTGTGGGTGGCCAGCCGTTGATCCTTTTTTTTTTTTTTTGGATCAACTTTGTGCTGCGCAAGTAGGGGTTGTGCATGCATGGCTCAGCACATCCTGGGCTGAATATCGGGATGTGCAGAGTATGCATGGGCACGCCACCGCTACCTGCACCGCATACATTACTGATACACTCCAGCGCATTGGGATTTGTGCCAGGCGCAATTCCTGTTTGAATATTGCGCCGGGGCTCATCAGTGGGTTGTGCATGGCGCAACACTGTTGCACCATGCGCAATCCTTTGAATATCTGGGCTCTGTGTAATTGAGTATGCTTGAATGTATAGATTCAGGATGTATATATATACAGTATATATATATATACTGTATATATATATATATATATATATATATATATATATGTATATATACACACTCAGCAGTGCTATAAGGCTATCTCAGCCATCTTTCAATCTGTATGTCTGAAACCTGGTGCACAAGCAGATCTTGACACTATGCACTCACCCCACAAATGGGGATGAACAGTTTTGTCATTTGTTAAATTAGATTTTTTTACCCTAAATTGCCAATATTTTATTATTTGCCAAACTTACATAAAAATTCCATAAATCCCCCAGTAAACTCATAGTTTAGGGCAATAGGATCGCTGATGGCAAATCTATTTAAATTTGTTGATTTTTTTCTTCAACCTTTGGTCACCATGTTGCGATCCTGTACTCGAGACTCTGTGACTCTCCAGTCAATATTAGAGACAGCAGACTGGAAAGACACCTATATGAGTTTGAAAGATGATGTTTCTTCCTTATATAATTGCACACCTGACACATTAAGTTTGAAATCTAGTACCTGTACCAGTGCTCCATCACCTTATTATTATTTTTATTATTTTTGTTACAGGCAGTGGAATTTATTTTGATGCACAATTTTTAAAAATGTTGATATAAATTGTTTCCCTTCTTATGCCAGTCTTTCTTAGATTTTGGGGGACAGATTCATTTTTTCTTTTCTTTTTTAACTCAATAAGCCTTTATTGATGATTGTAAATCTGACAAATGGATTTTATGTTACATGTCATAAAAGATTAAAATATTAATGATCACAAGCTTCCTGTGCTATATTATATTGAACTTCAAAGAACATTCCCATTTTTGAACTGGTAGAGACCTAGCAGATCATACACTGCGTAAAGTCCAGGACTTTGTAATGATGGTTACAGTTCTGCGCAGTGACTTGTTGGTCTCTGTTATTTAGTCCATGAGGGAGAAAAAGTAAAATTAGAATTAAAAAGAAAAAGAGAACTTGAGAAAATTCTTGTAGATTAACAGACATAAAATATTTGGTGCAACTCCTCCTATCCCCTTCCCCGTCCAAAAGTCTAAATCTGGTTAATGTTTTTTCTGGATTAAATCAACCTACTACTTATCTTTAGACAAACAATCCGGTCACGTCTTTGGCCTCCCCCTCTCTTCCCCCATCCCCACCAATAGCTTCCTCTCCCGCCGGGGTCCCCAACCTGGCATGCCAAGGGTTCCACAAGTCTAAGAATTTCTCCTGTGCTAATCTGAGTGTGTATGTCATTTTTCCATCCTTCCCAGCTCCTCCACCCTGGATGTCCACCGAGTCATGGGGGTGGGGAGGGTCCAGCGCCAGTCATTTGGTGGTGATACACTTCATTGCCACAACCCTTAGAATTTGACTTAGTTCTACTACCCTTCTTTTCTTGGAGGATAGGGCTGGGAGGCCTAACACTAGATCTGAGAAGGTGAAAGGAAGGGGAAATCCCACTACCTGCTGTATGACTCCATGAATTTGGTGCCAGATAGCTTGTAGTTTAGGGCACCCCCAAAAGATATGGTAGTGCGTGCCTTGGGTCTTGCCACACAGACTCCAGTGGCCTGTGGACTAAAGAGTTTTGTGATGGTGAGGGTCCTGAAAAAGTGGGTTGTTACCTTCCAATTAAACTCTCTCCACACTGGGGAAGATGTAACCTGCCAGTCCCTTCTGAACCTACGAGCCCAATCTGCCCCTGATATTGCCACCCCACTGTCCCTCTCCCATATCCCAGAATCTCCTCCAATATAGGCATAGATGGGGGGACAGGATATTCTATAACATCTATATATATATATATATATATATTCTTAATTTGTCTTGTATTTTGATGGCATCCCGCCAGTAGGTATCCAGGGGCATGAATTCCCTCCATATCTTCTGCAAGTTATCTGCAGTGTTAATGAAATTCCGGACTTGTACATATCTGAAAAAATCCTCTCTACGGAGAGAGAAATGTTCCTGAAGTGTAGCAAAGTTAAGACATCCCGTTCGATCCATAAATTGATAAAAAGTAGTGAGGCCCTTGTGTTCCCAGTAAGCGAATCTGTTGTCGAGTCTGGGGGGACAAACAATTCTTCGTGGAGGATAAGGGAGAGGGGGCTCAGTTTGTTGGGGGGTAAGGGTAAATTTATGGAGACGGAGGAGTATCCTTAGGGAGTGTGCAACCCAGGGGTTTGACGTGTGGGACCAAGTGTGAGCATTTATGGCACTTCTGGGTAATGGCCATAGTGCCCCTCCTACCAGGGTTTCTTCCTCTATTGCATTCTAGCCCAAGTCAATCATTTGTTTCACTCAGGTACATAACTGGGCTTCCTGTGCCATCGGTTAATAGTGGTACAGATGAGGGAGTCCCAGACCTCCCCCCCTCTTGGGACCTCCTTAGGATCTGAATTGACAGCCTGGGGCACTTGTCTGCACATAGAAAAGTCTGTATGTTAAACTAGATATTCAGTAAATGTTACAATGTCTCAGTTTTAGAGTCCTTTTTGGATCAGGCTGGTGCAAAAAGGGCCAAGTCTGAAATAAACGGGCCATGTAAGTGAGAGAAAAAGGCTCATGAATCACAAATGTAAGCTGCAAACTGCTGCTTTAGTGTACAGTCACTACATGTCCCTGAGCCTTTTCCTTTCAAGTGCATGGCCTGCTTACATGTACAGTGTTGCTGTTAGTGGAGGGCTGGTTCAGCTTTGAATCAGTGGCTACAACTCAGCAACCTCCCCTTCACCTGCCTGTAGAAAGTCTGAAACATGGGCTGCTGCCAACAGTCCCTTTAATTATTAGAGCAATCCATGATAGTAGGACTGCCCCCCACCGATGAACCTTGAAACAAGCTATAACAGCTTAGTGTGCCTTTCCCAGTCAAACGTTGTAAATGAATAAAAAAAAGTAGCCAAAGATTGCCACCCCCTATCTATTCCATTTACCTTTGATTGGCAGCAGCAGCTGAAGGCCTCTGTTGCTAGTCCTTTATCTAACAGTCCAAACTATACCAGTGTAGCCTCATGCATTATTTGTTTCTGACTGGCGACAGCAGGTGAAGTTAGATGTTGACAGTCCATATCTTTTCATTTACTGCTTGTTGTCAATCTTTTATCTAAAGTTGTGATTGACCAGTACCAGCCAAAGGCTGATATAGTCAGTCTGTTTTATAATGACAGCAGCTGAAAGTCAGAATTGTCCATCCTTCTGCATTACAATACACAAAAAGTCAATTACATGAAATAAACATGGAAATTAATTAGTTTTCAGAAAATTACTGTAAATCAACAGTGCATTGAGGGGGTAAAAGTTTTAGACTGGACAACTTTCACTTTCCAACTGCCTTTCACGGTATTTTGTCTCCACCAGGTGGCGGCTATGTAGCGGTATGCAGCATCCCCCTCTCTGAGGGAGGACAGCTATCCTTGGGACGCTCAACCCCGAGCATTGCTGGAGCGACCTGAGTCTGTGTACGAACCTGAATTGCCAGCATAGTGAGTTGAAGTGTTACCACTGCGCTCTCAATTCAGCTACTCCCCAACACGTTTACATTTATATTTATAAATGCATACAGGAAGGTAAGAGTTAACTGTGGACTCAAAACTGCTGACTTTATTCTGTATGAAATAAAGCTGAGTTACTGAACCATGTGGCATAACAGTAAACAAATGTTCTAAATTTGGGTTTTGAATCTCTACCGGCAGGCTGGGAGAGGATTAACCAGACAAAATGTTTGGTAATGTGACACACAAAGAAAGCCTTTATTGTTACTGGACATTTAAAAAAAAAAAGATTTAAATTAAGATGGAACAGCATTAACAGCCTGAAATCAATCCTTAAACACTGTGAAAAGCTTGATCAGGAAGAAGGAAACACTTGTCTTAATGGTAAAGTACTTTGTCACTGCTCCCAATTTCTGAATTATCTTTTCCTTCAAAATTACTTTGCCTTGCTCCCAAATGTTTTCTGAATCATATTTTCTCTCTCCTTCCTTCCTTCCTTCCTTCCTTCCTTCCTTCCTTCCTTCCTTCCTTCCTTTCTCTCTCTCTTTTTCTTTCTTTCACAGTAAGGTGCTTCTAGACATCCCAGGTTTCCAATTGCCTTGCTGGTGCACCTGGCAGCACAGGAGAATGGTATACTAAGTAGCCTGGGTTCAAATCCCAGCTGAGGTACTCATTTCTTTGAGAAAATTAAAAAAAAAACAACAACCGCAAAACCTTCACTGCAATGTAAGCTCAACCAGCACTTAATAAATTAGAATCGGACATAACAAAATTCCAGAAGGAACTAAAACTATATAAGCTGGTAAAAACATGAGCGAGATAACATAGATTATGGCTTGGGACAAATTTACAATTGGCAAACTGGTAACACTGAAAACGAAAGAGAATCATTTAGGTTTAAAGGGAAGAATAAATTCAGAGTACTGGAGTTTGCATCCTCCTCTGAAAGTAAACTTGAAAGATAAGATAAGCAAACTGATGCAAGGAGGGATTTTAAAGGGGGAATGGGTGAGGGCACCAGCCACCTCCCCCAAGGATATCACACCACAAGAGAACACAAAGGGGTAAGGGATGTAGGAAGAGGTAGACAGCGAGAGCCATGGTGGAATTTGAGACCTCCTAGGAGATCAACCAGACAGAACAAATGGCGGTCATAAATCTGACCAACAAAGAACTGACTGATGAACAAACTAGTGTACTTCAGAAAGGGCTGTCATATGTACCAGAAAAGGGTTTAAATGCATTTAAGGTCGAAGCTGATCCACATAAATTCTGCATATAGCTGAATTTGAGATCTTTCTCTAACAAAATCCTGATAACAATTAGCCCCAAAATGTTAACACTGTAGTTAACATAAGAAAATCACCCCCATAATCAAACAAAATAAATACATTGGACGAGGAAGACAAAGAAATATATATGACCCGAGAAGAAACAATGTTCAGCAAAAAGTCTACCTTTAATCCAGTGAGAACCCAGAGTGCAGTTGTAACAACTTTCTGGGCACTGGTAGATAGAGACATAGAAAACATCCTCAGTACCACAGGCAGCAAGCACAGTATGAATCTGACAATTGAGAAGTACAAAATGAAAAAGATTTAATGAGAAAACCCACTGACAAAGGCAGAGCAACTGTTGTATGAGGCAAACAGAAATACTTAACAGAAATGAACAAGCAATTCTACGAGAAATATAATCATAACTCGATAAAAGTGATACAGACAAAAGCAATAAGCATGACAACAATTACTTATGAAAATAAGTGGATTACAAGCAAAGAGAAATAATTTCTGATTATGGCAAATCCAATCAAACCTACTATCTATCTTCTCCCTAAGTTACCCAAGAAATAATGGGGGGGGGGGGCAAACTAGATGGGCCAAAGGGTCCTTTTCTGCCGTCAAGTTTCTATGATTCTATGATTCCACAAATCCACCCAGAAGGCCAATTGTCTGCTTTCTCTTTCCATCTACATTACCTTTGGAATCAACTATCACCTTCCTTCCATCAAGCCAACTTGCTCCCAGAATTCAAGCACCTGCTCAGACGTGCTCCTACTCATCCTCCTTGCTGCTTTCCCAATTCTATCTCCACTAGCTTAATTCCGACTTCTCCATGCTGCCTTTCTATTTTAAGCTTATTCAAATGGTAATTTACCCAGGTGTGTTTGTAAAACTGTACTGTCGAGACATGCAATTCTGGTTGTATTGCACTGTGCTTTACCCCTAAAATATGTGTTGTATAACCTTACCATTGAGCTCTGTATGTAGCTGTACTGCATTTGTATTGCGTTTACATGCACTCTCACTTTCTTTTGTATATGTTTTTATAATAATATAATAACCCCGCTCCCTGGGTCACACCTGGAGATGAGCCCTGGCTCAGTGTGCCTTTCCCGGTTACCAAAGTTTAAATAAAAAAATGAAAGAAATAAATAACTTGTGGCAAGCACCGGTTCTAGTATGGAACCTCTTTCCAAATGCATGAATCATCTCTTGAGATCATATGTGAGGAAGCTGAAGTCACACTTGTATGATACTAAAGACATCTCCGATTTAATGCAACAACTGAAGAAGGGAGGTATACATGAAAATTGCAAGCTGGTGACACCCAATATCAAAAATCTGTATATTAATGTACCCCATACAGGCAGATTGAATGCCATGACATACTATTTGAGAAGGAGAGATACAGACAGATTACCACCTAAGAGACTTATACCGGACATGGCAGAATTAGGGTGCATCTCCAATTACTTTATTTTTGGTAACAGCTTCTATATCCAAAAATGGGGAATAGCTATGGGCATTACATTTTCCCCTAGCTTTACCAACCTATGTGTTGGACTGTGATAGGAGAGGTGCGTTTTCAATTAAAACAATATATACCGCGAATCGATAAAAACAACAAACTTATAACTTCATGGGTTCTTGAGATTCTGACCACAGATTTTCAACATGGGCTTTTTATGGACTCAGCCTCATGAACTAGACATGTCATTTTTCAAATCCCACAGGAAACATTGTTTCACCATCGTTCTACGAAATGAAATTTCCATTGGGATACGAAAAACAGTACCTGTCTAGTTCATGAGATGGGGTCAGAAAAAGCCCATGTTGAAAATTTATGGTCAGAATCTCAAGAAACCACGAAGTTATAAGTTTGTTTCCAGTGTGTTTCAACTTTAGCTTGTAGCTTCATGATTTTTTTTAAGATTTTGACCCCACATTTTCACCACAGCCTTTTTCTTACCCCACCTCATGAACTAGACAGGTGTCATTTTTCAAATGCCACTGGAAATGCCGTTTTGCTATCTTTCTTAGAATTGAAGTTTCTGCTGGGATTTGAACACCACCACCAAAAAAAGCCTGTGCTGAAAATTTGTGATCAAAACATGTAGGTTGGTCAGAAATTAACACTTTATACAGCAGGGTGCCATAAATCTCCGGAAGAGGACCGCCTTTTAATATTACTGTCACTTCATTAACATTTTCTGGTGCTTTTCTCTTGATAGCCCCATTTTTCCTTCAATTATACATATAGGCCAAATCTGGCAAATCCAGATCCTTTGCAAATCCAGATCTAAACTCAGCCTGGATCTGGCAAATCCCAAACCAAATCCAAACACACGCCGACTTTGCCCATTCCTAGTCATGGCCACTGTCACATGTCCACAGGTACAGGTTTGAAAGTGAGTCAGACAGGGACTTCAGGTTGCTCTGGAGAAGGTGTGTCCAAAACGTTAGCATGTGGTTCTAAACATGTGACTTAAGCATGTGCTGACCTTTCCCACTGACAAGTTGTAAAACGCCAGCCACCAGGTTCGCCAGACCTGCAATCTGATAAAATTCAGTGTTTTTTTAAGGAGCTATGGTACATTTGAATTCAACATGCTAAAGTAAAAATTGGAACACTTGTAATCAGCTGCAAAACAAAGAGACCTCTAGAGAACAGTAGGCTAAGCATTATTGACTATATCCAGTAGTTCTGTTGGGATGTGAGTGCATTGCTGACTGCTCTGTCTGTGCAGTATTTGGGTTTATGTTTCATGCACTCATTTCTTTCTCCCTCTTCTGTGTTTCATATATGTAATGTGCACACTGTACCCTTGTGAATAAAAATATTGTAGTGTCTTACCTATTTCATTAAATACAACTCACACCCAGCTCTCACATGTAAATCTAATGTTACCATCTGGGTTCTTCCGGTGATATCACTGAATTAATGGCCACATGGTCTGAGAGCTCTGGGAGCCACCAACACATTTTGAGTCAAAAAACTAGCAAAACTACTGACATCCAACCTCAAAACCAACAGCAACGTAGGTGGGAGATGGTGACGAGCAAACGAGGGCCAAAAACTCCAAATCAAAGCCTTGATGGACCAGAATAAGTGCTTGGGCACACAGATTGACTTCCACTCAGGGTCCCCAGTAATGAGCATTGCAGATTCAGACAATAATATGGAGCTGGATGAGCAACACACTATACTCACCAAGCTAGATGGGATTATTAAAACATTGCACCGTGTGGAATCTTCCATAGCCGATCTGCGAGCCGATATGAAAAAAATGGACAAGCGTACAGCAGCAGCAGGGCAGGCAGTCAGAGCCTTAGCTGACTCTACCAACCAACATGATAGAGCCATCCTTTATTTACTGGCGAGGGAACGAGAGCTTCAGTCTAAGTTGGATGACCAAGAGAGTCGTGCTCACCGTAATAAGTTTTGGCTGTATGGAGTACCAGAAGATATGGAACAATCCTTCATGTCAGTAGAGGAATTTGTGCTGCATATACTAAGGGAAGTACCTAAGAGTCCAGAAAATGTCCCCCTCTTGACTAAACGAGCGCATCGTTCGTTAGCCCTAAAACCAAAGGAGCAATTGGCCCGTCCACATTCAATTATAGCAAGAATGTTGAACTATCAAGAAAGGTAGCTAATTCTCCAGACTGCCTGGTAGCAACAAGACCTACAACTAGATGGCAAAAAGATATTTTTTGACCAGGATTTTTCAGACCACCTCAAAGATAAAAGGTACCAAGTTTGAGAGGTCATAACGAAAGCAAAGGAAAAAAAAGATCCAGCTTTATTATCCTACTTGACTAAGAATTCACATTGAAAAAGGGTTGATTCTATTTGATATATTAAGAGAGGCAGCTCCCACCCTGTGATGGCTGGGTTTCCACTGCCCAGATCTCTGTGCTGACATCCTGAAACATGACATCGCTCGAGTGGCCTAGCATAGAGCGGGCAAACCTAAGCATTCACAATCCACCACTGTGACCTGGCCTTCCCACCTCAGTCTGGATCTTAAAGAAATGCTGTCCAGAGAAACCAAAACTTCTCAACAGGAAGGAGAAGGATGTGAGGGGTATTCTGAAGGGGGCTCTACCTGAACAGCTAAGCAGTAAGACATGCCTTTGATCTCCACTTGTGGAAAGGCAGAAATGTCCTATTTGAGCATCTTGAGTTTGGAGTAAATGCTTGTGCTTCCCCAGCTTGGGTTACTAAGGTGAACACCCTTTGCTTTTCTTTATTTCACCAAGAGCTCACAATAAATGCTCAGAAAACATGTGGTTTCTGATCCTGAGCATGAATCTCAGCATTTGAAAGAGTCATTTAATGTCATTTTGGCACTTCCCTACCCTACCTGAGGGATACTCTACAGAACCACTTACCATACTCGATAGATCCTGACTCAAGTTTGGGTTTGCTTTCCTGTTTTTTTTTTCAGTCGAAAACTCACCCTGGACATTGGCTTGGTGATCTGATCTCCCGCCCTTTTTGTATTCAGTCGTGAGGGAGAGTGGAAATTTCGGACTGAAGGACTCAACCACGGAGAGTCACCTGAACAGCGGGCCAGAAGGGTCCATTCCCAAGAGAACGCAGCTTTTATTTTTTTAGTGGAAAATGGCATTGTTTAATAACACATTTTAAGTACTGCACCAGTAATACTGCATAATTTACATATTTAGGTTCAGGACATTTAGTATATAGATGGGTTTGCAGTGCCTGGTTTGCGGTGGGAAAGGGAGAAAATTTAAAGTGTTATGGAATATACCATATGTCAATTTATATCAGAAATGGTGATAACGTCATAGGGACTTAGGCCAGGGAAGTGTTAAATATTATTCGCCGTTTGCCATGAAAGGTGAGAAGGGCGATAGTTAATAGGTATCGATTTAATGATTTTCAGTTCATTCAGTAGGACCAGAACCCATAAGAGGTACTGTGGGCAAAATTGGTAATGGCTCCTAATATAAACCCCCTGGGGTTACTAGAATACCTGATTTTACTTGAGCCCACGTTAAAGAATATAATTCCCTAATAATTGCTATCAGTTCCCCGGTAAAGCCTTTCTCCTTCATTATAACCCAAAGTACATTCCTTAAAACTGAGTCGAATGCTGTACTGAAATCTATAAAAGCAGCAAATAAAATCTGTTTCCTGATTACAACATATTTTTCAAAAAGATGTCTAATTATGGAACAGTTGTCAGTTGTACTATAACCAGCCCTAAAACCAGCCTGAGCGTTGGAAAATCCCCCCCAGTCTTAATAATTCTTCCTTTAATCTATTTAAAATAAGTCTAGAACAAATTTTCCCAAGGCTATCCAATAAGGAGATGGGCCTATACATTTTAGGATCAGACTTATCACCCTTTTTATATAATGAAATTATTGTTGAACCCTTCCAAGAATTTGGAAATACCAATTTTTGGACACAATAATTGAAATATTTGGTCAAAATTGCAGACCATAAAGCAGGGGCACTCAAATATACTTCGGAAGGAATCATATCGGGACTAGGTGCCTTCCTTTTTTTTAAAGTTGCAATAATAAAATACACCTCTGTAGGTAGAAATGGTCAAAAAAATTGCATATTAATATTTAAAACTATTCCTACATTATCAACATTAGGGGAGAAAAATTTTGAAGAATAAAAGGAGACCCAAGTTTCCAAGATAATATAAGTATCTAATTCATGTTTAATATTGTTCGTTCCCTCGGCAACTAATAACCAGTAGGTCTGATAATCCTTATTAGAAATGACTTTAAGCATGCAGTCTCAATTCTTTTGTTGGTACTGTCCTTGTTTTAATAAACGAAACTTCTTATATTTTTCTCGATATGTATTTAGTTCTGTAATGTGTTGGGTAGTTTTATTCTGTCTTACCATTCTAATTTTTTTATTCAGTTCTTTTTTTTCTTTGCAACATACCTCATCAAACGTGTATTTTTTTTCTTTATACTTTTAATAGACTTTGAGGACTGAGGTAATTTTTTTATATCCTCAAAAGTTGAAAATAAAAGCTGATGCAGGAGCCCATATCCCATTTCACCATTTAACTTAGTACATAGATCCTGCAAGAAATGTTTAATAAGGGGAGATAAATTATCCTGCCATTTGATTTTATTATTACAAATTACAAATTGTGTAGGTTTAGTAGGGACATCAATAACACATTTTATATCTTTTGCTTGTAGGATAAGAGGGAGATGATCACTTTCAGCCCGGTAGGAATCTTCATAAGTTCCCAATCTGTCATATTCCCATTCCAAAAGAGATAGTTTATAATTGAAGGTCCCTTGGCAGAAAAATGGGTAAAATTGCCCTCTTTGTCGCCATGAATCCTACCATTAATTGGTGCTAAATTATATAGGGCTAATAATTCTATTAGTCTCTGACCCATTTTATTTAATCTACCATCTTTTGTTGTTCTAGGCCAATTAGAGGCTTCTGGATGACACCAGTTATGAAAGTTACTATCAAAATAACCATCATAATATCCAATCCTAGCGTTAAAGTCACCACAGAGTAATATGTCATCACAAGAAGTTACTGCCCAGCTCTTATAGATAAAATCCTCCAATTGGTCCCAAAGTGCGGGAGTATATGAATTAGAATTAAATGGAGGGATATATATATATATATATATATATATATATATATATATATATATATTAACTAAACAAAAATGTTTACCTTTTTAACTTTAATATAGATAACCAATATATTTTATTAGTATATAAAATATTTGCAATAATATTAGAATTTATTTTAATTAAGGTGATTAGACCCCCTACAGCTCTTCCCTTTTTAGCAACTTTCTCTCCTGGTGTTTGAAAAATTTGGTAGCCATTCAAAGAAATTTCTTTATCTTTGTTATGCCAGGTCTCCTGGAGACAAACAATATTAAACTTGATTATAAATTCTAACCATTCTTGATCCATTAATTTAGAAAAAAGGCCCGCAATATTCCAGGAAATTAATGACAAACCATTAGATTTTGTTTCAAAATATTGTTCTTTTCTTTTTGTCAGTCAATTTAGCTGTGTATCCAACAACTCAAATCTGTTACAAGTTGTAACACTGAATAACAGTTCCTCCTGATTTTTTTTTTAATAATTTACATTTGGGAATGGTCTGGTGAGAAAAATCATTTGTAGAGACTATATGTATACCTAAAGCATCCAATAGACCCCTATTCTCAACAATCTTATTATATAGGCTTAAAAAGCCTATTTTAACAATGATTAGATCACAATCTGGGTCAGATCCCTGCCTTGTTATAGTTAATGCTTTAGGGTCATCTTTGGAAACATTCAGAACTTGTTCTAATATGTCTACTACTAGATCCTTTAAGTTGTTATTATTCTCATTTTTAATCCTCTCCAGACCATACAAATGCAATTTTATGAGTCAGATAACACACTTCAGGGTTAGCGGTTATGTAAGGATTAAGCCACGAGAAAGGATGGGTCTACTGCGGAATTCATCTATGATTGGGGGGGGGGTTGGGCCACCCAACCATTGATTAATTCCACTGTAGACCCATCCTTTTGAGTGGCTTAATCCGCTGTAACATGGCATGACAGTAGGAGTAATGGTATGTGATTATTTCTAAGTGAATGATGAAACTGCTATTGTTTTCATTCAAACATTTTACTGTATTGAAGCATAACACGCTTTGTGATTGTTGCAAAAAATTAGACGGCCTCGATCACAAACATCGTGGGTCCCAAACAAGTTCCACTTTAACATTTGCCCATTGTACAGTTATCATTGCTGTGATTTCACAGTTGTTTTCTTATGACTATCGAGGCAGCAGATTTTTTATTATCCTGCTCATTATCTTAAAATTTCTATTCCTGAACTGGTGCATTGTGGGATGCTTTGCTACATCCAATCCCACACATTGTGGATTCTACAACATTTGTTCTTACATTTCTGTTCTTTAAACACTACCCATTGCTGTACTTCCTACCCTTCCTTTGCTTCACCTATGCACGTTCCAAATGTTTTCTAATACTACTCATTACCTTCTCTTCTCAGTTACTCCCAGGCTGCATTGTGGTATGTCTCCTACCATTCGCGTAACCCTGCTGCCCTACTACTTGTATCTGCGTATGTTCCCCACCATTGCAATAGTCCCCTCTTCCTCAATGTTTTACCACTTGCACAGTTACTATTCTCCTGAATCTTTTACCTCTTGGCCACTATTCTACTATTAACTTTCAAAAACTGGCTCAACAGGAGCCGAAACACAGAAACACACTTCTGCTACCATCTATCACTGCCGTGTGACTTACACAGGTGCAATACAGTTCGACATTTATTTATTTGTCAGTGTGACAGTTCGGATTTGGCGCTGTGCTAAAATAATTAAAATTGACTGCGCCGTTGACTGTGAACCTGCTTAAATCGAACGGGGCCCACTGATTATCTCTATCACTGCTCTGCGCACTCATGTTCCAGGGAGCCGACACAGATGGCTCGCTAGCTTGCCGTGCCCTGCTCTGCTGGTATTGCTGGCTTTCCCTTGCCATATGATGATTTCTCACCTTCACTTTCTTTCTTTCTGTTGCATGTCTGTGACAGACATGGCTCTACTTCTTCTCTGCAAATCTCAGTTCCTAGGGTGCGGCCCACAGGTGTACCACTCTTCCTATGTTAATCAGATTTCCATCTGTATGAGCATGATGCCTCATTTCCATCGGTTGCACTTCTGTTTGCTTTGTCTTTCTTGTCACTCTTCCAGGTATTCCACGTACATTCCTTTTCTGCTTCCACATTGTGGGCTCCACTCTGACTCTTCCTGTCACTTACTTTTGTTTCACTGCTGATTTTTGCACTATCCTTCGACAGCATTGTTGACCACTTCTGCCGGTCATTAGCAGATGGAGACCAATAGCTTTTTAAACTGGTTTGACATCTGTGCCCAGTAATTGTCATTATCTCCCTAGATGCTAACCCAGCCTCAGATAATAGGTGAACAGCTGTACTACGAATACAGTGATTCATGTACCGCTGGCTCTGTTCAGCATCTAGGGAGATCTGTGCCTTCATGTCTCTGGGATAATTTTGTCCCATTGCTTGTAGGCCACTCCAGCACTGCTTCGCGTCAAGTACATGTTGTGGAGATCTTTTTGGTTGTAGATAAAATGAGGGTGCATTCTCAGGGCAATGGTAGATATATTCTTTATATAGCGCTATTGGACAGTTCGCGATTTCTGGCTGCACATACAGGATTCCACGTTAGGCATCACGATTGTGTTCAGGCACAGATAAATGATTTTTTGTTGACTCATTAAAACACACTGACAGGTATTCTCTACCATAATCATCTTTTTTTAACACAAATGAGTTGTGCTTCAGCTTCGTCAACCCTTCTCTCCCTCGTCTCGCAAATCCAAGCTGTAGCTCAAACCACAATCGGCGCACTAAGCCATAGGCTGACTGTGGATTCAATTTTGCACGACTTCTTATTTCCCTTAGATCATTATCTGTTATTCTCAGATGGTGTGTTGCTACATCCTGTCCTGCTCGTCGATACTCTTTCAGAACTGCCAGGAAAACATTGTTTGCGCTCTAAATTCTGCATCCGTGCTGATGTTTAGTTTCCTATTTATTTCACTGCTGTTTAAATGTCTATTTATCCCAGCTCTGATGCCTATAAAAGAACTGATGCTGTACTGCTTACCATCAGTTGGTCTAACAGACCCATAGAACCGACGAAGCAATACAGCTAGCTCATCAATCAGTATTGTTTTCAAATCTTTCTTCTTTTTTTTACAGATGTCATCCAGTCAAGAAACAGATTTACTGACCATGAGGTCTTTTTATGAGTATTTCTCTCATTTTTCTTTTGTTCCAGCTTATCAAGGTCATCCTGTGTTATAATGACATACAGTATCTCTTTTGCATTTCTACTTTCATAGCCTCATCACTGCACCTCGCTGTTATTTCAGATGTCTTTCTTTTCTTTGGTGCAGTTTTCTCATCTTCTTTCCCTTCTGCAACACTGCTCTTTAACAACACTTCACATCTAGTTTGTTTTCCTGCTACCTTCCTAGGCACTTTCCAGACTTCCATATCTGCATTTTTGAAACTATCTGCATCTCTAGTAATTCCAGGCACTCCACATAGAGAAAATGTGACTGTATAGTCATCCATTGTGTTTGCCAGATTCATCAATGGCCACTGAGCAGGTGGATGGGCAGATCATATATACTCTTTGCTACTCATTTGCATATGCATATATTATAGATTATGCATATATTGCAAGTAAGGATTAAGCCACGAGAAAGGATGCTGGGCTCTGATTGGTCCATGTGGGACTGCACCTGTGATGTTATCCCAGCATAACATCACGGATCTAGTCCCAGCAGAGAGACATAACTGCATGATGTGAAAAGAATCACTCCATTAATATGTTCAAGTTTCCCACACTTGACATGCCTGCAATGGAGTTTGCCAGTACGTTCTCATTTTCAAAAAAACTAAACTCCTCCCACCCACAATATCAGAGCAACCAAATATCCCAATGGCATTTCTCTGACAGCACTTCTACCCATTCCACAACAGCATATCCCCGTTTTATCCACACATTAAAAAATTAAGCTGAAGCCATCATTGCGATTGGCTTCACTTAACCCTCAGTCAGCAGCGTGGTTTTGAAAAAGGCAGAACGCGTCTCTGTCTCTTCAGTTGTGCTGAAACATATGGGCTACCTCTTGCAGTGCCACGATAAATTAGGCAAAAGCCTTGCCTTGTAACTGTCTTGGTACACCCCAGCTACCACTATATTTTTACAAAAGCTGTCACTCGTTCCCCTACTAGTGGTGATGAACAACATGTCCCCATTTAAAATAAAGCAGAGCATGTGCCTCTTGACTTAATGATCGGTTTCCCTGCCTTCCTTCACTGACGCACTAACGATGTTCACTTCAGACATACAGCCTGGCTATAATTCTCCGGAGCTGTAGGAGTTCTTTTCTAAAATTTTTTTTTTTCACATTTGCAACACTTGTGCAATGGGAGGGAACTTTGCACATGACACTAAGGCTTATCGTCACATTTCTCCCAGCCCCAGCCTTAACTACTGCTCCCAGTCCCACTCATAACTGACAATGTAAACAAAAAATAGAAAGAAAAAAACGTAGTCTTTCCAACAGTGGCGGCTCTACACCAGGGCCCGCAAGGGCACGTGCCCTGATAAAGAAATGCTGTGCCCCAATTGGTGCCCCATATGATGCAGAGCTTCTCCCATAGTAACAATATATCAGTGTCCTGGCTGTTATCTGTTGTGCCCCAGCTAAGCCCTGGTAACCATTTGTGGCTAGAGCCGCTACTGCTTTCCAAACAGGAAAGACACATACAAGAAAACTGCCCGGGGGGGAGGGGGGCCTGAAGAGAGAGAGAGACACCAGCCAGTCAGTAACAGTGCCCTATAGCAACAGCACCACCTTCTGGACATAATGGAAATTATGGACCTTTTTTTCAATCCATATACCGCCACCCAAAAAATGAATTAAAAAAAATGTACCAAAAAAAAAAAATCTTACTTTTCTTTTTATTTTCTCAAATGAGCCATTGTATAATAGGGTGTGTGTCGTGCTGGGATAACGTCACTTCTGGGGTTATCCCACCTTGACACACACCCTGTCATGCATTAAGAACGTTTCCTTTATCTTATACTTACACATATAGAAGTGCACCTACACACGAGCGCACACACACACACACATGCACACATACACACAGGTGCATGCATGGTACGCACACACATGTATGCACACAGAAGAGAAATTACAAGTAAAGTCTGCAGAAGGTTATGTTTGGATGTACGAGATCTTTTTCTTTGTGTGGGTATGTGGGTGCATGTGTGTGTTGTGGTGGGAGGGGTGGAAGATTAACAAAATGAATTTCCTTTAACTCTCTGCATCATTCCAGGAAATTTAGCAAGTGGACAGCGTCCAAGATGCAGGTATCTCCTACCCCCACGAAAACATTATTCTTTAAGGATCTCTAGATTGTATTCAGGCAACTACAGCATTCTATTTACAGACATGACTGGACAAATATAAACCACGAAAACACCACATAAAGTCAAAGAGAGGTGGATATTGCACATTTCATAAACATGTAAAAACGTAAAACATTATCTAAATACACAATTTAAAAACATTTACGTTTTGAAATTTTTAAATAATATTTATTTATTTAGCTTACCAAGAAAAAAATTGGCAAAGTCATGGTTGGTGATGTAGTACTGAAACATGCCACAGGAAGTCAAAGCAGCCTCAGAATATGAATTTGATTACTTGGTGCACACTACCAGGAAAGATGGGCTGGCAAGGATGATGTATCAACAGGCACAATGCAAAACTGAGTACAATATGTTCTAGTAAACATTAACAGCTGATCCAGCTGGTACAGACATGGCAACGTGCATAACTGACTATCACATTTGCTGTTGAATTTTCTCGAATATAAAAACAAATGTGTCTGACATAAAATGGCACATAACTGATTGTTAGGGAGCGTGAGTCAGTGCCAACTTGATTATTCAAAGATTAATCTTTGTTGTGCTGGAAGCTGAAAGGTACATAGTAGTGTCAGATGGTCAAGGTCTCCTTGCTTGTCCTGATGTCTTCCTCTTCCTCTAAGTCCCCATTTTCACTGGAACAGAGATTCATCTCGAACTCCTGACCTTTAATCCCTTCTATGAATACCAGATATTCTTAAAGCCCTTCCAGTTCTGTTTGGAACCAGTTCTAACTAGAACACAAAAAGGTTCTAACAGGGCTTCATTTTTGAGCCCAGTAAGTTACATTTATTTGCATACGAATGATATGCCAATGGCATGCTAACAGATAGATTTCCTTCCTTTTCTGTGGCAGCCACTCTTCACTTTGTCAAGTGACCTCCCAGCCCCACCTGAACCTTCTCTGCCACTTACTACTTCCTCTTCTTACCACAGACCTTTCTCCCTGGGTGTGGTCAGTGGGGAGCTGGCTGGACTCCCACCTTCCCAAACAACATGGTTCTGGGAGGCAGTGGGTAGTCAGCGAGTTGAGGACCTAAAAGTGCCCTTGGTTTCATCCTGTGTGCCAGTGGGGTGTTTTCTTTTTTCTTCCTGTCCTCAAGAACACCAATGGTGTGTGTGTGTGTGTGTGTGTGTGTTCACATGATTCATGTGCATGCTGACGTGTTGCTGCACCCATCACAGGGAGTGAGGATGCCCCATCCTTAGCATACAGGTTCATCCTGCACCGCCACCTGTGGTCACCCAGGTGATGGGTTTGCAGGGGACTCTGCAACCCATCTCACCGAGGAGAAGAGTGTCCCTTAGTGTGCTCAATCCTCCTCCTCACCATCCTCCTCCTGGCCCTCTTTTGCCCTAGGCTCGTCCTTGAACCCAGGTCCCCGGCATTGCAAGTGGCAACTGGCAGCCCTGATGATGTGCCAACAGGCCAACCCAGAACTGTTTTTTAAAATCCCCACATTCTCCCACTTCTTTTTGCCCCGTCCCATCCTGACAACCCGAGCCACCATGACTGCATCCTTCCTGCAGCATGGATTGTGGATCGGCAGCTGCCTTCATGGCCAATGCCAACATTGCTCTGTTAGCAGCCTAGTGGGTATGTGTGAGAATGTCAGTAGGCCTGTCCCTCTCCCTACCCAGGAACGAAACATCTCAGCTGTGCAACACGCATGACCCCCAGCATTCTGCAAACACAGGGCTCCCTGGTGGCAGTACACTGTATTGTTGTCTCACCATTGGTCCTGCCTAAGAACTGTTTTAAGGTGAGATTTGGGGTGTCAAAATATTACCGCCAGCCAGATTCAACTTTTTTTTTTGGGAGGGGGAGTTCTGCCAACTCCTTGGGAACATGCCTCCTTTAGTTCTTGTCCCTCTGATGCCACTCACCACCAGCAGCAGATGCTGGCAGCTTGAATATTCATTTTTGCTTGACTTTATGTAGTATTATTGTAGTCTATGTTTGTCTGGTCACTGGCAGTACAGCCTGGAGGATAAAACAACAAGCTATGAATGTGCACGGTACATCCAACATACATGGGTTTGATTCCCACAGTCTCCACTTGCACACTGTGTGACCCTTTGCAAGTCACTCAACCTTCCTCGTACTTCTGGGTCACCCCTGTGTCTGCCTGGTGGGACTTACTGATTAAGAATAAAAAAATAATAAATAAATAAAAGAGAATAGTAATCTAATTGAATTTCAGTTGATTTACATCGGGATCTCTCCTCCTCCCCCGTGTGAGGCTGAAAATAGGCAGTACTGTGTATCCCTCCTTTCCTGATCAACAAAAACTAAATAAATAAATGGTAATAAAACCCAAGCACTATGCATGTGTAACCCCTAGGTGGTGCTATCCCAAGGGCTATTACCCCTGCCTGCATGGCTAGTAACAGGTTAAGGGGCTTGAGTTCTAAAACGGGTGCCTCCACCCAGAGGTCAGGGTTGATAGTGGTCAAGCTAACCTAGGCACCACCCTCAGGGACACTGTAACCCCCCTTCTTTCCCCTCTAGTGGCCTGAACACTGTACAATAATCACTTTCACAATACCCCTGGTACACCGCACAGATACCCACACTGTTTGCACTTATGACCAGGGCTGGTTCCTCTGGCTTGACCCTGGGCACCCCCTGTAAAACATGGTTAGGCACAGCAAATAGCAGCAGAACAGTACTGTGAACACAAACTGGAACCACAGTCAGATTACATGCAGAAAAAGTTAGATCTGATTTATTCAGAGAGCTTGAACAAGGAAGGGGCAAAATCAGGTTAATTAGCTTAAAACTTATATCAATCAGGCAGTTATGCATATGCTTTAAGTTCCCCCACAGTCACACCTCTGGGTACCCAGGTGGAGAAGAGATGGGCTAGCCAGAACCATTGCCCGCGGTACGCCGGTGTCGCATCTGGTTGGGGCCCTGTGATGGAAAAAAACAACATGCACAATACACACTATTTGTAATCCGGAGCTGGAGGGCTCAGTTCATGAAGAAAAAGGAACAACCAGGCAATCAGATGACACATTTAGATTAAGCAGTTGTTGCAGGGAGCTACCCTGATCAATACAAACGATACCCAAGACTGGACACAGGCTGGACGAAGGTCAAGACAGAAGGTGGTTGATCTGGAGAGCCAGGAGAAACAGGGCCCACACGATTCACCAAAGCATCGTTCCTGTTCAAGCATGGGGCAAGGTGCTGATCCCCAGGCAGGTCTCTCGTCGAAGGCTTCTCTGTGCAGCGGGTAGTATGGCTGGGCCAGTCTGGCAAGACCCAGACAGCATGGGATCAAATTCGGGTGAAGTCCGTTTTTGGCTGGATACAGCTTCCAGCAAGCAGAACACAGTTCACACAGTGGTGGACCAAATCACGACCCACTTGCAGCTCACAGCACATTTACATGTAAGGGAATTCTACGGTACCAGGCTAAATGCTCCCCGGTCAGAATCGTAAAGTCTCTGCATACACAGAGAGCTTGGGGGTAGCTGGAACTCCTGACAGGTCGATCGCATTCAGCAAAATCTTCGGTCTTCTTCAGGTTAAGCCTGGTCCCACTTCAGTAGCTTATTTTAATCACACAACTCTGATTCAGTCTGAAAACAATTCTCTTCTCCCTCTCAGAGCAGTAGACAGATATGCAGGTCAGAAATCAGGCCTTTCCACAGTTCTCCCACGTGAACTACTACACAGACGGCTGCTCAAACTATATCGAGCTGTTGCTCTCTCAGCTTCCAACTTAGATCTGCCCTAAACAGCAGGCAGCTTGGGGATTTCTCTCAGATCCAAAAGGTCCAGTTGGCTGATTTGGCTGTCAGTCAAAGCAAGAGCTCCCCCTTCAGTTGTAAAAAGGCGCCAACAGTCCAAAACTACAATTCCCAGGCTTGTACTCCACACAGCCCCTTCAAGCAGGCTCCATTTTAGAGTCCCCAGGTACTGATTGGCCCAATTTGGCAGTTCGGGACCAAAATGGTGGAGATAGGCAGAACACCCCCCACTGCAAAGAAAGCAGGTTAGAACAAACTTCAATATTATTATCACTCTAAATGGTTTTCAGCAAATAGTCACATCTTTCAACAGAGCTCCCTCTGCACAATTAGTGATGGCAGAAATGGAGTGACTATAGGCAGCTCGGGTGGGACTTGAGCAGAGAAACACTCAGCCCCCCCTCCAGATTGAATATAACTGCAATCAGGCATCTCTTAAAGAGAGATAGTACACGGAGGCTATACTGGCACTCTCTGGCAATAATAGTTAACGGCTAACACGCAGGACCCCAGGCTGGCAGTGAGCATTTAGGTAAGCTCAAGGAAGACTTTTTGGGAACCCCCATTTGTAGGGGGGTTACACCCTTCCCTGCCTGGAGAAAACTTGGCGTCTGCATCAAGTCGGTACCATCACAGTAATTGCAAATGCAAACTATACTATACATCTATACTACTAGCATGTTATGCAAGTAACATCTGACACATCAGTTAACATACTTAACTTTTATCATACATATTCTCTACATTTCACAATACTATATCCATTCTGAATTACATCATGCATATTTCACACAGGTAGTTTACACATTACTATATGGATTCATGTAATAACTTCTTGTACATTGAACAATGTAAGTTGCCCTTCCCTATCAGCTAATCTGGGGCTAGATGGGGCAGGGGCACCATACCCCAGAAGGCAGGACAATTAACCTGGAATTGTGACTTAGGCTCAGTTTGGGCAGTGAGCTCTGAGAAACCTATACCCCTTTGTGGACCACATTGAGAGGCAAATCCACCGGCCTCTCAGGGGAATCATAACTAAAGCTTACTACAGGCTTGACAGCTCAGCCAGTCCTTCTGGGGGGAACAATCACAGTCTCTGTACTCTCAGCACTGGTCCTGGGACTTTCAACACTTGGGAGGGGTGCCTCTGCCTGGCAGAAATGTCCAAACTTGGAAGACTGTCAGCTCCTTGCTCTGAAGACTCTGTTTCTACAACACTTTGCTCATTGTGAAGACACTTTTTGGCACTGAAGAGGAATTATCATCACTCTCATAGCGTTCTTCAAGTTCTGGCATGTCACCAGAATGACTCATATCATCAGCCCCCTCCTCAGGCAAATCATACAGTTCCACCATACACAGAGACTCAACATCTTCAGACGTGATACTTTGCACTTCACTGTCAGGGAGCATTGGCTCCAAGGATGAAGCCTGGAGGTTAGGCAGTCAAGAAGGCCCAGCTTCATCCCCACCATTTGTCAGGGGGTTACCTCAAAACAGCTGGCTCAGTTCATAAAACGGGTAATAGGCATGGTCGTATTCACTTACATCAGAAGTGGACTGACAGTCATTATCATTCCGAGCCTGTTGCGGAGAAAACCTTAAATCTGTGACCACTGGGGTAGGCTGACTCTGTCTCTTTCCTGCAGCATCACGAGTCACCAGTCCAGAGGGAACAATCTCTGGGGATTCAGTCTCAATCATAACTTGGCCGATAGGTAGCAAGTGGTTACGGTGCATGGTCTTGACAGCTTTGGAGTTGTTCTCTGGGCGCACCTTGTATACAGGTAAATCATCCAACTTTCCAACTACTACACAGGGAAAATGGTGCCACTAATCAGCAATTTTGTGTTTACCATGCAATCCCAAATTGCATAGCAACACACGGTCTCCAGGTCGAAGCTCTTGAGCCTTTACTTTTTTATTATGCCTCTGTTTCTTGGCTAGATTTCTCTTGGCGGCCATTGTCTGGGCCAGTTGACAGGCATGGTTCAATTGAGCTTTCAGTTTTTGTATATATTGCAAGTAGTTTTCGGCTCGGACCCCATCTTGAGAGACCCCAAAACAGACATCAACTGTCAGCCTGGCCTCTCTCCTGAACATGAGGCGGTAGGAAGAGAACCCAGTAGCATCATTTCTTGTGCAATTGTAGGTGTTTACCAAAGTGCTAATCTGCTGGCTCCATTTATGCTTGTCTTTTGGGTGGAGGGTACCTAGCATGTCTAGCAGGGTGCGGTTAAAGAGTTCTGGTTGAGGATCCCCTGCGGGTGATAAAGGGTGGTTCTTGATTTTCTCACGCCCATTGAGAGAGCATTTCTTTGATTAACCAACTCTCAAAGTCTCTGCCTTTATTTTGAATGAATTCGCTGGGGGGCCCCATAACGGACGTAGAAATTTTGCCACTAACACCTTGGCCACAGTACATGGCTTTTGCTCTTTGGTGGGAAAAGCTTGTGCATACCGTGAGAAGTGATCCGTAACCACTAACACATTACCAACATTTTGCTGATCAGGCTGTAAACTCAAGAAGTCTATGCAGACTAGTTCCATTGGGGTACTGGTAGTAATGTTGACAAGGGGGGGCAGCCCTCTGAGGCAGGGCTTTTCTCTGCAAGCAGCGACTACATTGGAATCTGGTAGTATCCACTGCGAGGATCCAACACTGAGAACCATTTTCTCCCATTCAAACAGTCCAGAGCATCTTGTATACGGAGCATGGTGTATTGATTGGGGATGGTCCACTGGTTCACGGTTCGATAATACACGCACATTCTCACAGACCCATTCTTCTTATGCACGCCACAATGGATGAAGCATATGGGCTTTTGGATTCTTGTATTACACCAGCTGCAAGCATTTCCTGCAGGTGTCTTCTCACATCATCTATGTCTGCTGGAGCTAGGCATCGAGACCTTTCCCGAAAGGGCCATTCAGTGCAGGTGTATGTGATGCTCCGCACCCTGGACACATCCTACGTCCCATTCCTCCAACAAAAACACTTGATCTCTCTGGGCAAGTTTCTGGCTAATTCTAGTCTTCCATTCAGCTGGCAACGGGGAGTCACCAAAGTCAAACATGTCTGGGGTCACTCTATCTGTCTTACCAGTAGGCCGGTTGCTGGGCAACACTGCAGTGTCTATGCAGTGTACCATAGCTAGGGTGCACCCTCTATTCACCTGGATCTCCTGATCTGACACATTGCATATCTAGACCATCACTCGTCGTGCATAGGCATGAGCACGAGCTGGCAAAACGCTGGGCTTGACCATTAATCCTTCTGGCAATTTTCCATCACCTGGTGCATCCAATATCAGCATCTTGTTCTTGACATCTTTCCAGAGGTGGACCGCCCCTTGAATGGTACACTGGGCATTAGGGGCCAGTATCATTGAATTGGGGTCCTTCTTCCACATGACCCCTACTGGTTCAACCTGGTCTACTTCCTCAGGTTTCTGCTGCAAATCGTAGGCCCTTTTGATCAGAGCCAGAATTCTTAGGGCCCTCCCAGTCCATCACCCTTGTTTCTCGTGACAGAGTTGTGCCAGTCTCCCAAACATTTGGGCGTTGGTCCCAATTAACAGGGGAACCCCATCATACAGTCCAGTAGGCGGACAGACTAAGGCCAGTGTCTCGACTTGCTCCTCTACACCAGTTACAGCTGCAGGAAACGACAACCAGAGGTGGACATATCCTAGGAAGGGATAAGACTTGTCATTCAGCCCCCACACATATAGGCCTTCCAGGGATGGTAATGGCACAGCAGATAAGTGTTTGTCATACCAGTCCTAAAATACAATGGTCACTTGCGACCCACTGTCAAGCACAGTCCGAGTAGGAATACCGTTCACAGCCACAGTAGTCTCCATCAAAGGACCCACTATTTTGGACCAGTCTGGAGGGACAGCAGCAGGGACCTGGATGGACAATTTAGCCACAAAGGGATTTGAGTTAGGAGGTCCGAATCATTTATTGTGGTCATTTCATGCACCCCTTGACCACTGATTCATTTTCCGAAGCTCTCCTTGAAGCTGGCTCACCACTTTCTCTAAGTCCTTCTGAGATTGGCATTCCCTCTTCATATGGCCATCCTTTTCACAGTTGTGACAAATGATAGACTCCTGGGTCATCCTTGGAGAGAACATTGCATGAGGAACTGAAGTAGTAGCAAGGGATCGGGGTCCAATATCTGCTTGCAGCAGTGAGAGGGGTGCAACGTGTCTCAATAGTTCCTTTGGGGTGTCAGTCAATTCTATGATTTCAGCCTGGGAGCTATCCTCGTTATAGGATGCCTGAGGGTGCACCCCAACCCCCATGGCAGTCACGGCCTGAGAGGAACCAGAATCTTGATCCACAGGGGAAACCCTTGCAGAGGCACCTGCCTTCAACTTTCGGACCTCTTTTAGTAGCTCATCTTTCCAAAACTGGGCCCAGGGTGGCAAGTCCTTTGCATTCTCAGAGTGCTCGCTAGGTGCCGACCTTTGCCCCTGAACCTCACTTGGCTGATCACTCTCGGTCACTCACTCAGTAGCAGCAGATATTGGTGCAATTTTCCCACGGGGTCGCCTTTGCTCAACCCCCCGAATTTCTTTCATTAGCTCGTCATGGGGGGGGGGACGATTCCAGTCGGTTGGTGAGGCGCAACTGAAGCAGTAACAGTTCTGAAAATGGAGCAGACTTAAGGATCCAGTCCAGCCTAGTTCAATCTAATGCATTTGACAGCAAACTACCCTTTCTGAGGCACTCTTGTAGCAACTTTTCAAGCTGAGGTACATACACAGACAATGGCTCCGCTGAGTACTGCTGGGCGTTTTGTACTCTCCACCACAGGTCCTCAACTGAATCCGGGCTCCCATACACATTCTCCAATGCACCAAGATAGTCCTGGGCAGTTGCTTCGGGGTTGTTGGCCCGCATGGCATGGATGGTAGCCAGGGCAGGACCTCAGAGGCTCTCATGCAACCTCTTTCATTTCTTGGCTTCTGAGCATTGCCATTCAAGTACTAGAGGGGCAACATAGTCTATCCAGGTCTCCCAGTCATCCTCCTCCTGGGGGTGGAGATGGGTGCCCGACAAGATTCTCAACCTTGATGGGAGTCGTGACTAATGGCAGGTACAGATAGGGGCTGAGTATTGACGGGCGCAGAAGGTGGGGCAGTAACAGGTGCTGGAGTGGCGGGGGTGTTGGGGAAGGAACACCCCCAGGTGGCAGGAATAGTTTCTTAAAGACCTCTACGGTTTTCCCTTCCTCTAGCAACAACTTAGCAAATTTCTCCTCAAAAGTCTCAGATAGTTGGGGGGGGGCTCATTCTCCCTGGGGTCTTTACTGTCTCTAGTTATCACTCTCCAGGCGGCTGGGACCCCTTCTGTGGCAACAGTCCATGGCACTTTGGAACTGTCCACCGGGTCACTACACTCTACTAAGGCCAAGAAAGTTTGGGCGGTCAAATTAGCCTGTCGTTCCACCACCACAGCGTTTGTTAAACATTCACCTTTGGAAAGTACTCTTTCTACAGCATCTTTACCAATGTTCAGGGGAATATCCAATACAAGCAGGACATTGTGATGGTCAATCTCCTGCCCTGTACACCACCCCACCAACTGGTGTACAGCCACTTCTGTTGAGGTAGCCATTTATGTTTGACAATAATTCATATTTCTGAACCCCTAGGGAGCGTTAATCCCAGTGGTGCCTCCAAGATGTAACCCCTAGGTGGCGCTATGCCAAGGGCTACTACCTCAGCCTACTTGGCTAGTAGCAGGTTAAGGGGCCTGAGTTCTGAAACGGATGCCTCCACCCAGAGGTCAGGGTGTTTTAGTGGTCAAGCTAACCTGGGCACAGCCCTCCGGGATACTGTAACCCCCCTCTTTCCCCTCTAGTGGCCTGAATACTGTACAATAATCACTTTCACAATACCCCTGGTACACCACACAGATACCCACACTGTTTGCACTTACCACCAGGGCTGGTTCCTCTGGCTTGACCCTGGGAACCCCCTGTAAAACAAGGTTAGGCACAGCAAATAGCAGCAGAACAGTACTGTGAACACAAACTGGAACCACAGTCAGATTAAATGCAGAAAAAGTTAGATCTGATTTATTCAGAGAGCTTGAACAAGGGAGGGGCAAAATCAGGTTAATTAGCTTAAAACTTATATCAATCAGGCAGTTATGCATACACTTTAAGTTCCCCCACACAGTCACACCTCTGGGTACTCAGGTGGAGAAGAGATGGGCTAGCTAGGACTGTTTCCCTGGGTAGGTCGGCATCGCAGCTGGTTGGAGCCTTGTGATGGAAAAAAAACAACATGCACAATACACACTATTTGTAATCTGGAGCTGGAGGGCTCAGTTTGTGAAGAAAAAGGAACAACCAGGCAATCAGATGACACATTGAGATTAAGCAGATGTTGCAGGGAGCTACCCTGATCAATACTCATGATACCCAAGACTGGACACAGACTGGACGAAGGTTGAGACAGAAGGTGGTAGATCTGGAGAGCCAGGAGAAGCAGGGCCTACACAATTCACCGAGGCATCGTTCCTGTTCAAGCATGGAGCAGGGGGCTGATCCCCAGGTAGGTCTCTCATCGATGGCTTCTCTGTGCAGTGGGTAGTCTGGCTGGATCAGTCTGGCAAGACCAATACCGCATGGAAACAAATTTGGGTGCAGTCCGTTTTGGGATGGATACAGTTTCCAGCAAGCAGAACACAGTTCACACAGTGGGGGACCAAATCACGACCCACTTGCAGCTCATAGCACATTTACATGTAAGGGAATTCTACAGTACCAGGCAAAGCGTTCCCCGGTCATAATCGAAAAGTCTCTGCACACACCAGGAGCTTGGAGGGTAGCTGGAACTCCTGCAGGGGTCAACCTTAACTTTTTATTTGCACTAGCCAGCAGGGCAAGTTGATTCAAAAGTGCACTAGCCTGCAGATGATTGCACTAGCCCTTAATTATTATGGTAAATTGTGATCACTTATGCAGGAAACAATGCAAGCAAAGCCAAGAAATACTCTGATTATTGCACATTTATCCTGCTCCCACATTGCTTCCAGCTCCCCAGCAGAAAAAAAGACTGCAGTGCCATCACAGTGAGCCCCCATTGTTTTGTACCATAGCCTCCTCTCTTCCTCTTTCTGCCCCCCCACACAAACAGAGAGAGGATATCACAACAGCAAATGTTCAGTCAAGCAGTCCTAGCTCTGTGCACACAATAGCTGACATCATCATGCACCTCACCACACTGTCACCACCACCCACAGGGCAATAAACAGAGTCAGGCAGAGAATGACACTCTTAGCCCCCACCCTATAGTCAACTGGAGATCTGCACTTTTGAAAGTTTTTGTACAGTCTCAAGTGAGCCAAGAGCACATCTAAGATTTCTTTGGGGTGGGGGCTAAACAAACCTAAGGGGTTTGGGAAATAGAAAACTATGAGATTTTTTTTTGTAAAAGCATTGATTTTAATATGTTATGCCCCAACAATAACAGATTTTTCTTAAACATTGTCCTTTCATCAGCCATGTGGAAACAGTACAATACACAGGCATAACACTATACTATTTCTATTTTTATAGGATGATCTATGCACCCCAGGAATGCCTATTTCAAGGTTTCAAAGTATGTATTTTATCAAGGTTTATTTCTGTACCATACATGATCCAAAGCTTAGTTTTTAGGCTGAAAGGACATGCTGAGTGGGATAAGGGTGGAACTGTATGGATGGTGATGGCTGGCATGGTCCATTTAGAAGAGCTGTGGACCCACTACACTTGCCAGTAATGGCAACTATGGATCTGTGGATGGTCATTTCAGAGTCTGGTCTGCAGTGATGTCCAGGGAAAGAACAGAACTAAGAGATTTGGAGGGGAGAGGGAAGTTATGATGAGGCTGGGATAAAACCCACCACCTGCAGGGCCGATCCTGTATACCTTTTTGCATTTTGTCACTGAAATGTTGGATACAAACACTCAAAATGTAGAGAAATGAGGGGCACTGGTCTTAACAATATTGGACAAATTGTTAGACATAGACACATTCAGAAAACTGGAACCTAGTGACTTAACAGCACTCTACCCTTGATCACACCTTGAACACTAGCTGAAAGTCTTAACAGTGGAGTGATAATAACTCACATTGAGTCTTTTGTGGGACCCCTCTCTTGAACTGCCAGATAAGTGCAGCTGTTAATGAGCTGTTAATCACACCTGTCCATCTGGAACATTGAAAGAGATTAGCATGACGACTAGAGAATGCTAAAGTAGAGACATTTTTAACTTCACTAACAGCTATGAAAATCTGCACTAGTCAAGGCAGGCTAGTAGAGAGTTAGCTGCACTAGCCCTGATCAATTTTCACTAGTGTTTGGGCTGGTAAAACAATGTTAAGATCAACCCCTGAACTCCTGACAGGCTGATCGCATTCATCAAAATCTTCGGTCTTCTTCAAGTTAAGCCTGGTCCCACTTCAGTAGCTTACTTTAATCACACAACTCGGATTCAGTCCGAAAACAATTCTCTTCTCCCTCTCAGAGCAGTAGACAGATATGCAGGCCAGAAATCAAGCCTTTCCACAGTTCTCCCTCGTGAACTACTACGCAGATGGCTGCTCGAACTATATCGAGCTGTTTCTCTCTCAGCTTCCAACTTAGATCTGCCCTAAACAGCAGGCAGCTTGGGGATTTCCCTCAGATCCAAAAGGTCCAGTTGGCTGATTCGGCTGTCAGTCAAAGCAAGAGCTCCCCCTTCAGTTGCAAAAAGGCACCAACAGTCCAAAACTACAATTCCCAGGCTTGTACTCCACACAGCCCCTTCAAGCAGGCTCCATTTTAGAGTCTCCAAGTACTGATAGGCCCAATTCGGCAGTTCGGGACCAAAGTGGTGGAGATAGGCCAAACATCCCCCACTGCAAAGAAGCAGGTTAGAACAAACTCCAATATTATTATCACTCTAAATGATTTTCAGCAAATAGTCACATCTTTCAACAGAGCTCCCTCTGCACAATAAGCGATGGCAGAAATGGAGCGACTATAGGCAGCCCGGGCAGGACTTGAGCAGGGAAACACTCAGCCCCCCTCTGGATGGAATATAACTGCAATCAATCAGGCAGCTCTTAAAGGGACAGCACACAGAGACTATACTGGCACTCTCTGGCGATAATAGTTAACGGCTAACACGCAGGACCCCAGCCTGGCAGTGAGCATTTAGGCAAGCTCAAGGAAGACTTTTTGGGAACCCCCATTTGTGGGGGGGGGTTACACATGGCTATGCTGATAAGTCATGCAGCATCCTGGAAGAAGCCAGAAGGAGACTTCCTCACCAGTTTAGTAGAATGCTGAACTGTCCATAGAATTGACACAAAATGTCTTGGTTTAAAAAACTGGGAGAAAAGGGCTTCTGTCTGAAATGGGCATGGTATGCTGTGCAAAAATTATACTTCCTTATTTTGAAGAAAGCAATAAGACACAACAGGGTGTGCTATTACGGGCCAATAATCACACACCCCAGTACGCAGATAGGCACGACACGCAGCCAAGTGCCTTTAAACACACTTGAGATCCAGTCCAATGGCACAGTGGTGGTAAAATAAAAAAAATGTTTTTTTGTTCACTAGGTAGGACATCCCACCCATGTATAATTTTTGTTTTCTAGTTTACAGTTTTTGACCAGAAAAGACACACTACGTTAAGGCTTGTTTGTAGGTGCATCCTGAGAACACAGGACATTAAGTGAGTTGCTCATATCACACATTATGCAAGTGTGGCTGAGGGATTCAAACTCAGTTCTCCAAGTTTGCAGCTCAGTGCTCTTAACCATTATGCTATACTGCCTCTCCAGATATTTTTATTTTGTTTATTTGTTTAACCAGGAATAGCACACTAAGCTGAAAGCTTTTTTACAGGAGCGACCTGGGAGCACAGGGAAGTTAAGTGATTTGCTCAGGGTCATACATTACGCAAGTGGAAGTTAGGGGATTCAAACCCAGGTCTGGTCTGTTGGATGTCACCAGATTTGCAGCTCAGAGCCTTAAACCACTGTGCTATACTGCCTCCCTAGATATGGTGAGACAATTTCATGTGTTGGAATGTTCATTAGCTAGTTGAATCAAACTCTTCTGTCTGTCTTTGCCATTTTGTGACTTCTCTTACACTGTACACATGTGGTACTGCTTTCTACTGGTGCTGAGAAACACTAAGAGGTAAAGGCAGGACTAGGTCACTGTCCCCTCATTGATTCAGCCAGTCCGAGCACAGACATACCTGTCAACTGTCATTGATTTTCTAGGATGTCCCTGATTTTGCCTCTAACATTTCTCAAGTCCCTCCTAAATTTGGCCTTTGTGTCACTGAAGAGTAGGGATCTGAAGCACAGAATATTACCAAACATCAGTGCTGAAGCCTAGTTCTCCTTCAGTAAATGCTTTTCACAGTAATCCACACAATATACCGGGCTTCTTGAGATGATCATACCGTTTTGTAGGATGCGTCCCTGATTTTGGTAATTTGTCACTGTTTTTTATGTCTTGTCCCTGATTTGGAAGGCAGTAGGTTGAGCGCTACAGTGCAAGCAAGGGTTCAGCTGCTCTGATCTTGTTTATGCCAGTGCTCAGACTGGGCATAGACCAGGAGAATGGCTTCGTTTGCAGATAGGCTTCTGACTGGAAACAGAACTGGAACTACAGGGGTGCCAAACAAGATGCAATGCCATACCTTGCAGTAAATGACACGTCACAAAATAGTGCACTACAAGAGGGCTTAATTGTCATTGAATGACACTGTTCCCTGCAGCATACTGCAGCACTCTGCAGTGAGACTGCAAGGTACTGCAGGGCATCCTGGCTGGCTTTGATGTATATGAGTAAGGGTAGCGAGGCCACAGTCAGGCCAGGTACTTTAGTAGAAGCAGCAGCAGTAACAAAAATGAAAAAGCCACATGACTGGTTGCACAAATGCACATACGCAGTAGTAGAGCCAGGTAAATTGTCACTGTGAGGGTAGAAGGGGAAGAGAACACATCTGACTGAGACCAGTGAGACAGAAAAAAACAGTAAATCAAATGGCAGGGCTACAGCAGAATTAGCCTGTTGGGGATGAAAGCAGTGAGAAAAAGTCCCTGAGATATAGAGTACACTCTGCCTTGGAGCCCCGGCACTGGGAAATGGAAGGTGCAGTATTTCTAGAGTATTGCTTGCCTAGGTTTGGCCAGGGCCTGATCAAGCAGCATGCTCAGACTGAGAAAGGGCAGTTGCATTGTCATTCATCTCTGCTACCCACTCCTGATACTATTGTACCTTTTTAATTTTGTTTTCCACCTTGCATTTGTCACACAGTAGCTCTAACCGACCCTACCTGGACAGACCCCTTCCCCCTCCGCCCCCCCGAGATCCATGACCTGACTTCCCTGAGACTTAGCTTCTCCACTGTTGCCACCGAAGGACCTGTCCGGAGTGGTCAGCTGTTCCCAGATGTCAGCTCCTGGCCTGTGAGGGACCGGGTCATCACACCGCCATGGTCGGAGTTTTTTTTTTCCATGTGTGCAATGTTGTGTTCTGTGTGCTCCCACTCTGAGGAGATGCCCTGGTGTCCAAGTATGTGATTTCCCTCCTATGCTGTCCCATGGTGTTACCACCCAGATTCCTCTAGGTGGTAGTTAAACCATGGGACAGATATCCCCCCGAGTGAGGAGAGTTGTCCTATGGACACTCAATCCTCCTTCCCCCAGTCAGCCCCTGAATGACCCACGTCTGTTCCCAAACCCGGGTCGTCAGTGCAGTAGGTAGCGAGGCAGTTAGTGCCTTAGCCCACCATGCCTTTGGGCAGTCCTGTACAGCGCCTTTTCAAAGGAAGACAGGGCCATGTCAGTCTGGCCAAACTTAATACTTGAGAAATTCCAGATGGGCCACTCCCAGCTTTGCAGACACTGAACAACCTTTCCAATAATGTCTATTGTCTAATTAAATGGCAGTTTTTCTGAAAATGGCAGTTTTTCTGATCTTATGAAGTAACACAAACTGAAGAGATAGAGCTGGTTTAACAAACTGAATTAGTATGTTGGTATGTGTCAATTTTTTTTTTTAACTTTCTTTATTCACCTATCCCCCAGGCATCCTTCAGAAGTGCCCAACTTGGATCCCACCCTACTTCCAACCTGAACCTTCGCATCTCCCCTGATCTCTCTTCCCCGATTGACCCCAGGCAGACCCGACCCCTGGTACCATCTCCGGGGCTGATTCCGCTCTCCCCAGCGGCTACCTCCTGAGTATGAAGGGCCTACCTGTAAGTCATCGGGTCGCCCTGAGAGAGAGAGAGATCCTGGGCATGTCGTGGCCGGCAATTGGGATGTGGGGGGGGGCACTGGGGCCACCGTCATCTTCCGGCTGATAGGAGGCTTTTTCATGTAATTTTTTTTCCCATTCCCCCAATGTGGAGCCCGGCTAGCAAGGCTACATATTGCCATGGCTCCGCCCCCCAGCATTACACCACGTCACTGCACTGGTGATCTCCAGCCACCACCAGAGGTTGCTACAGGAGCGAATGCTTCCCCATACCCACCCCTGGGAAGAGAGAGCAGTCGGCGGACGCTCAATTGGTTCCCCCCCACCGACCCCCAGCGGCCCCGGCTCGTTCCCGAACCCAGGTCGCCTGCGTGGTGCGAGGTGTGGCGTCCAGCGCCTCAACCCTCAGTGCCACCAGGCCGGCGGTATGTCAATTTGAGTGCACCAGTGTCCACTTTCCAGGTGGCTCCCAAAACAGTACTTTCTAGATGGGCCCTCAGTGCATACATTCTAGGCGGGTCTCGTGATTACTTTCCCTGGTGAATCTCACCCCCACTCCCTATTCCCACTTTTCAGTGCTGCCCTGCTACATAATATTTAAGAAGAGCCCACTGTACTATAGTCTGACATGATAATGGAACCCAACTAGTAACACCAGGGTCCAGAGGGATGACAACCAAAGCTGCTCAGGGAGCATGGTCCAGAAGAAGGCAAGGTCCACTCTTGTTACTCCAAAAAGCACTGACAAACTTTTTTGTCCAGAGCCTGAAGAGATGGAAAAAGAGACCCCCACTGCTACCCGAACTGCCACCAGTAGTTGTCCTGCTGACACTCCTGATACATCTACAGCGATGACTGTAGACCAGAGCCCAGGCCAGAGTGAGGGAGGGCAGGGTCTTGGTTCAATTCCTAGGCTGAGATGATAGGCCAGTGTGACCTGGGTAACAGTCGTGCACCAGGCTTGTGAAACAACAGGTAACATAGTAAGTTAGGGTTGGAAAGGATGGGATTCAAGGTCCATCAAGTCTGCCCACCTCATAAGCAGGGATCAGCAAGTGTGCTGAGCTAACATGTACTCATTTATAGGAATTCCCTTCCCGTCCTGCTCGTCTGGGTATCCTGTGATTCCCTCAGTAAGAAGACAACTGTCCAGGTTTAGTTTGAAGGCCTGTATTGACTTCATGCCTACTGTCTCCACTGGTAGACTGTTCCATATGTGTGTGACTAATGTAAGTTAAACAAGCATTTGTCAATGCCGAATGTTTGCTTGCTGGTGTTAGCACTGGAAGTGCATGAGTTAGACAGATGCAGAATAGGAATGGCAGTGAAGTACTGAAGTGATGCCAACCCCACCCCCACCCTGCAGAGATGGACAGGCATTGGGGTGTGCTTTTGGGTTGCTGCCCATAACGCTCATGCCATTTCACCTCACCCTGTCTTGCAGACACCGGCAAGTGTTGAGGTGTACCTTGGGGTGTTTAGCTATACAGTCACCCCATTCCATTGGGAAATACGCTGAAATGATTGCAGTATAGGAGAATGGGGTGAAATTTGGGGCCAAAGAGTCCAAGGCACACCTCGATGCCTGTCACTGGCTGCAGGGTGGGGGTGGGGTGGAATGGCATGAGCATTACAGTTGGCAATCCAAAGGCACACCCCTGATACCTGTCAGTCTCTACAGGGTGGGATGTTACAGTTAGAAACCCTTACACCCTGGGCGTTTGTTGGTATTTGCACTGCAAATTTTCAACATATCCTTTTTGTGACCACACCTCATGAAAGCATGTGGGACCTCTGCTCATGAGCAGTGCACTGTGAGTTTGTTAATCTGACCTGAACGTTGATTTCCCACAGTGACCGTGCCCTTCTGCGCCAGATGTGTGAAAACATCGTTTGGGCAGTATGTGAAAAATGACAGTTGTACCATTCAGAGGGCGGTATGAAGAGATGTCAATGTTGAAAATCTGGAGTGAAAATATTAAAAATTCTCGAACTTATGCATGTGCATGGAAACTGTGCAATGCACGCTCATAACACAATCATTCTGTGGAATTCTTTCACCAAATTTTCAACATAGGCACTTTGGGACCACTGCTCATGAACAGTGTCACTATGACTTTCTTAATCTGTCCTGAACGTTGATTTCCCACAGCGACTGCACCATTGTGTGCCAGATGTGCAAAACCATATTTCGGGCAGGATGTGAAAAATGACAGCTGTACTGTTCATAAGGAGGTGTGCAAAAATGGCAATGTTGAAAATCTGGAGTGAAAATATTACAAATTCTCGAAGTTACGAGTGTGCGTGGAAATTGTGCAATGCATGCTCGTAACATAGTCATTTTGTGGAATTTTATCACCAAATTTTCAACACAGGCATTTTGGGACATCTGCTCATGAAGAGCATCACTGTGATTTTCTTAATCTGTCCCGAACATTGATTTCCCACAGCGACCGTGTCATTGTGTGCCAGATGTGCGAAAACACATTTCAGGCAGGATGTGAAAAATGACAGCTGTACTGTTCATAAGGAGGTGTGAAAAAATGACAATGTTGAAAATCTGGAGTGAAAATATTACAAATTCTCGAAGTTATGAGTTTGCGTGGAAACTGTGCTACTCACGCTCATAAAACAGACATTTTTTTGAAATTTTTCACTAAATTTGCAACATAGGCTTTTTGGGAGCCAACCTCATGAACAGTGACACTGTCATTTTGGTAATCAGTCCCGAAAGGTGATTCCGCAGTGACCACAAAATCACTTTTCAGGACCGAATAATGACATGACAGTGACTGAATTCATCAGGTGGGGTCCCATGAACCCCATGTTGAAAATTTAGTGCCAAAATTTTCAAAACCGACTGAGATATCCACCTAAGTTGAAAAAAACAAACATTTATGCCATTATACAGCTTACTGGCATTTCTTCAGTTTGCGGCTGGCTCTGAAGAGTGCAGACGTGTTCCTACTCCACCGAAGATCATTGCGCCAGGCTTCAGAGGTAAGTATGGGGTGGGGGTGGGGAGGTGGGGTGCAAAGAGGGGTGTGGGTTGGGGAAGGGCATCGGAGACAATGTGGGATGGTTTTCTGTTTTCACAGGAAAAACAACATCAAAAAGACATCGCGGGATGGTTTTTGGTGTTACAGGGACAATTGACACACTGAGGTGGGCTCCCAGCATGCCACCTGGGTGTTTGTTGGAGGGGGAAACTGGAGCCAACGGGGATTGGGCACCCTGTTGGCACAGAAAATGTGTCAGTGTTTCGGAAGCACATGAGCCTGGGGGAATTGGGCACCCCCCTCAGCACGCTACTGTTACACAGGGGAACATTATGCTGATGGAGATTGGGCTCCCCTCTCAGCAAATGAACTGGGAAGGGGGCATGCCAACAGAGGGATTGAGCACCCCTGACATTGTCTTTCATGGGGACTGTGAGAGGCAGATGGCAACAGCTGCCGCCATGTTTATTTAAATGTTACACCACACAAGGCACCGCCCTGCAATGATGGGTCACTCCCTCATTGCAGTGGCCAAATCATTTAAAGCTGGTGGCACGCTTGCAAAACTAGTATCACCAGCAGTGTGGGCTCACATTGGTGACACACGGCCAAGCCCGCAAAAGCAGTGGTGGCATTGGCCGCAACGATGCTGCACCTCCACAACCTGCTTCTCTCCTAAGCTGCCACAACATGTTTCTTGCCCATGCGCGCAAGCAAACATAAAAAGAAAAAACAAATGAAAATGTTACACTGTAAAAAAGTAAAAACTAATTAAAAAGACAGGTTGGTGTGGGTCTCAAAAGCCTAGTCGATCACCCACCACAACTTAAGCTATCACTGTACAACTCCTTCAGGCCACTTCCCCAGCTGTGGATCATTGAGCACCACTGACCCAACTCTGAGGCTTAAATGGGGGCTGAGTTACTCGAGCAAGTTCACTGATGCTGAATGTTGGCTATTACTGTTTCTCACTAGGTTCAGGGTCTCAAAATAGATACTTCTACCCACTCTTGTCTGTTTCTGTTCCAGCAATGGAGTGAGATGTGTGTTGTGGGACAAGTGTTTTTTACAACTCATGGGGACTCTGTAAACAGCTGTTCTATCAGAATCTCTCTACATTGCATATAGTTTTTGTGCCATGACACATCACTCCATAAGTCTTCAGCGACTCAGCTGATCGTGTGCACACAGCTCAGTAAAACACTTAAGATCCACGGTTTGAAGGCATTTTCATGTTGAGAGCATTCTTGCTTCTAGATTTTCATGTTTTTTTGTCATTACAGAAACATAAATTTGCTTTAAGGGAGGAAACAAACGATGCACTGGTAGTCAAGGCTGAACTAATGCACAGCATCTAGCTGTGTGGAAGAACAGAACACATGTCTGAGACCATAAATTAGAAGCTGGAGTGTCCCTTGTGTCTTCCTAGAAATAAACTTTAGATGTGGCTCCAAAAGGAATCCTGGAGCAGCATGTGATGATCTGCATCTCAGCATCTGATTTCAGGAAAAACAGCATAACAAGTTATATTTCATCTGTAAATAAATACTGCTTTTTAAGTGTGATTACTGGAGTCACATATTTCATATTGAAGATGACATTGAACTGAGAATAGCCTGTATAAAATTTGCTGAAAGGCTCATGTTGTTTTTGTCAGGAAGCTATGGGTGATGTCAGGCCTCTCTGAATGGATTAATGTATTAATAAACCTTTCTTGAAGCGCTACTGTTCCAGTAATTAGTCATGCTGGGGGATGACCAAGTACTGGGGGATGACCAAGTACTTGTGACAGGTATCACTTGATGCACCAGTGACCTAGGTTTGCCCACCTAGTCTGGGCTGCCAGTGTGGGTGGGCTAGGAGAAGACAACCAAGCATCCCACTGGTTGTTCTCCTTCTCTGGGGAGGGTGGCCATTAGCTCCCACCGTGATGGTGTCACTTGGGTGACCTCAGGAGACAGCAGTGCAGCAGAGAGTGCACGAGGGAGGATAAGACCCCTTATCTGGTGCATCGAACTTGCTAACTCACAGGGATCTCTAACGCATTTGCAGGGGAGTGGTCTTGGTGGGAAAGCAAGCAGAAAAATGTTGGGTCCCTTAGTCTCACTTCACATGTTTTGTGGTGTAAGCCCTGCACCATCTTTGTTGCCCTTCTCTGGATAGTCTCCACCTTATCTATGTCCTTGCACAGGTGTGGTCTCCAGAACTGCAGGCAATACTCCAGGTGAGGCCTTACCAATGTTTTATACAATGGCATCACCACCTCCAGCTTCCTGCTAGTGATACCCCTGCCTATGCACCCCAGCATGCCACTGGCCCTCCCTGCCGCCTTCAGGGCTGGCGTTAGGCACCCGTGAACCCCGCGGCCGCGGGAGGCCCCCGCCAACCCCCCACATGTAAGGACAAAGAAGTGACTCTTCCCAAATCCCTGCTGCACTCCCAAGTCCCACATATGAAAAAAATATACACACAAAACGTTCATTTTTAAATTGAAAAGCAGCAGCCCAGCACAGCATTACATACCTTCCAATCCTTTCCTTCATTTATATGTTTTTTTGTATTTGTCCGGTCCTATAATGTACAGCCTTGCTAGGTCACCATTTATGCTGCCTGGCCGCCACTGGGGCCTCCGACCGCCTGCCCGCCCACCTGATTTCCTTTCCCTGACCCTAGGCATAGACTAGTCTGGCAAGTAGTTTGTAGGGAACCGACCAGCCGCAAGGTCACTCCACCGCATGGCCCGCACGCATCTGCAAACACTCATAAAGAAGTTAGGGGCCCCGCCAATCTTTCTCACTCAGGCTGCCCACTTGTGCACATCCACACTGTCCCACTGAGACTGCAACAAGGATGTTTGCTTCCACACGGTCCCCTATTGTACTGCACATCATGGTGATGTGGAGGTGCTGTTGGAGCCAATCACAGTGCTCTACTCAGTCCCTTGCTGTTTTTGCACCTCCTCCCCCTCGGACCTGAAACGTTTGGTCCCCACTCAGGTCCAGTCCCATAAAGATCCCTCCGGCGCTCTTGGAACTATTCAGCCGAGGGAATCCTGTTGTTGAGTTGGCGAGTTGCTAACTTGGAGCTGAGCCTGGAGGACAGCGTTGAGAGAGAGAAGACCAGAGACCACACTCTGAAGCCAACTACCCGGTTCCTGATCTTGGAAGAGCTGGATATCCCTTCTAATTCGGTCTACAGATATCCTCCTAAATCCAGTAAGTCCCAATTCTAATTTAGTTTTCTTATTAGCACATGGAATGAATGCAGTGTGACCTGGACTAGAGGACCCCCACGCAGAAAGATGGCGATTGAATAATCTAGTGTAACATGAACATACAAAAAGTAAAGTTTGTTGTAAGTCTCGGATTTCTGACGGTTGTGCCAAGTTATAAAAGCAGCAGGCTGTTATGTCCCCCGACCCCCAAATAATGTTCCAGTGAAGAAAGGTTTTGGAGGCACAGGAACTCTGATAATAATTGTGTAAGGGGAGAGTAGATTCCTCTGGGGTCCAAGCCAGTTTAGGTAACGCTGGAGTTTGGGTAAATGTTATCTTGGGCTTTGAAAACATGAGTGACAGGAGCCGTCCTTTTTACAAATTGCAAAGAATTCCACTTCTCACTTGCATGTTAACCTGTATCTTTTTTTGTTATACCAGAAATAAATCTGACTTCATTGAGGGAGTACTGGTTGCAGGGAGGGTGGTGGTCTGACTGCCTGGTTTGTGGATAGTTTTTTTTATGTCCAATAGTCTCGTTTTTAGGCAGAGCTGGCCTCATCCTTGTTCCCCCTTCAGTGTGGTGGGGTCTGTGGAAAGACGGAGGGGGGGCAAGGCAGTATTCCCACTGATCACTGTTGAGGCAATTTTATGTGGCTACTTGTGAAAATGATTCTCCAGGTTACGCTGCACAGGCTGTTCATCAAAGCACATTATTACCATGTCCTGAATTGTGGGTCATACACTGAACCTGCACTCCCAAAAGGCAATGCAAACTTAATTTATAAAGCCCCGCGTCCCTGTGGCTCAGAGCTCTGTACATTAAGGATTATCTGTGATAACAGGATGCACAAGCTACTGGCGGTATGCTTATCTGAGGGGGTGAGCATTTAAAAAAGAGTGCTCCACCAAGGTGCATTTACAGTCCTTCAGCAGTCTGGGACTCGAGTTGAAAATCTGCTGGTTTCGGTTTTTTATGATTTTGCACTCTGCCCTCATCTCTCTCCACCCCAGACAGGCTTGCTGCATACTGTTCATTGTAATGAGTGTTTTATTATGTAAGCCTAATACATGAACAAAGCGAACAGTTCTGTGATAAGGTGATCTGGAATATTTGTGAAGCATTTAGAATGGCTGGTACATATGTGGTCTGTGCTAGGCCTGTCAGGACGCTAGCTTAGAGTGAAGTATGCACTGGCATATACCTTATGAAATTTAAATACTATGTAGAAAGATTACTGGGGGGGGCCCCGCCCCGTCTGTGGAGCCCCAGTCATAGAGTTTGCTGGAGGCCCCCAAAGTCCTAAAACCGGCCCTGGCCGCCTTTGTACACTGCTCTGATACCTTAAGGTCAGCAGAGATGATAATCCCTAGATCCCTTTCCTCTTTGGTGACAGTCAGCTCCCCCCCCCCAATGTAATCTCATGGAGGCTTACAGGATAATTTGTGGTGGGTTCAGAGGGACTGCTGCTGGTTTCTGGAACAGAGGAGGACGTTGTGAAATGTACAAAAGTCAGTGCCTAGCCACTCATAGTTATTACAATGTTGTTCACTTGGGTAGCCCTATCAGATGTGGCATCTCGTCTTTGTAAGGGTCCCAGGATAGTAGCCAATCAAAATGATACACAAAATAACACAATTAAAGAGCCGGTGACAGCTCTGGGAAAACTGAGAAAACATAAAAGTTACATTTAAGTCTGCTTACATTTCATGTTTTTCCATATTTATTGACTCACTCCTTTCTCTATTACTAAACGCAGCTGCTAAAAAATAGGATTCCTATCTGGCCTAGTGGTGCAGTGGGCTATGACTCCAAACACCTGGCCTCCTGCCGTGCCAGTGACCTGTGTTTGGGAACGAGCACTGGTTGCGGGGGGTCGGCTGAGGGGGGGTTGGGAAAGGATTGAGCGGCCGTCTGGCAGCTCTCCTCTCCCAGATTGGTGTGCTTGGTTGTCTTGGCTCTTGGCTGCCACCAGGTGGAGGCCTGGTGGTAGCCCGTGGGAGCTCTGAGTGGTAGACATCAGTCAGGGGAGGGGGAGGGAGAGGGAGCCATGGTTTTGGGATGCATGTGCAGCTCCATGCGCATGCACTACCCGAGTATACCACAGCTGAGGGCAGGAGCAGGAGCAGGAGCAGGAGAAAACTGGTGGAAAATGGATGGCATGATGGGGATGAATAAGGCCGTCTGCTGCATCTCCACCCACTGCATCACCGGAACAACCTTTCGACAGCACTGGACTGGGACATGGGGCAGTGGGGAGGATAGACCTGCTCTTCCAGACCCTGCCATGGGGAGAAATCAATGGGGGTATCAGCCACACAGGTAAGCCTGGGGTGATGAGGGATGGTGAGGTATGGTGGAGACAGGGTGGATTGGAGCCAAGCCCTGTGGTGGCCTCAGAAGGATAAATAGTTGATTTAAAAAAAAACACATAGGATCCTAAACAAAAAAGAGAGAGGCCTCTTGACACTTTTAGATGAAATAAAAAGGTCTAGCATTAGAAGGCTTGAGGGAATTTAAGGGGAAGGAAGAACCGCAGGGCAGAAAGGGAATAGCGTGGGTAGGGTAAAACCTTGAAAGGCTGAGTACTTACTTAACCATCATTTTGCTTGCCTCCCATGACATGCAGATGCAGACATTGTTTACTGGTGGGCCATTGGCAGGGGTAAGTACCCACCAGTCATTTGCTTGGATCCTGCTGAATACATGCATGGAAACTAGAAGTACGTAGCCCAGGGAGGTGACTGCATGCTGCATGAGTTCTTGCATGACTAAATGTAGGGGGGGAAGGGGAAGGAAGGTAATAGACTTTATAATATGATTCATTTTGCAAAGCTGGGAGAGGCATACACATATGTCAAGTCTTATGATAATGGCATTAAGAGTTGAAAGTTGTGATTCCAGAACTTATAAAGAACTGTTAAAACCAAGACAGAAATAGAGACTCTATACGCTTTCTGGATGGACTGGTAAATGAAATTTCAGCTCAAGCTGGCTGTAGCAGTGTAATTCATAATCAGCTGGAAACTGTATGAAGACGTCTTTCTAGGCATTAGTTCCACCACTTCAGAGCACTGACGGCAGTGCGCCTGGTCATTACGGCATCAAGTGGGAAAGTAGCCATCCTCGCTTTTTGCTGGGGGCTCTGCCCCATCCCCATTTCTAAGGATACTAACTCCAGGGGAGGGCGGACCTTGGGAAGGGGGCGGCGAATCCGGCATTTGGCGCCGTAATGACTCAGCGCTGTAATGCCGGCGCCGTAATGGCCAGAAGGACTAGAGGGATCCACAGCTACTGCAAGAAATTCTCCCTTATGCTGTTATAGAAACAGAGACTTTGATGGAAGATAAGGACCGCTTGGCCCACCCACTCTGCCCATTTTTCCCTACCTACAGTATCTCTGTAGATCCTACTTGATCTCCAGCCCCCCTTTTCACTAGGATTCCCTTATGCCTATCTCATGCATTCTTGAACCTCACCACTGTTTGTGCCCCCAATACCTCCACTGGAAGGCTGTTCCAGGAATCCACCACTCTTTCTGTGAAGAAGTACTTCCTCACATCTCTCCTGAATCTACCCCTTTCCGGCTTCACACCATGTCCCCTTGTTCTTGAGCACCTTTTTTGTTCTGGAAAAGACCTCCTGTACCTTACCTAATTCCTTGCGGTATTTAAAGGTCTCTATCATATCCCCCTTCTCCCTCCTCTCATCCAGGGTGTAAATATTGAGGTCCGTTTGTCTCTCCTCATACTCATAGGCCCGGATATTCAAACTGCGCCAGGCTGTGGCGCAAGCCTGGGCGCAGCTCAACTTGGCTGCACAGGGGTGTGGCCTGGGCGATATTCAACGGAGCTGCGCTATGGCTCAGCAGCTTTGAATATCGTGCCCTGGCCACCCCCACTGTGCATGGCGCAGTGGCACTGCGCCAGCGCAAGGGGCCAGAGTGGAGCATGGAGATGCGCTAGCGCAAGTGCCATTGCGGCATTAACAGCACCTGCAATATTCAAAAGGGGACATGCAAATGGGGCCATAATTTATGCAAGGTGCACATGGGGCCATTTGCATGTCATTATGGCTCCATTTGCATCCCATTAGCATGCAGGTGCGCCGATCCTCGATGACTTGCGCCTGGCGCCCTGCCAGGCAGCAGCCATCAGGGACCAATGCCCCCTGCAGCCCAATCGCAGGCATTTGTCTAAAAAATGAAATCCTCATCTAATATCCCTGGTGGTCCAGTGGACCGCTATGTGCTGATCGCGGGCATGTGTAATAATACAAAAGACATCCTCGTCCAATATCCCTGGTGGTCCAGTGGACCGCACTCTGCCTGATCGCGGGCATCTGTAAAACAAAAAAAATGTCCTATTACCCTGGTGGTCTAGGGCACCCTCCCCACCCACCCACTGAGCCCCACCGCTCCGCCTCCCCTGGTCAGCCGGGGGTGGTAGCACCCACCCACCTGCCGCCCCGCTGCCCGCCAACTGACAGCTTGGTAGGGCTGCACGGCCATTGGTTCACGGCGCGAGCCAATGGGCATGCAGCCCATACAGATTACCACAGTCCAGATATGTTCACATGTCTGGACTGTGTAGTATGGTACAGGCTGCACGCCCATTGGCTCATGCTGTGGACCAATGGGCGACAGCCCTACCGACGGTGTCAGTTGGCGGGCAGCAGGGCAGCAAGCGGGTGAGCTGCCGCCGCCACTGACTGGGGAGAGCGGGCGTGGGGGCTTTTCCAGGACTGGTGGTTAGTACCACATCACCAGGTTGATTAAAAAGTTGTTTTTTATAACAAATGCCCGTGATCGGGCTGCGAGCAGTCCACTGGACCACCAGGGATATAGGACTTTTATTCTACTTCAAATGCCCGTGATTGGGCTGCGAGCAGTCTGCTGGATCACCATGGAGAGAGTTCACTATTTTTAAATATACTTATTCCCGCGATTGGGCTGCAAGCGGTCCACTGGACCATCAGGGAGAGAGTTAACTATTTTTAGATATACTTATGCCCACGATCAGGCTGCAAACGGTCCACTGGACCACCAGAGATATTGGACATGTTCTGCACTATACACATGCCCACGATCGGGCATTGGGGCTCTTTGCAGCGCTGTACAGGGGGCGTCGGTCCCTGATGGCTACTGCCTGGCAGGGCGCCAGGCACAAGTTGCTGGGGACCGGTGCACCTGCATGCAGATGGGGCCATAATGACATGCAAATGGCCCCATTTGCGCCTTGCATACATTATGGCCCCATTTGCGCCTTGCATACATTATGGCCCCATTTGCATGTGCACTTTTGAATATCGCGGTTGCTGCGCCTTAGTGCAATGGAATCTGCGCTAGCGCATCCCCGGCTCCACTTGTGCTGGTGCAGTGCCACTGCACCATGTGCACTGCGGGTGGCCAGGGTGCGATATTCAATGTTGCTGTGCCATGGCGCAGCTCTGTTGAATATCACCCTGTCAATGCCCCTGCACAGCCCAGTTGCGCTGTGCCCAAGCTTGCGCTACAGCCTGGCGCAGTCTGAATATCCGGCCCCCGCTGTATATATTCATCTCTCTCTCTCTCGCCTTTGTAGCATTGTGTATATTTTGATGTATATATTGTTCTTACCTACTATGTTTAAATCATGTATTTACAATGTTTCATGCTGTGTACCTTTTGTCCTGGGTTACCCCTGAAAAAGGGACTGTATTGTCTCAGTGGGCTCACCCAGTTACCAAAATTCAAATAAAAAAGAATAATATAAATAAATTTAAAGATGGGTACCATGTTACATAAAGGAATATTAGGCCAGGTACCTCAAACAGTCCTATCATTCTTTCCCAGAGCTATGAATTCGCAAGGGACTAGATCCCAGAGTAAATATGTGTATAAAATTCCTTTTTTTTTAAAAAGTGATTGGGCAAAAGTCAGTATTATATAATGCAACTAGATTTTATAACTCTATAGCCAATGCAATTGCCAACTGTACAAAGATTAGAAAATTCAATACTAAACTTAAACATTGCTTGTTGTTAAGGAATGAATGTTCGTGCACTTAATGTTTGTTGTTTGTTTCTCTAACATTGACATAATTTTTATACTGTGTTTTTTGAGTCTGTACTGTATTGTACTGTATTCATGTTATATGGCTTTTTATTAAAACTTGTTGCTTGTGAAAACGGGCAAAATTACTCATCAGCTAACAATTATAAAAAATAAAAATGAAATGGGCACCTCCAGAGTCAGTGTTATGTTTGGCATCACCTGGGGTGGTCTCCCTGGTGTTGCAGAAGCAAAATGGGCAGGGTGGGGGTTAGGAACCAGCATGGGGGGATTAGACGCCCCTGTGCCAGAATATTAACATGCGTAGGTTGGGCTTGGGTGTGTGTGTGTGTGGGGTGGTGGGTGCTGAGTGGGATGGTCGAGTTGGGGAGAGTAATTTTGCAGGGTGTATTTAACATAATAAACTACGTGGGATGGTTTTCTTTATTTCAGGTGGCGACACTGGGGTTTAGGCACACCCAGTGTCGGTGTTATGTTTAGCAACACTGGGGTGGACTTTCTGGTGTCACCGAATCAAACGGGCAGGGTGGGGGGACAGCAGTCGCCATGGGAGATAGGGCACCCCTGTATCGGAATATTAACTTGTGTGGGTTGGTTTTTGAGGAGAGTTACGGCAGTGGCAGCAAAAACATTGATGGACAGTTTTTTTCTTTTACAGGGTATGGTTAAAAAAAACCTACGAGGGACAGTTTTCAACAGACTGATCATGACAGATCAGCTGTGCTTGGTGGGCGGCACTATGTAGATGAAGGGAAAGAACTACCCTATGATTGGGTCATCTCTCGCTTTGAATTACACAAAGTCTCCACCCAGCAAGCCAGAACAGTGTCATGATCAGCCTGGCTGATGATTGGTGTGACACTGACAAACCCCTTGCAGACCACTCTGCAGTAGGCTGACAGTGTCACACCCCTCAAAAGCTACTCTCCTAACAAAATGTTCACTGTGTGTGCACACACGGCAGACATAACAAGATGCAGAAGCATGGTACTAGCAACAAAGGGACAGTGCAATGAATCAAGGTATTGCCAACAATGTGTGCAGCAACATTTAGTAAGCTACACTGGCCAAACAAAATAGAAACATAACAGTGCAAGCAATCGGTCCAGCAACAACAATATATGCAAAAGCAGTAATAAGTTACATTGCCGTAACAAAATATTGGTATAGCTAGGAAAAATAAAATTTGTAAGCCAGAACCCATTGGTGCCTCTTTGCTGCTTACCTTCCCCATTGTAGACATGTCCATATTTGTCACCCAGACCCCTCGGATGCACCATACTGTACTTCAGAACTACACAGTAAGAGCAAAAAATGCAGCAGTACTAGGTTTTATGCATTTAATATTATTTTTTATTAAACTAGAGCACAACAATCACTTTATAATACCAGCTGGGGTGGATATCAGATAGTAGGAGTAATGGAAACCAATGGTAAGATCCCAGAATGCTGCTCTCCTCCAATCATCTTGTAAGCCATGGCTTTCTTGGTGTCTGCATTCCCATAGCCATGAAATAGCCAAAGAGGGGCACCAACCATGTGCATGAGCCTGACAGAAGCAGGAAGAACTTCAGCAATTTGCGGAAGTATGACTGATTAAGAGCAGTCCACACAGAGGAGGGCAGTGAGTGCCAGATTTTTGGGACATGGTAGGCAAAACCATTCCAGCCAAGGTTCTTGGCACATCTATATACTGCAGCAAGAGAATATGTGGATTCAGTAGATCGCAGACAATAGGACGTGACAGAGTATTCAAGGTTTGCCAGGGTGACAGGAAAACGTTAATGTTGCCATTGAAAGTAAAATTCCTCAATTACTGCATTAAAAATGACATGGAGAAAAATGCAGTTTTATTTTTCAACATTTTCTGTCAACAAAGTGAAAAGTTACAAAACACACTAACAGAGCAATGTTCTACATTACATTTTTTTAAAATAAAGTTATAATATCTAAAGAGACTATTTGGGGGCTACAATGTAAGGTGCAGGAGCAGCATTACATCTGCTGACAAAATACACATTGAACATAATTATTCTGTGGGCAGCCTGTTCTTTTGGAGACCAAGTACGAATGTTCTGAATCACACCACATCGATATTTGAGTGATACTACAAAGGCCATGTGCAAACAGAAGGCTAGCTTATGGTTTGAAGTTTGGTTATAGGGTTTGAGATGTTGCCTTGGTCTGCAGGACGACTTTTTGTTTTATCATTTTTGACTGGGAAAGGCCCACTGAGCTGAAGCTTGTTTCCAGGTACATCCCGGGGTCAAAGGGAGGTTAAGTGACCTGCGCAGGTTCACACACTATGCGAGTGGAGGCTGTGGGACTCAAACCCAAGTCTGCTGGGTGTACCACATTCTTTCACAGCTTGATGCTCTAACCTCTAGGTCATACTGCCAGCCCTAACTACTACATACTGCTATGTATTTGAGCAGGGAATCGAACCTATAGATGAACTTACTACAGTAGGTCAGTGTTTGCACAGTCAGTAGGCAGGGAGTGCGGTCTAGTGGCTAGAGCAATTGTTTGGGAGCCCAGAGCCCAAGTTCAAGTCCCACCACAGCCACTGATACATCGTATAAACTTAAATTATTTAGCCTCTCTTTGCGTTAGTGCTCCCCGCTGTAGAGTTGGGTAGAAGCAAGACCCCTCCCAAGAGGTAGAGCAATGAACTGTGAATGAGCGTGGTACATCCAGCAGATCTGGGTTTGATACCCACAACCTTTAGTTGTAAGTTGTGTGACCTTCAGCAAGACACATAACCTCCCTGTGCTCCTGGAATGCACCTGGAAATGAGCTTCAGATCACTGTGTCGTTCATGGCAAACAATTGTAATAAATAACTACATACATGCATAAATAAATGAGATGTTACATCTCTTTTGGGCTATCCTGGGTAAAGAGATAAAAAATAAACAGAATAATAGGGGTATGCACTATAGAGTGGTTGATAACAGATCAACAGGCACTATACAGTCACTCTAATTAAAATTGCCTAACGTACTACAAGTAGATGTAGCCTGTGGTTTCAGGGATAATACAAGGTCTTTGTTACCTGATGTTTACAGCACATGGGTGTCCTTTTAAGTACTTTAGAAAGCAGCATGGTCCAGTCGTTCGAGTGCAAAACTGTAAACCAGGGGATCACAGGTCAAATTCTGCCAGAGCCCCTGGCTCACACTGTGACCCTGAGTAATTCATCTGACCTACCTCTGCTTGAGTACAAAACTGTAAACCAGGGGATCACTGGTCAAATCCCACCAGATTCCTTGGCTCCCACTGTGCCCCTAAGCTAGTCACCTGACCTACCTGTGCTTCGGTCCTCCAGCAGCAAAACTGGGTGGAAGTAGGACCCCCTCCCGTGAAAATGCCACGCTGCTCCTTATCTGAAAAGAACAAGATATACCTGCACTCCAACTCCAAAATTCACAATGTTCTATAAATGAGTCATACCTGGCAATAAATTATTTTTATTGCTGGCCTGGCAAAGGGCCACCTGATCAAACCACCAGGGCACTAGGACAGTTGGTTGTTGTATGTGACTGCTTTCGCAATATTGCCCAATGTTGTCCTTTTGATTTGTATATAGATTTCAGACAACAGCCATTGATCAACAGATCTGACTTTCATTTATGAAACGTTGTGAACTTTGGAGCCGGAGAACACGTATGTCTTGTTGTTTTTTTGCCTAGCATTGAGGGACTGGCTATCCCCGTATCTGGCTATCCTGGCAATCCCAAATGCGACCCAATTGACTCCAGGATTCTCCGGCTAACCCTGGATGTTATGCTAGCCCCTCTTACTAACCTGTTAAACCGGTCCCTTTGTCTTGGTCAGTTCCCAAGCGCCTGGAAATCAGCTGAAATCACCCCAATTCATAAGAATGGAGATTGCACAATACCAAATAACTACAGGCCAATCTCTATCCTCCCCCTCTCGTTAAAAGCCCTGGAAAAAATAGTCTCCATCCAACTCATGGAATACCTCACCAAATACAACATACTGTGTCCAGAGCAGCATGGCTTCCACCCTGGACACAGCACTACATCGGCCCTACTGGAGTTCTCACAATACATACACTCTGCACTTGACTCGGGTGTCATTACCGGGGCAGTGTTCATAGACCTGTTCATAGACCTGTCTAAGGCCTTTGACACTGTGTGTCACCCCCTCCTGCTCGACTCCCTCCATAATTTGGGGTTCTCATCAGGCCCCCTTGCCTGGTTCTCTAGTTACCTCCATGACAAATCCCAATGGGTCAAAATGGTACCCTATCAACTGCGCTACCTGTTCACTCCGGTGTCCCCCAGGGGTCCATCCTGGGCCCTACTCTGTTCAGTCTCTTTCTCAACACTCTTCCCAGTACCTGCTCAGGCAAAATGCTCTTATATGCCAACAATGCGGTCCTTGTCGCCTCCCACCCGGACCCTACCACCATCCAGGACTCCCTTCAGATCGTTTTCAGTCAAGCTGAAAAATGGTTCCATGACCACTGCCTGGTCCTGAACCTCAAAAAACTAAATCCATGCTCTTCGCCCACCATCAGAGCATCACCAGTAATGCCCCCCTATACATCCTTCCCAGCACCAAACACCCCACTGAGCAAGTTATAGCATACAAATACCTGGGCATCACCTTCGACTCAGCACTCACCTTCCACGCCCACCTCAAACCCTGTCCACTGCAGTAAACACCCGGATTGGTCTCCTATACTGGCACAGAGACTGTCTCCCTCAGGCTGCCCTCCAGCTGGCTATCACTGCCTCTATCCTGTCCTTGGTTGACTACAGGCTTCCTATCTATGCTGCGGCTGACAACACTGCCCTCTCTAATGCCCAGACCTCAATAAACAAGGCGTGTAGGCTCCTGACAGGTGCCCGTAGCAGAACTCACACATGCCAACTCTACTACTCCTCCTCAAATCTACTCTCCTTCGAGGAGCGCCTGCACTACCACACCTGTATACTGGCCAAAAAAAAACACTTCTTGGGCTCTCCCTTCCTGGGGTTACCGCATCCCTAAAACCAGCCTCCCAGATGGTGGCCACCTGAAATGCAGCCAAGGCCACCTTCCAGGTTCTGAGAGCTAGGACCTTGCTCGGCCAAAGGTCCTTCTATTACAGAGCACCCTCCTGGTTTAACTCTCTCCCCCCTCATATCACCAGCATCCCAAAAATAGGCCCCTTTAAAACTGCCCTCCGGAAACACCTCATGGACACTTGGATCTGTAGGTGCCCCTAACTGTCCTAGAGACTGCACTCTTTCCATCTCTTTGTATCTGACAATGTCCTCTTGGACTGCCTCCCCCCCCAAGGCCATGGTCCTCACCTTCCCCAGGTACCTGCTCCATAGATACACTAGAGCAGGCCTATTATACTGTCTTAAGAATGTTTGGTCGAATCTGTAATTAATTGCAAACCTATTTTCTTCTATGTAATATCTAGAACTGCTGTATATATTACCTCTACTGTACCGCACTTGTATTGTCCTCTTTGTCTTTCACTGTCATGTGTTGTCTACTCTCTCTGCAACGAGGTGCCTTTGTAAATGAGTCTCTGACTCAAAGGTTGTAAATCCAATTTATAAAATAAATTAAAAAAAAAATAAAATAAAAAGTATCTGCACGCTAGACCTGTACCATGCAGCGCCAACTTCTGTTTCTGCTTCTTATTTGGATTGTTCTCCTGGGTGAACAAATTTCTTGCATCATGCAAGTTGAAGAATGGGCAGACTAATAGATGACTGAAAAACTGGTGTTTGGACTTTGGGGTGACACATGCCAAGCAACCCAGGAGTTCAAAATCTGGGTGCTGAAAGGTCAAGGTGTTCCAGTTCTGAACTCTCTGCATAGTGCACATGTATAATGAAACCCAGTGCCCATGCTCTGCATACACAATCACGCATGTGCATTTGTATAACAAATAGGCTGGTGTCCCAAGTTCAATGCTTGGTTTCTAGAACCAAAGCAGAACTTCCCCAGTTCGGGGATGTTTGAGAGTCCTCTCTGTCTGAACCCACGCACAAACCAACCTCTGAGTCACATAACTCAAACAGACTGCAAATTTTCTCAAAATATCACCTCAAGGTACAAAGGCCACCATCTGACCTATAGATAACAATCACTTTGACGCAACTGCAGTTCTTGGGTCACAAATATGGTGGCCTGGTGTTATCTATAGTCATGGGAGGTGCAGGGATGGAGCCCTCACTAAACTCTAGGGAAACAAATCTGCCTGCCATATTGTCTGCCCCAAATGCTGCAGTCCTTCCATCGCTGTATTTATGCAGCACCTTTTCTTCCCAGAACTCACCCCAGTCTATCACTGAGGTGCAGCCATCTGTGGGGGGAAATATCGTAGCCATTCTGTGCCATAACACTACACAACAGCTCTCCAGTTCTCTGTGCTTCAGTGCAAACTGACTGTCACTGAACCAGGTTAAGCTGTTGGCAGATTAGTGAATGGGAAATTTGACCTGGACTCTGGGGAAATTCCTGTACTCTTTCTGAGAACTGCCATGGGATGTTTAACATCTACCTGAACAACCTCCAGAACAGGTAGATGGGACCTCAATTGAACATCTAATCCGAAAGACGGCACCTCACAGTAGAACAGAGTCCCCTAAGACCATGCTAGGGCATTGGTATAATTACTTATAACCAAGGGGAGAGTGCCCCCTGCAGAGCTATCAGCACCCCTTCCTACAGCATCTGATGTTCGTTGGAGATTTCCTATCTGGCTACTGACCAGGCGTGACCCAGACAATCCAGCCACAATGTATAAGAGTGTTGAATCTCTGAAACTTGGGTTGGATCTGTTCCACATGGGAACAACATTACTGGTTACAGCATTTAAGACAGTGGGGAAGAGAAGGTCACAAGGAGCTTATTTTATAGCACAATTAGTATATCTGGGAAGAAAACAAGGATCACTCGGTCTTATGTGACCAGACAATTCCACCACCAGTGAGTTTCTTCTCCATGGTGTCAAGTCTATACCATTTACTGGTACAGTGAACCCCTCTTATATGCACATCCTGTTGGCAGCATCATTTTGTGCATATGAGTGGGCTGTGCATGTATCTAATATGTGTTTATTTAGGAATACTGGCTGGAGGGTAACACACATGGTCATGCATTAAGGCATATAGGGAACAAAATCTTATTTTTACTGAGGCACAGATACAGCACATAGAGTTAAGTACATCAACTAAAACAAGTACAGTGAATAATATTGAATTCAAGTAGTATAGCAACTGTCTTCTCCAGAAGCCTCCTCAGTGTCCCCTCCCAGTGTGCTGCAGTCCCACAAACACACATAAGCTTGTGGGATAACCTCATGCACTACCCCAGTAATAAGCAACACGTACATTTCTTCAGGGGTTCATCATGGGATAATGTTCATTTAGCACCCAAAACCTACCTTCTTTTAAGGTTTCTAGTTGTGTATACAAGTCAGACATGCATGTATCAGGCGTGCATTTATTAGGGCATTTTAACATGGGTGGGTATGTAAAAAAGAGTAAATAGAAAAACCGTGCATATATCTGAGATGTGCATGTATCCAATGTGCATACAAGCAGACTTCATTGTACTGCTTCTCATTAAAGGGACACTGTCAACCACCTTATGCTTCAAAGTATCCCTAGTTTATAAAAACACATTTTGATTGCTCACATTCTGTAGACACTGCTGCTAATTGTTGGTAGTTTGATTCTGATTCCTTTTTTCTTTTAAAAATCAAAAACAGACTGCCCACCCTACTGGTGTTACCACACAAAAACCTGTTTGTATATATTCCACGATCAACTCCCACTGCAACTTTTCTGGACTTAGGAACACCCCAACACAGTCTAGCCACTCAAGGTGCAGTGGGAGGTGAGGAGACTACTGCAACAAAGTGGCTGTATTGTTGGGGGGGAGGCAAATGTTTAGGAAGGAAGTATGCAATAAGAGTAGCTCAAGGAGCTGAAACAAAACAAGGTTGTGTATAAATACACCATTAGCATGCGTTTCAGTTCTACTAAGATAGGAAGCAGATAAAACAGCCAGCAATATCGACACATTTTAGAGAAGGTAAGCATTCATAAAATGTGGGCTTTGAGCTAGAAATAATATGAAGAAAAGGACTGACATCATCCCTTTAAAGGGAAACAGTGGATACTTCAAAATGGCAGCAGTTACTGAAAAAATGCCCAATTAGGGCTTTTAACATTAAAGTATAATTTTTCAGTCCCCGTTTCATTTTTGATTTACTCTCCAAAGACTTGCAACGATGTCATGTCAGCCGAGCTGCTCACAGCCACCTTGCACACAACAGGCAGACTCACTTGGGTTTGCTAATGAGGCTTACCAACTCTGCCAATGGTTGGTAGCCTCATTAACAAACCCCTACATGCTGAAGCTGCTTGGTGTCTTGTGAGGGCTAAAGCAGCTCAGCCAACATGACGGTTGGTCGGTCTATGGAAATTAAATAAAAATGAAATGGGCACTGAAAATTATACTTCTGCTAAAAGTCCCACTAACATTTTGCAGTAACTGCTGCCATTTTAGCAGTATCCAATGTTTTGCTTTTAAAGGACACTGTCAACCCTTTTTGCATCATACTGTTTCATGTTGGAAACCCACATTTTATGATTACTTACCTTCTCTAAAATTCATTGGTAGTGCTAGCGGTTTAAACTATCTCCTTTCTTGGTAAAACTGAAATGCATGCTGGTGGTGTAATTATACCCAACCTTGTTTTGTTTCCAATCCTTGGTGTAAGCAGTAAGACACAACAGGGTGTGCATGGAACAGATTTTACCACACATCCATGGGTGACGTGAGGCATGAGGCCGCAGGCTGAGTGCCTTCAGCCCCTGGAAGTGCGGTAAAATCTGTTCCATGCACCCCTTGGAGTGTCTTATTGTGCTTATAAAATGGGCTCCTTTTTTAAAAAAAAAGTTTTTACAGTTCGAGCAATCATTTTTACAGGCAGAAAAAAAGATTTGAGTATGTAAATTTACAATAAAATAGCCTTTCGGCCTAACACAAAGTGACATCATTATTTATGTACTGGGCAAAGTTTGTCCTTTGCTGGCATCTGTAGTACTGCTTTTGTTGCCAGCATGTATCTCCTTTCACTGTTGTGAATTTTTGGGAAGGAACTCCAGTATGTAGTATGGAACAGTGGAGAGAGCAGTGTTTTTGTTTGTGAACGGGACCATAGAAACATAGAAACATAGAAGTTGACGGCAGATAAGGACCGCAAGGCCCATCCAGTCTGCCCATTTCTTTTTCTACCTTATAAATGTGCCATCGGCCTTTGCTATGTCAGTGACCTATCTATTCATAGTCATTTGTATTGCTCCCTTATGCCTATCCCATGCCTGTTTGAAGCCCTGCACTGTATTCATAGCCACTACTTCTTGTGGTAAGCATTCCATGCATCTACCTTTCTGTGAAAAGAATTTCCTCACATTCCCCTTAATCGGCCTCCTCTAATCTCATGCTGTGTCCTCTTGTCCTGCTATTTTTCTTATATTTAAACATGTTAGACTCTTTCACCTTGTTTATGCCCTTAAGGTGTTTAAATGTCTCGATCATATCACCTCTCTCCCTCCTTTGCTCAAGGGTATACATATTGAGCTCCGTTAATCTGTCCTCATATGTCTTCTGATGCAGTCCCTGCACCATTTTGGTTGCCCTTCTCTGGACTGCCTCAATTTGGTTAATGTCCTTGTGAAGGTGTGGCCTCCAATACTGCACGCAGTACTCCAGATGGGGCCTAACCAATGTCTTGTACAGAGGGATTATTACCTCCTCTTACGACTTGTGATACCCTACTAATACACCCTAACACCCCCTAGCCTTACCTACTGCTTTAGAGGTCTGCTTGATGATTTCAGGTCATCAGTGATGATGATGCCCAAGTCTCTTTCTTCCTTGTGACTGCTAGCAACCCCTCCCAGCCTATAAGTGGCTTCAGGTTTCTCTTCCCTATGTGCATGATTTTGCACTTCTTTGCATTAAATCCAGTTGCCACTCTTCTGACCATTCTGCTAGTTTATCCAGATCTCTTCTCATTCTGCCCACCCCATCTGGATCATCTACTCTGTTGCAGATCTTGGTGTCATCTGCAAACAGACAAGCCTTACCCTCTAGTCCATCTGCTAGGTCACTAATGAAGATGTTGAATAGGACTGGCCCCAGGACTGATCCCTGAGGTACCCCACTTGTGACTTGCATCTCTTCTGACTGTATACCATTTACCACCACTCTCTGTTTTCTGCCAGTCAACCAGTTTGCCACCCAGTTGACCAACTTCTGACCCACCCGAGCCTACCTAGCTTATTTATCAATCTTCTATGTGGAACAGTGTCAAAAGCTTTGCTGAAGTCAAGGTAGGCGACATCAACTGCTCCCCTTGGTCCACCACTCTGGTTACCCAGTCAAAGAAATCTATGAGATTAGTTTGACAGGACCTTCCTTTGTAAACCCATGCTGTCTTGGATCCTGTGCCCCTATGGATTCCAGGTGTTGCACTATCCTTTCCTTAAGGAGTGCTTCCATAATCTTGCCCACTACTGAGGTAAGACTGACCGGTCTGTAGTTCCCCGCCTCCTCCCTGCTACCACTCTTGTGGGTGGGATCACATGAGCCTTCTCCAGTCTTCTGGGACCTCTCCTGTGCTCAGAGACTCACTAAACAATTCTGCTAATGGCTCTGCTAGTTCCTCCTTTAGCTCCTTAAGTACCCTGGGATGTATGTCATCAGGTCCCATTGCCTTATCCACCCTGAGCTTAGCAAGCTCTTGTAGGACCCTTTCTTTTGTGAAGGGAGTAGTGCTCACCTCCTTTGACCTTTGACAGCATGACAGGATCGGGCAAGGACAGCAGAGGTTGGAGCAATACACACACACACACACACACAGCAGCTGGAGGTCCCATCTCCCCCCCCAACAACAAACTATAATTAAATGAGGAAGAATGACATGGGAAACAGACAGAACAAAAAAGAACAAAAATTTGAGCCAACGTCCCTCCCGTTGCTGTTATGGAGTCAGTTCCCCGATCAGGAGGAGGAAGTTGAACTGTGGTGTGTAACAATAAAAGCAGCATCGATCACGTTTTGGTTCACTGTGGGATAGCCAGAGACTTAGAAGCAGCAGCAGGATTTGGGGAATCACCAAAGCTATGTTAATGGGAAGAGGATTTTTTGTGTGCAGTTGAGTTAGCAGTGTTAGGCTAAGGTTTCAGGTGGGGAGTAGAACGGGCAGGAAGTGGACACACAAAGCGGCAGTTAGGATGTGAGATGTGCAGCCGCATGATCGCTAAATCAGCATTTTCAGTTGGCGCCTTTCTCTGAGTGTTTACAGGAGGTAAAATATGGAGACATCAGTAGGGCTAGCCTTTATTTGCACAAACTCAGTGACTGGCACCAGATTTGCATGATTGTTCGCAGGTCTGGGTGAGTTGTATTAAAGGGGAAAAAATGGTAACGTATGAAAACCTTAACATTCTAATGGCAAAATGATTTTCTTGGTACTGTGGTCCCACTTTTAGGGACTTGTTATTATCCATGCATGAAACAGATGTCATGTATGGTGAACTAGCATTCTGATTGGCTGATATAGCCTACCCATTTTATAACTGCTCTTATTGCTCACTTCCTGAACATTAAGAACACCCCTCAAGTTGTGCATCCACTCATAATGCAATAGTCTTTTCTGCCACCATTGCATTTTGAGTGGCTAGACTGTGTTGGAGGTGTTCCCAAGTCCAGGTAAGATAGAATAGGAGCTGATTAAGGAATGTAAACAAACACATTTTGGTGTGGTAACACCAATATGGCGGGCAGTCTGTTTTCTCACTTTTTTTTTTTTAACAAAAAAGAATCAGAATCAAACTACCAGCCACATCAGCATATTCTACAGAATGTGAACATTCATAAAATATATTTTTTTTAATTAGGGAAATTTTGAGACCTTAAGTGGTTGACAGTGTCCCTTTAAAACAATGGCTACAGCTGTTTCTCATACTGTCATACTAGTGCCACAGCTGCCTGGATAGTAGGGGTCACACACAGTGGATACTTTGGCCAGGATTTTCAAAGTTTTGGATGCAGGACTTGCGGCAGTTGTTCAGTCGCAGCTGCGTCACTGCAAATGCACCAAAATGACTGCATGCAATTTTCATAAAAAAAATGTTCAATCAGTGTTGTCATTCCTCTGAGTCTGTCTGACAGCACCACCCCAGCCCCATCATCGACCTTCTCATGGACCTACCGGTTATCCACCAGCTTACACAGAGCCCACTGGGTGGGTGGCCAGCCATGTTGATCATGCTAGAGCCTGTGGGGGTGCTGGCTAGGAATAGCCTGGCATCTTTTTCCTCTAGTTTTCTCCCTGGGATGGAGCATCGGTACTCATGTGTACCAGCACGTCATGCCCCAGCCTACCCTGTGCTTCTACGTGCACTCCTGCTGCTCTGCTCCCCGGCCTCAGCCAGGTGTCGGCCCCTGCAAAGGGAACTGGTGTCCCCCTTCCCCAAGTAAGGAGAGCTGCCAAGGGGCGCTTGATCCTCCCTCACCCTGCTGGCAGGAGTGTAGCCAGAATATTAACAGAGTGGCTTATGGCTTGTGACAGACACTCAACAAAACTGTACACAAATGTGTACAGTGAGTATGCCTGTCTACACCCTTGCCTGCTGGCACACTGAGTGACCCTCATCCATTCCCGAATCTGGATCGCAAGTGTGGAGGGCAGAAGCGCACCGCTCCTCCACTGGGCTACTTTGATTTTCAAACAGTTTGATGCATTTCCGACACTTTGCTCAGTTTAGTGCAGAAAAAAAAAACATTGCATGCGTCATTTCTTTTAATGCATGCATTATTTTTGATGTGTAACTTATAGCAGTTGTTACATAAACGTAAACCATGTTCTGTGTGGTCTAACAATCACGTCACAAGTAGCGCAATTGTGGCAAAATTGTGACATGATTCTTTGAAAATGCAGAGAATTTTCTTTCTTTGGTCTAGCGTGTTCTGTGCTCCCACATGTTGCATGTCACTCCAGAGGAGTGAATTTATATTTTACCTCCTTTAGAGCAACGAATTGTAGCAGTCAAATTGTCCATTGCTCAAAGCAGTCAAAACATGAACTCACTAGATAATAGTGTGGCCTCAGAGGGGAAAAAAATCCATCCAGAGTAATTAAAGTTCCGTAGCAAATTTGTTTGACTCGGTACTTGTCTGCTGGGAACAGAAATTGAATAAAAACCTGATTCTAATTAGGGAGTCCAGAGCAAGGTAGTTAATTAACAAAATTAGTAAATAATAAATCAAGAGAATGTTTCATCAGTCTTGGTTTAAAAGAGGGGACTCCCTGAAGAGGGCTGATGCTGGTTGAGATGCACATGCCGAGCTGTCCTCGGAGAAAGCTGGAGAAGTAACAGATTTATATTACAGATGACAGCCTTTCAGATCATTTATTCATCAAGAGGAGAGGGGAAAAAAAAAAAAACACCCTGAAGCTCTTCATGGCAGAGTGTTGGGGAGCTAGACGTTTTCGTCTATTTCTGATGCAATCTGGAAATCGCTCAGCCAGTGCTGACCACAAGCAGGTTTTTTTTTTTTCTGTGCAGCTCTTGGACACATGAGTGAGCCGAGTATGTTAGTTCTCAAAACGCAATGCATAAAGAAAGTGTTTGGTTGGTGCTTTTATTCAAGTGAGGTCATATCAAGTACTTAAAAAAGTTTTGTTGTACAAGTTAAAGTGCAGACATGATTGTAGTGCTCCAAAATAGTGCTATAGTAGGATCTTTATTTTTTTATTTGTATTTTTTTGACCAGAAAAAGAACACCAAGGTATGATAGCTTGTTTCCAGGTGTGTGTCAGGGGGGAGTACATGGACCTGTTTCACTGAGAGGAAGAATGTTGACCATAACATTGGGGAGCTCTGATACTCTTCTTCAGTAAGGGCCATGAGATTTCTATCTTCCACCTGGACAGTGACCAGAAATTGGCTGGAGGAAACATGGTTTAACATCTCATCCAAAGGATGGCAGAACAGTTCAGAACAATCCCCCCACCCCCCACACTATTGCACTGCAGCATCTTTTACGAGCATTACCCATGTACCTAGTGTGGGGTTAGAACCCACGACCTTCTGCTCTTCCAGCCCCAGAACCACGCATGCTACTGCACCTGCGCACTGTCACTGATTATATGGATGTGGAAACTTATTATTAAAGCACAATAGCTGGATTTATAAACAAATAAGGTGAATTTGAGAAATGTATCCTTAAAATTTGTGTCATAAGCCAATGACATTTTTTTATTGAAGTATGGTGCTTGTTTGGGAAACTATACAATAGTCACATTTTTATTTGAAATTTACTACCTCAACTTGCGCAATAATTGAAAACAAAAACCACATCTGTCAGTCTTGTTATACTAGACAGCCAAATGGATGTCAATCTTGTATTTGAATTTATAAGATAATAGTCAGTTGCTGCCCTGCTGTTTGAGTTAATTACACTTATTTTATTAGCATTTATTTAGTAATGCACTTTTAGTAATGCTTGGTATATGTCTTGCAGTTTGTTTTTTATCCAAGTTTTTCTCCCAGGGTTGCTGTGGGTGGACTCTCTGCCTCAGCCCCACCTTCTCTTGTCTGGCTCCTGTTGCACTGGACCTCTACACCCGATATCCCCCACAGATTCCCCCATCCTGTGGCAGGGCCAGAATGGGGAGGGCCGTCCTCTCCCCACCTGGTGACACACATATAGATTGGGCAGGTGGCTGGCCGACGGTGCGGCGTGGAGGCAGGCAGGGCTTCCTTTAGCCCACACCAACCTGTTTTTCTGTTTTCTGTCTCTGTTCCCCATGCTGGAGCATGCTCGTGAGTGAGTGAGCGTGCAAGGAGGCCTGTGCACACCACAGAGTCCCACAGCCCTCCCTTCTACTGCCCTCCTTGTCCTGCACCACCATGTGGCCTCCACCAGGTGACAGTCATTTGGTGGAGCATGCAGGTCCCTTCCCCACTTCCGGGAAAGGAGAGCAGCTGGTGAGCATGCAATCCTCCCCCTCCGAGGCCGAACCCCAGCAACCCATGCTCATGAACGAACACGGGTCGCCGGCATGACAGGAAGTAAGGTGCTTATGGAAACTCAGCCCTCTACGCTACTGGGCCAGCTGTGTCTCGCAGTTTAATTTCTCCTTTTTTCCTACAATCATGGGATTCATGGCTCAAGTGAATATATGTAATGAATGAGATTGGAATTTTCAAACATAGGTTGGAAGTAAAAAGTAAGTTACATTATAACTAAATGTAGAATATAGAAAAATGGTTCTGATCAATATAATATCATTTATTATAAGTCCCACCCCCATTTTTGGAGCAACAACATCTGTGCCTCCTATAAAAGGAGAAAGAAACCAGAAAGCTATGCCGCCAGTGAAGTGACTACATTCCTGTGGGGATTCAGTTCCCAAAGATGCCATATTTCATGTATACAGTGAGTCATGCAGTGTTGCCACTCAGGGAAAAATTGAGTGGGCTAGAGAAAAAATAAGTACTATGCCCTAGGAAACCACTGACCTACTGTCATCCCCACTGTCGAAACCCATCCAACTCACACAACGCAGTCAGCAGTTTGCAAAATATAAATCTCAGTGCTCTGCTAATCATGGTGCCTGTGCACCAGTGCGGGCCAGGTATGAGCGATGAGCACACAGCTGGTCTGTGCAGGTCCACACCCATGGACAAGTGCTTGGGGCACAGCATTTGCAACTGCTGGCCACCGCTGGGTGTCTACCTGCGACCCCGCCCCAGTGCACTGGTGCTCAGGAGGCAGAGCGGCAGACACAGGTGGACATCCAATTGGATGCTCATCCTGATCTGCGAATTGATCACCTGCTCTGCAAAGAGCAAGGGATTGTGGGAAACTGCTAGTCCCAGGGAATTCATTTAAAAGGGTGATAACCCCAACTGCTGCTCCTACCCTGCCTACTGGACTGGAGGTCTGGGGCAGTATGTTTGGGGGGGGGTGTACTGTCCCACTGCGGCTTGCAGGTGATTTCCATGGAGGGCATGCAGTGGCTATGGCAGGGTACCTGCTCGCATAGCCCTGTTCTCCTCTCACCCAGCACTCAGCAGCTTAGTGAATAGCGCAGAATGTGTGCACACCCCATGGCCACTCCCCCAGACCATCCACTCACCTAGGTGCGTAAACATCAGAGGAATTGAGTGTCGTAGGGGTGTGCACCCCTGTAGTGCATGCTGTTGAGGTCTGTCGGACCCTAATTTAACGCTCACTAACTTACATTAGGCTGCGGATATGCAATGGCGTGTAGGTAGTCTGCACATATGTGCATAGGGCTCATCGTGCACATAATACAAGACTGCAAACAAACAACAAGGAATAATTAGAGACAAGGAATGAGGTCCTAGGAGAAGGATAGGTCAAAGTAAGTGAAATATTATGGCACTAGTCATTGGCTTAGCTGGTCTTCCAGTGCCCTGCTAGGCACAGCCTGAAACAGTAATGCAGTCTGCCCTCAATCAGTCACAATTCTCGATCCAGCTGTACTATCTGGCCACTAGCCCAGTTTCCACTGGTATCAGTTAAATACTGCTAGTCTTGGGGAGCTCCCTGGTGAAGTAAACACAAGAAAAGTCGCTCTGCTCATTGATGTGCCCAGTCCACACAACGCAACAGTATCGGAGAAAAGAAGGCACTATCAAACGTTTGTTTGCTTCGTGAAATGCTTTTTATTTCACAGTAAGTTGAAGAAAAAGAAGAAGAAGCTGATGCTTAATAGATGCCCCGACTGGTTTTGGGTTTGCATTCCCCAAGTAAGCCCGCATGTGTGAAACTGGTTGGGGCGTCCGTTGAGCATCGGTTTTATGCTTGTTGGGCACAGGACCTTTCGCAAGTGTTGCAGATTTTTCTGCACCTTACTGTGAAACAAGAAGTTTTTTGTGACACAAACAAACAATAGAGAGCGCTGTTTTCTCACTGATGCTAACTTCCTGGTGAAGCTGTGGTACCCAGGTGCTGAAGTGTTGCCACACTTGAATTAAATAACTAACAAAACCAATTTGTAATCCCAGCCGGATGGCCTAGTCCAAACAAACACACTTCAAGTACTTGGGTCTTGTAGAATGTATTTACTTGTCACAGATTGCAGGACTCAAGTAGCTTGTTTGGTTTCTCACAGTTGCCCTGAGGCAGTAGACCTTCAAGTATGACTGCAGCGCTGGCTGGGTGTATCCACTCCACCCAGTTCTACATCACACTCACAACAGCTCCCTCAGCACTCTTCTGTCAGTTGCTCAGTCTGATATACCTCGTCACAAAGGTTCAGCTGAGCTCGCACTTTGTTTCTGTCTTGAGGTGCCTCGAGGATCCCCAGCTCACCCTGCTGTATGGCTAATTACTGTGGCCTTGGACTCCATGGTTAGTGATGTAGCTGCAGACCATACCGGTCTGACTAGGGAAAGTCTCTGACTATACTCTGAGGCTCAGCTGCAGGGAGGCTTTCCCTTACAGGCTGGAGCCCTCAACTGCAGCTTCAGTCTCTCTCCCTTCTCTCTTTGCTGTGCGCAGCAGCCTCCTCTTTAATGCCTAAAAAAGCACACTTCTAACTTCACAGTATCTGCATGCAGTAGCTTTGCCTTCCTCTTGCAGATGACAGGTCTGCTCACCTTCACTGTCTTCTCTCCTGCAGTTTCCGAAGGCAGGCTCTGACCGCAGCAGATGATAGGTTTGCTCTCCTTCACTCCTCACAGAGACTAACTGCTGCATATACTGGAAAATTGCCCAGTGATGACAGCTGCAGACAGCCTTCTGACTGGCTAAACCCTCCTGTTAGTCTGGGAAGGTCTGACTGTCTGGCTGTGAGTTGATGGCTGATTCGCTGTTGAACTCCCAGGTAAATTATGAGTCCTTCACTGTCCCTGGAGCCCTCTGGTGGCTCTAGCTCAGGCTTTGGTAGCCTGATGAGCTGACTTGTCTTCTGTCCCCAGTGACCATGTTTTCAAGAATTTGAGGAGAAAAAGATTTATTTATGAGTTTACGGAAGACCTTTGAGCATGAACTCTACAAAGGTTCCATGTCAGGGTGGACAAATAATACAAAACACCAGTACAGTAGTTACAGATTTCAGAACACATACAGTTGTTACAGGATTTAGCACAAATACAGTAGTTACAGATTTCAGAACAAATACAGTTATTACTGGGTTCAGCACATTAGGCAGATTAAAGAGTAGTATGAGATTTATTTGCAAGTAGTGGGAAACAAATCTAACATAAGAGGAAATTTGGTTATGTCTTGGAAGTTTCTAGGGGTGTATTAGCCCTAGAAACCTCGAGAGGTCTATAGATAGACTATGGTTGAAAAGGCGGGGGTTGGGCTGTATGCTAGATGGCTATGGACTTGCAGTCTTAAAGGGGTACAGTCCGCAATAAGAGCGTCACACCCAAATGTGGGGCTGGTCCCAATTTTCACTTAATGTGCAAATGCGTTTTTTTAACTCATGGTTTACTGCAGTATAATAGAATGTATCAGGCTGATTTTTCTGGGTTCTAAGCTGACATTTCCTGTAACCAGAAATCCCAGAATGCCCTGCAGCTGACATCAGAGGAAGGTTGCAGCAGTGTGAGGTTCAGTAGCCGGCAGTGCATGTTTTAGAAGCTCAGATCAGATGTTTGCTGGTCTCCCTGTTCTCATGGGGCTAAGTATAGTCCTCTTTGACTGCACGCAGGCTCAGGAGGGCAGTAGGACCAGCAAACAAAAGATCAGAGCTTATGAAACTCTAACATGCACTGGAGGCGGCTGACTTTCCCACTGCTGCAACCCTCATCTGATGCCAGCTGCAGGGGATTCTGGATTTCAGGTTACAGGAAATGTCATCTTAGACCGCAGCAAAATCGGCCTATTACAATCCATAATGCTGCAGTTAACAGCAAGTAAAATAAAATGTTTTTGCGTACAAGGTGCAAATTGGGACCAGCTCCACACTTGGTTGTGAGGCTCTTCCTGCTGACTGTTCACCTTTAAGGGACTCTGGCCCTAATGTCTTATTATAAATAGATTCAGATTATTTTATTAACAAAACATGTGTAAAACATTTTGTTTATGAGATGCATACTTTAAAATGCATGGTGACAAAGACATACATATATATATATATATATATATATATATATATATATATATATATATATATATATATATGGAATATACATCGGAGAGCTGTCAGATAAATCATTTATCTACACAAGTGCTGTTTGACCTTTGGTAACCTCACCGGTAAGGTGTCCAAGGTCAAACAGCACAATTGTAGATAAATCATTTATCTAACAGATCACCATTGTATATTTCATTTATGCAATATGGAGGCTTTCTATAAGTGCAGGAACATTTGGTTTTGACTGTTTATCTTTTTTTTTTTTTTTTTTTTTTTTTAATGATGATTTCTGGGAATTTTGGTTAACTTTCCTAGAATATGTCCACCTAGCATAGTGGTTGCTATTAAATGAAACACTACTCATGTTGTAGAAAACATCTTGCTGAACAAATGGTATGCTCACAGTACCATTCTACCTTTCTCATTTCAAAGTTATTCACATTCGTTTGTCAAAAAAGGGAAAAGAAAATTAAATGTTATGCTGTTTTTAGCTAATTATTAAAAAAAACAACTAAAAGGTATCTATAAATGAAACACCACTCATTTTGTAGATAATTTTGTGCTGAACTTCACGGTACCATGCTATCTTTTTTCATTTTAAAATTATTCCCATTTGAATATGGTTAAAGAACAAAAAGTAAGGAAATGGGACATTAGGGTTGAACCCCTAACTCTCCCCATACACCCCCACCCCAATCCTCCACAGTCTGACAGACGCCAGGGTGTGTCACTGGGGTCATGAGGCCCAAATCTTACCCCATTCCATATATGAGCACATTGACATGCTACAGTAAAGGAGAATGGGGTGAGATTTAGGCCTCATGACCTCAATGACACACCCAGGAGTCTGTCAGTCTGTGGAGGATCGGGGTGTGGGGGTGTGGGGAGAGTTAGGGGTTCAACCCTAATGCCCCATTTCCTGACTTTTTTTACTTTAACCCTAAATGATGCATTAACACAGTTTTTTGCATAGAATTTCCTTACTTTTTGAAAAAGTGTAATATGAGTAGTAAAAAACACGTATTGGTGGGAATGTGTGGCCCTGTATGCAGGAGGGGACCCACCACCACCCTCACTGTCCATTCTGTGCTCCCTCTGTGCATTCTCCCACCCCCACTCTTACCCTCTTTTCCTTGCCCCAGCTTTCAATAAGCCTCCTGTTTGCTCCAGCTCTGCGTTCTACCACCCACACCTTCACCTTCCATTCCCAGCCACGGCTTGAAATAACCCTCCTGCTCACTCCCGCTGCACGTTCTCTTACCTGTATACCCTCCATTTCCAGCCTTAACTTTCAATAACTCTCCTACTTGTTCTTTTTGCATGTTATCTGTCTCACTATCCTCTCATTCCATTCACAGACCCAACTTTCAATAACCCTCCCACTCGCTCCCTCTGGGTGTTCTTCCAATTCCACCCTCACCCACTGTTCCCGACCCTGACTTTCAGCAACCCTCCCACTTGCTACCTCTGTGAGTTGTCTCACCCCCACCCTCACTGTCTGATCCCAGCCACCAGTCTAAAACCCAGCCTCTTCCTTCTTCCCTATGTGAACTACCCCCATCTGCTGACCCCATCCCACAACAGTGCCATTAACACCGGTGGTATCCAGCTATCCTGACTGGGCATCCAGCTCTGCCTCTGATAGTGGAAGCATTTAACTGGCTGACTGGATCTCCTGCAGTGCAGACACTTATGGCATCATTTGTCTGGCCCTGACCAGCCTCCTGCAGTGCTAGTGGTGGCATGCATTGGGCCCAGATCGGTCCTACTTCAGTGATGGTGGCAAGGATCACCACTGATGGTGGTGGCATACCAGGTGCCCTGACCAGACCTACTGTATTGCCATTGGTTGGTGGTGGATCCTAGTGGCCCAACTGAGCCTTCTCTAGTGACACTGGGGATGGTTCCTACTGGCCCGATTGGCCCTTCTTCAGTGGCACCATTGGCTAACTCCTTCCTGTTGCTGGCCCAGTACTCACTGTGTGACTTGAGGTATCACTCCCAGTGTACCAGTCCACCCAGCTGTGGAAATGGGCAAAAATGGAACACTGCTGTAAATGGGATTTTGCTTCTCAGCTGAGCTTTCTGAGGTAAATAAGTATGAAATAAAAGAAGTATATGAACACCTAGTGGCGATCCTGGTTCGGGGCAGACTCGGGTACTGGCACAGACAGCTGGGTTTGCTGGGGTAGCACAACTATTTGGCAGTTCTCCCAGCTACTGGAGGGAGGTCGCAAAGTTCCACTGTCCCAGTGACCTCTGTGGTAGGTCAGGGAGCCGGCTCCCTCACTGTGGGATGTTATGTGTGTGCATGGCCACCAGAGGCATCTGTTCATGCTGTCTGGGGTGTAGAGAGCAAGGGGTAGAAACCGAAAAAGAAAAAAAACAGGTGTGCAGAGCCATCTAAATGATGTTCCCTGGCACGCTCGGGCCCTGCCCTGTGTGGATCCCTATTGGCTCGGATGATGGGGAGGATGGTGAACTGAGTAGAAGCTGAGTGGCACCAGGCCCAACTGTAGGAGCAGATGGCAGCTTGGAAGCCAAGAAGCTTGATGGGGGAGAAAAATAAGGATCTGGACAAATCCGGCATTATTGCCAGGAATAGCAAGAAAGGTATGACAAAGCACGTGCCTGTTGTGTACGACTGAGCATGCATCTGTCTGTAGTGCTGTATGTGCATGCATTGTACACAGTGTTCATACTACTAAGGTTCATACTAAGGAGTTCAGCAGCAGAGAAAGCATGAGCCCACATGCGCGCCAATATATTATAATACTACTTTAAACAAGCTCCATTTAGGATGTAATCATCCAGTTTTGCTTTGATCTCCATTTTATTAGTACTAGATGTAATATGTGTTGGAATTCTATTATAGGGGTTTATAACCCTTTGAGTCTAGTAACACTTTTGTAGAACTGGTTATGAATGAATTTGTGTCTTGTGAATTTAAGTAGTTGTCCTCTTGTGTCCTTGTCATGATTTCTGAAATGGAATTGGAATTAATTTATATCGTGTTGTGAGTGCGTGTATGTGTATATATAAGTGAGTGCATGTATCTGTACATGTTGCACTTTGTGTGTAAGTGTGTGTAGGTAGTGCTGTGTGTGTCTGTCTATTGTGGGGTGTGTGTGTGTGTGTGTGTGTGTGTGTGTGTGTGTGTGCTCGCGTGTATACTTATGTATGTGGTGCTGTACGTGTGCATCTATGTATTGCTGTGTGTGTGCGCATGTGTGTATACCTATGTATGTGGTGCTGTGTGCGTGTGTGTGTACCTATGTATGTGGTGCTGTACATGTGCATCTATGTATTGCTGTGTGTGTGCGCATGTGTGTATACCTATGTATGTGGTGCTGTGTGCGTGTGTGTGTACCTATGTATGTGGTGCTGTACATGTGCATCTATGTATTGCTGTGTGTGTATACCTATCATGTGTGTGTGTGTGTGTGTGTGTGTGTGTGTGTGTGTGTGTGTGTGTGTATATAGTATGTATGTGGTGCTGTACGGTCATCTATGTATTGCGTGTGTGTGTGTGTGTGTGTGTGTGTGTGTATATATACCTATGTATGTGTGTGTGTGTGTGTGTGTGTGTGTGTGTGTGTGTGTGTGTACCTATGTATGTGGTGCTGTACGTGTGCATCTATGTATTGCTGTGTGTGTGCATGTGTATATACCTATGTATGAGGTGCTATGTGTGTGTGTGTGTGTGTGTGTGTGTGTGTGTGTGTATACCTATGTATGTGGTGCTGTGTGTGTGTGTGTGTGTGTGTGTGTGTGTGTGGTGCTGTACGTGTGCATCTATGTATTGCTGTGTGTATGTGGTTGTGTGTGTGTGTGTGTGTGTGTGTGTGTATACCTATGTATGTGGTGCTGTGTGTGTGTGTGTGTGTGTGTGTGTACCTATGTATATGGTGCTGTATGTGTGCATCTATGTATTGCTGTGTGTATGCATCTGCGGATGTAGTGCTGGGTGTGGGGCTATAAATTGTTAATGTATGTGCATCTGTGTGTAGCATGTTGTTTCTGCATGTGTTTAGTGTTGTATGTGTGTACACATATGTATTTAGTGCTCTGCGTACTGTGTGTGCATCTCTATGTAGTGCTTTGCATGTGCAGGCTTACCTTGTTATGTAGTGCTCGTATGTGTCTGTCCATGTATGTAGTAATGTGTGCTCATGTGTGTCTGTCCATGTATGTAGTAATGTGTGTTCATGTGTGTCTGTCCATGTATGTAGTAATGTGTGTTCATGTGTGGCTGTATGTTGTGCTGTATATCAGCATGTCTGTATGCACTCTTCATATATGGTGCTGTGTATGTATGCCTGTACATAGCCTTTGTGTGTGTGTGTGTGTGTGTGTGTGTGTGTGTGTGTGTGTGTGTGTGTGCCAGCTACTCACAGTAATATAGGGGGCTGGAAGTGGCAAGCAATTGAGTAGTTTAACCTAGTGGTTTTGTGACCCTGGAGACTCAGGTTCCAGTCCCCTTCCCCCAAACCAGCACTTACTGTGTGACCCTGGGGAAAGGGCAAAGTACGCGGAGGTTTTAGTAATTCCAAACTATTGTGTATGTCTCAGTTTCTACTTTACTTTTCCTTCTATACTCTTTCCTAACTATTTTATGCCCTTTGTGGAACATTATATTATCTTTAAACAATCCATTTCTTCTGCTGCTTATTTTATTAGCATTGGCTAAGCAGCCTGTTGCCTGTAGCCACCTCTTGATTATCTATTGTTGAATATTTTTAAAGTTTTTTTCACATTCAGTATAGTACCACCTGCCTTAGTTTTGTTTCATCTTGTTGAGTGTGTGGCTTTGTTTAGTTTTGCTCAGTTTTGATCTAAAACCCGCAAACAAGGAATTAAATGTGAACTTATGAAATAAAAGCATGAGTGCCAGAAATGGCAAGACAACATTCCTGGAATGTAACCCCGTGAGGCACCACACTGTGAGTTGCTAGACAGGACTGCAGCCAGGAAAATCTGGAAATAATGTGCAGATGGGTTCTACCTAATCTTGGCGCCGCATTTAGGGCACCGTGTCAAGACAGCGCAGGTTATCAGCGACTTTCATTTAGGGTGACCTGTCTCTTTGCATGGGGCTATGCCCCACATGCTCACCCCCCCAACTAAATATACTAACTCGGGGGGGCAGACCTCAGGGAGGGGGGGCACAGTGCAGGTGCTCTAATGACAGTCACCAAAATCTGGCACTGTCTTGATGCGGCACCCTAGCAGCTGGTTACTGTGCAGATATGGTTTCTTGTGCTTAAGGGGTAGGACAAACAGCTCAGTTCTGTTGCAAGTATGGAAAAGCAAACTGTGATAGGCAACGCCACGTAGATGTGATAGAGACAGACATACAGGTAGAGAGACAGATAGATAGACAGATGGATAGACAGATAGATATAGATAGACAGAGATACTGCAGATAGATAGACAGACAGATATATATACTGTAGACAGATGGATACTGTAGATGGATAGACAGACGGGCTTTATTTATATTTTGGTGTCCAATCCTGACGGCTCTGGGTGCCATTACAATAAGAACAAGGTTAAGGCCGGATCAACAACATTATTTTATCAATAAAACAATAACATAAAATCAGATTTAAAAACTATTAGTATGCACCTTGTTAAAAAGGTAGGTCTTCAGACTCCCTTTAAATGCCTCCACCATTGGGGCCTCCCTCAGAGATTTTGGCAGAGAGTTCCAGAGGGCCAGGCCGCCACCCCGAAGGAGCGATCCCCGAGGTTTTTAGCTCGGTTCTCAGAACCGCCAAGAGACCCTTGATGGAGGCGCAGAGGGAACGTACCGGGGCAGCTGGAGTAAGGAGATCCAACAGGTAACCAGGACCCAGGCCATATAGGGCCTTATAGGGTGAACAAGCCCACCTTGAAGATGATCCTCCACCTGACAGGCAGCCAAAGCAGATCATGTGCGACCAAGGTCACATGGAAGAATCTCAGAAGGCCTGCCATCAGCCTGGCCACTGTATTTTGCACTAGCTGCAGTTTGGTGGAGGATCCCTCCATTGACTCCGAAGTACAGAGCGTTACAGTAGTCCAGCCTGGTCATCACAAAGGTGTGTACCAGTGAGGGCAAATCTTCTAGCGGAATCAGGGGTTTGATTCGGGTGACATTCCTTAAATGGTAGAACACAGTTTTGACAACAGATGACACCTGGGCTTCCATGGTCAACCTATCGACAAGGATGCTGCCCAAGTTCCACACTCAGGGGACGCCATCAATGGAGTGGAATCTGCAAAAGACATTCTTCTACAATGCTGAGAGATAGAAATAGCAGAGTGACCTCTAGTGGTCGTTGTTGAGATTGCAGTGTCAGGTGTCAAAGAAGCACTCTAACCTCCCAGTTAAAGGGACTTTCCCCTTTAGCTGAATGGTTAATACTGCTGCCTGTGAGGCTCAAGTTCTGAGATTTGATTCCCAGCATAGGCTGGAGAAGGACATGCCTTTCTCCAAGTAGAAGGAAAAGACAGAGTATATTTAAAAGTCTGGGATATTCACAGAATCAAAATCACAGAAATCTGACGGCAGAAAAGGACCTCATTGGCTCATAGAGTCTGCTCTTTACCCACTCCCCTACTCCATTTTTATGGACCCTCCCCATCCCACCTCCCAATTCCATATGTCTGTCTCATGCCCTCTTGAATCCCCCCACCGTTTTGGCCCCTACCACCTCTTCAGGTAGTTCCAGGCCTCCACTACTCTCACCTTGAAGAATCGCCCTCGCACATTGCCTCTATATCTTCCTCCTTCCAATCTTAGGCCATGCCCTCTAGCTTTAGCCACCTTTCTTCCTCCTGAACAAGCTCCCCTCCTTCACCTTATTGACCCCCTTCATGTACTTAAAAGTTTCAATCGTGTTTCCCCCCCCCCCCTTCTGGTCTCCAATGGGTACAGATCCAATTCCCTCCACCTCTGTTCGTATGGTTTCCCTTGCATACCATGCACCATCTTGGTTGCTCTTCTCTGAACCCTCTCCATCCCATCTATATCTTTACGTAGATGTGGTCTCCAGAACTGGACCCCATACTCCAGGTGCGGCCTCACCATGGCCTTGTAAACAGGCATCAGCACCTCCCTCCTTCTGCTAGTTATGCCCCTCTCAATGCATGCCAACATACCATTTGCTTTCCCTACAGCTTTGCTGCACTGGCTCCCCACCTTAAGGTTACTTGTTGTTATAATCCCCAGATCCCTCTCCTGCTCAATTATTTTGATTTCCTCCCCATCTAAAGTGTAAGCTGCTCGTGGGTTTTTATGCCCCAGGTGCATCACAGCACACTTTTTGGCATTGAATTTTAGTTGCCAAGTTTCCGATTGACCCTCCAGAGTCTTCATGTCCTGCTTCATCACCTCAACCCCCGGTATGTCCACCCTATTACAGATTTTTGTATCATCCGCGAATAGGCATACCTTTCCCTCCAGATTTTCCCCTATATTACTGATGTATATATTAAAAAGGAGGGGTCCCAGTACTGACCACTGGGGCACTCCACTTGTTACCCCCTCTCCTTGAAATGCACCCCATTTACCACCACTCTCTGACTTCTGCCCCCTTACCAGTTTTCCACCCACCTAGTTATTTTCTGTCCCACCCCTAAACTTTCCAACTTATTTACTAGCCTTCTGTGAGGGACGGTGTCGAAGGCCTTACTGAAGTTCAGATAGGCTACATCCACCACCCCTCCCTGGTCAACCACCTGCGTCACCCGATTGAAGAACTGTATCAAGTTCATCTGGCATGACCTCCCATTCATGAAGCCATGCTGCCTTTTGTCCTGTAGTCTGCTGTCCACCAAATAGGCTACCACCCTTTCTTTTATTAATGCTTCTATCACCTTGCCCACCACCGAGGTAAGGCTGACTGGGTGATAATTCTCCACCACCTCCTTACTTCCCCCTCCCTTGTGGAGTGGCACCACATCCACCCTCCTCTAGTCCCTTGGCACACATGCTGCGTCCAGGGACAAGTTACAGTCTCGTCAGTGGGGCTGCCAGCTCCCCCCTCAGTTCCCGGAGTACCCTCGGGTGCAAGCCGTCTGACCCCATTGCCTTGTCCACCTTTATCCTGCGCAGTTCCTCCCTTTCCCTGTCTATGCTGAATCTTTGTCTTCCTCTCCCTCCCCACCCATAAAAACTGGGCAGAAGTAGCTATTCAACACCTCTGCTTTCTCAAAGTCCCCTTCCAGTTGTATTCCTCCCTTCCCTCGCAATCTTACTATCCCCTGCCTCACATTCTTTCCCCCACATATCTAAAAAAGTGTTATCCCCCCTTTTGGTCTGCTTAGGTATTGTCTCCTCAGTATCCACTTTAGCCCTCCTTATCCTTAGCTCTGCAACCCTCCTCTTCTCCCTATAAACCTCCCTGTCCTCCCCCCTTGTGTCATCTTATATTTCCTGAATGCTCTTTTCCTTTCCCTGACCACCCCTGCCACCTCCCTTGTAAACCAGAGTGGTCTCCTCCTTTTTTTGTTCTTCCTCACTTTCTTAATGCAGATTTCAGTGGCCTTCAAAAATGCTACTTTGATTGTTCTCCATAGCTCCTACACATCCCCTATATTCTCCTTCCCTGCCATTTCTTCCTCAAATATCCTCCTCATTCTGTTAAAGTCTGTCTTTCTGAAGTCTATCACCCTTGTTTTAGTCTGATCTGTCTCCCTCCCAGTTATTAGCCTGAACCTCACAGTCCTGTGATCACTAGTACCTAGTTCATCACCCATCACCACCTCTTCCACAGTCTCCCCATTTGTGAGGACCACGTCCAGCAGGTCATCACCCCTAGTGGGCTCTCTAACCAGCTGTTGCATGAATACCCCTTGTAGTGCCTCCAGGATCCCTCTCCTCCTAGCTGATACCGCAGCCGGAATCTCCCAGTCCAGGTCATGGAGGTTTAGGTCCCCCACTAGCAGAAGCTCCCCCATGACAGCCATCTTTGTAACTGCCTGCGTCAGCTGTCTATTCAGATCTAAAATGTCCAGATATACTGCTTGTCAAACTTCCATGCCAGTACACATGCACTAAGGTCAACGTCTCACATGCGAATGCAGATGCACTTGCAAGGTGAACTGTGGGGCGTGCCCCCCTCAAACTGAAACCACTCAGCCCCAACAAGAGTTGTTCATTTCTGCTGTCTGAACTGCTGCGAACCCTACGTGTGCTGTTTGTTGTGATGCCTATGCGGAATCAGTTCTGATGTTCCACCCAGCTTGCATTTATCCACCTGCAGGTTGTGTGAAGGTGAGTGAGAGCTGTTGCAGGTGAAGCATTTGGTTCTGAAAGAGGGCTGCAGTGAAGTATGCAATAATGAGCACGCTCTTAGTGAGAAAATAAGACATACTGTAGAGGCAACGCATATGCACTGCCAAAGTATCCCAACGTATTTATGAAGCATTACAAATAGCATGAACTGCATGAAATCGCAGCATGAACAAGTACAAAAGTACACAAAGAAATGAATTCATATGAACCAAACACCAGTGTTTTTTTTTTTTTTAAGACAGGGAGACTACAAAGAATAGGTGTGTGTGTGTGTGTGTGTGTGTGTGTGTGTGTGTGTGCATGCGCGCGTGACCTGACTACCGGTGAGAGAGGATGTGTAGCTGCAGAGCTCTGCTGAAGAATGTTGGATGGAAGTTAAAAACAGACATTTACTCAGCTTGTTTTGCTGTCTAACCACATCACCTGGTAGATAATACCTTTATACAGCTTTATGGAAAGTTTTGCACCTAAAGAACATAGGAAAGGTGCAGTGTTTGACAGAATCAATAGGGGAAAATTATTGGATGTTCTGGGAAGTTACAAATTGGATAATTCAGTCCTTAATTTGTTAAACTCTATATAAAAATAATTACATCTCAGTAAGATACAATAAAGAGGGTGATTGCTCAGCTAAATTTTTAACCAATATTGGGTTAAGACAAGGCTGTGTGCTCGCCCCAATATTTTTAAATGTATTTCTAAATAAAGTTTTGGAAACATTGAGTGACTCAGAACTGCACATGCCGAGCTTGGGTTCTGGATGGTGCCCCTTCCTGGCTTATGTGCACAACGTAGTTTTGATCACATCAAGTTATTTGGGAATCTGCAGAAGCATAAACAAATTTTATGAAGAATGCACAAAGATAAGCTTGGAGATTAATTTCACTAAAACTAAATAAATGATCTTCAACCATCAACATGTTACAAAGGGAAGAATAACAGTTTTAAAATGTAACAATCATTTAATAGAATATGTGAAAAGTTTCACATATCTAGGGATCGAATTTGCTTACAGTTTAAATTGGCAGGGGCATGTTCGATCAACAGCTCAGAAACATTAATAGACTATCTTAAATAATGGAGAAGTTTTCATATAAATATGGGGGACAATCCATTAGGGGTACAAGAAGAGTACTCAATGCAAAAATTAAAAGCCAGATCCTCTATGGGGCTGAAATTTGGGGCCAGGGAAGACTAGACTCTTTATAGATAGTTATGAACAAAATATACAAAAGGTTGCTGGGCTTACCAAAAAGTGCTGCTTCAGGTCTTACTAGATTAGAATTAAGACAAATTACAATAAAATGCAATGTGGATTCAAGCTTAGCCACCTACTGGATCAAAATATATAATATGCCAGACAAAAGATTCCCTAGAATATGTCTCAAAGAGACAATGTCCTATAGGAGAGCTAGATTTCCCAAGTTTTGCACATTCTAGAAAAAATTATAAAACCATACGGGCTATTGGATTGTTTATCAGAAATCCATATTACTACCCTAATTGAGATACAGAACAAGATTAAAATCAGAATTAAAGATGTTAACACTCAAAAAGAAATTAGTGGGGCAAAAAAATTATAAATTAAGTAAATGGCTTGTAGAAAACACTAAGAGATTTTGGAATGGAAAAATACTTAAGTCAACTTAAAAATCCTTTACATCAGAAATCTTACACTAAATTTAGATTTGGATATGTAGACCGCCAATATTTAAGACAACAGTATGGCACTTCTAATTCTGGAATGGGCACTTGTAATTTAGATGAAGACAATCCAGTCCATCTTCTCTTGTTCTGTCCCATTTATAAATCTGAGAGAAGACTGTTTCTGTGGGATATTCTAAAGACTCTGGATATGGAGCCTCGCTAGGAGTATAATTACTTATTAAAGATGTCTAACCCAACACATTTGGAGGCTATTGCATGATTTTGCAATAGCATAGTTAAGAAAAAAAGGCATATTCACTATAAAGTTATCCCTGCAAAAGTTGTAAACCTATATGGGGTCTGATTTATGATTCCTAGATGAGTATATACAAGAGAAATATATCTATCCTGCATTGCTGCTAAGATGTTTTCTGCAATTAAGTCAAATTTCATGTTGTTGTTATTATGCCTGTATCTATGTTTTTTTGTTTGTTTTTTTCAAATTTTTTTTTTCCTCCAGCCAGTGGAACTCTCTCAGGCATCCTGTAATACCCCCTGACTCTACCTCCGTGCCTGAGAGGCCTCCTGAAACCTGGCACAAGCCGGCTATCCCCTCCGACTTTGAGCCCCCCGAGGTGGGGCCACCCTATCCACCCAGGGTGCTCTATCTGCAAATTTGGGCCAGGCTGGGCTCGGCCCAGGTAAGGAGTGCCCCTGGTGGTGGAGTGTGGTCCTAGTGGATACAGGTGCTGTCACCTATCCACTTGGCTGGGTATTTTTGCTTTGTCCCCCCCCTCATTACTCCCTCCCTCTACCTGACGGAGTCCGGCGTACAATGATGCCAGGGAACGTCTTGCCGTAACTCCGCAACCCTCTATTTCTGGTTCTGAGCATTGCAGTACCTCCGGTCTCCATCAGAGGTCGCCACGGTGCCAGGCGGAGAATCCCTGGCCCCCAGAGGAAGGAGAGATGTCCTCCGGATGCTCAGTCCTTCCTTTCCCCGACGGCCTAGGCTCGCTCCCGAACCTGGGTCACTGGCGTGGTGCGAGGTATGGCGTCCAGCGCCTCAACCCTCAGCGCCACCGGGCCGGTTGCCTGTATCTATGTAACGAGACTATGTATACCATGGAGTTTTTATGTCTGTTTGTACTCAACTTTGCATTTATTATATATGGAGATGTAAATTATTGTATTTTATTTATGCCTTTTGATAAATTTGTAATGACTTATTTTAAAGTCCAACAATAAACAATTACTTACTTACATAGGAAAGGTGAGAAATCAATCACCATCTGTATTGCCAAAAGTATTGAGCAGCCCTCAGTCCCGTTGGGAGAGCCATCCATGAAAGCTCCTCTCTTGGTGACCCAGTCTCTAGATAGGAAGATGGAGGACCTCAGGTCTTCAGTAATCACACAGCCCTGCTGGTAAATAAAGCAGAATCAGCATAAACGGATGCGACAATACAGCTGGAGAAGTCGTAGAATAGGCAATTGCAGTGCGTACAGGGCTGGTGAAAGAAAACTCTGTACTGTGGACACATCTCAAACTGCTTTAGAACTTCTCTAGCGTGGAAAATCTTAGGCTACTAGGCCATTTAGAAGTGACAGAAGGTGAAAATCTTAAAGCTTATTTGCAAGAATGTCTCCCTGGGGTACCCTTCCTTTGGAACTGAAATATGCATAAATCAATTCCCAGAGGGCTGAAATATTGATAAAGATGCTGTGATAAACATATAATGCTAGGAGGTGAACTGACCACCCTTTTGCATTAACCCAAAGCCCCAAAAGATCATCACGTGGGTTACCTCACCCGACAACTAAATAATCAAATGAACTGCCTCATCAGAGGGTGCCACATGGGCATTAGTACACACTTTCACAAGACACTACTGATTAGACCTACTGAACTCAGTCAAAGCATCGTTATTAGAAAGTTGCAGTGCTGTGCGGAATGCGGCATTCCGCCAGTGAAATTAACGTGGAATGACCATTCTGCAAGCACAATTACCACTGGATTTCACTGGGTCTTCTGTAGAATTCCACCTGCTGTGATCCACTGAATAATATTCTGTGGAATAGTGTTTTTCCGTGAAAAATCATTCCTCAACCATTTCCGTGGAAAAAATTGAGATCCACAGAATAATATTCCACAGAACAGTATTGTTCTCCATGGAAAATTATTCCACAACCATTTTCTGCTGTGGAATGCTACCATTCTGTTTCTGGTGAAATTCTGTGAAATTTCCGTGGAATTTCAAAAATTCCACAAAATTTAATTCTGCCAGAATTTGAAAAATTCCGCACAGCACTAGAAAGTTGTTGCAGGCAGTGGTTCATAAGTAAGTTTTCCAACCCACCTGGAATGGGAACAACAGTTACTGCTATGTAGACTCAATCCTGTGAGGACTTCTAATAGAGAAATTGTGAGGACCTCAGTAGTGAATTTCCTTTTAACAGTAGCCTCATATTTCAATTATTTGTTCCAGTACATCAGCCAACAGCATTTAGGTCATACTAAGACAGCTATAAATTGGTATACAGTAATCACTTTAATCTCAGCAATGTTTTTTTTTTTAGTTTCTGTTTATGCCCTGTTCTCTGGTCCCCAGCTCCATCCAGACCCCATGGTACTCCATCCAGTGTTACCCCGCCTTACTGGGATGCCACCTCCTCCATGTAGCCTCGGATTGCCCCCTGGGTGGGGGGTATATACCCTGAACTTACTAATATTTACCAGGAGGTGCATTTCAGGCAGGCAGGGCCCTGCCCCAGATGCACCCCAGTCTTTCTTCTATGGAGAGACTAGAGCTAATTTCAGTTGTTTCTCCCCTGCCACGTGGGAATTCACATACATACATGGATGTCAAGGGGGCTGCATGCATGCATGAGTACACATTTGGAGGAATTGTCCGGTTCCTGCCTTGAGGACCTATAGTCACAGTAGGGACCAAAGAAAGCCATGGGGAATGATTAACTTTATAATAATGTTTGTTTTTATTATTCTGTTTGTTAACTTTGCTTCCCCTTTTATACCCCAAGAACCCATCCACCTTCCTCTGCAGCATCCCTCTCTCAGCCCTCATAAATGTAGTGTGTGTTAACTGTCGTCACAGGCCACATTATAAAGTACCATTACCCACCCCCAAAGTGGTGGGCTTTCTCACCCCCAGAGAGAGAGAGATAATGAATTAAATATCTTGCAAGTATAAAAAGTACATATGGGGTCAGTAACTACCCCCCTACCACACACACACACACCTTATATTTCCGGTATTTGCTCACCAGCTATCTTAAGTTATCTCCGGGCAAGTTATTACAACTCGACAAGAAACCACAGAAGCTATTGCTTCTGGTTGGGGTCCCTTCCACAACTGTCTGCAGTGCTCAGGTGACCCACCTGCAATACAGGAAACAAACCAGACTCAGAAATGAAACGGAACTGTTGCTACCCACGTGATGCACTTGGGTTTTGGGTAAAAATGGGAAACTTCACAGAGCCTGTACCTGCAACATGGTGCTGAGTGTAAATCCCCCACATGTCCCAGTAGTAAAATATAACCCTTCCCCCAAACCCACAAGCCCCTTCTACATCCTACCCCTTTCGTCCCGATGTAAAATATAACCCTTTCCCAAACCACATCACTCCAATACTTCCGCCAGTTCAGACAGGATAAAAAATCCACCTTTTATTTAACCCACTCAGCAGTTGGTGATGCACAGTATGTAGGGCTGTGTGCATGTCAGTGCTTGTAGTGTTGTGTGTGTCTCAGTATGTAGTGTTGTGTGTGTCTCAGAATGTAGTGTTGTGTGTGTCTGTGTGTGTGTGTCTCAGAATGTAGTGTTGTGTGTGTCTCAGAATGTAGTGTTGTGTGTGTCTCAGTATGTAGTGTTGTTTATGCACACGTGTGTCTCTAGTGCTGTGTTTGCACGTCTCTGTGCTGTATGCAGTGCTGTGCGTACGTCTGCACATGTTGTGCTGTGTTTGCATGTTTGTTTGTAGTACTATGTGTGAATCTGTATATGCAGTGCTGTATGTAAGTGTGTCCATTTCTGTACATAGTGCTTTGTATATGCGTGTGTGTGTGTGTGTGTGTGTGTGTGTGTGTGCACGTGTGTGGGCATGCTTGCATTCTGTATTAACCATCATTTGCTCACTGTAATGGTTTTGGGTGGCAGCTAAGTAGTTGGTTAGTTACTATCATTCTGATATAAATGTGACATTATTACATCACAGTAATACACCAAGTACAATTAATATCATTATTATTTATTAATTTATTTTAATCTTGTTAACTGGGTAAGCACACTAGGCCAGATGGCCCTTTTACAGGCATGACCCAGAACATACAACAAGATAACAAAATACAAAACATACAATATAATACATAATAATTATTGATAACATTTACGACAAAAATCGGACATTAAATGTGCTTTATACAAAGTTTTGAAACAAAAACAATTTGCATTCCGGATTTCCAGATGTAATGAATTCCAGTTTTTTGCAGCAACATCAGCAAAAGATCTTTGACCTGTTGAGATTTTAAGATGTGGGATAGTTAAAGCTAAAGTGTCATCTGAATGCAAGCATGACTGCTTGTTTTGGAGAATAATAATGCCTGTCAGTGGTCCCATAGTCCCCATTCTCAAAGCTTTGTAGATCATACAATTCATATAGAAACAATCTCTACTATCAAGGGGTAAACAATTTTAATTTTTATATAGAGTACAATGATGTTCCCTATACTTTGCACATAACGGAAATCTACTAATCGCATTATACATTGATGTTCTTTTTGAAAAAACCCTATCCGACACCGCACTCCATACCACACTTCCATAATCTAATGAGGGAAGAAGACAGGCTTGAGATAAAATTTTTCTTGTACCGTCCGTGAGCAATCCCTGGGACCTACAGTATATAGGGCACCCAATTTTTGATGTAGTATGTTACAGGTCTGATCAACTTGTGCATCAAATATTAACTGGAAATCCAGTGTTCTGCCTAAGTATTTAAAATTACTCACGACCTCCAAAAAACTTTCATTCTCAAATTTTGAAGTTAGTTTATCATAGAATCATATCATAGAAGCTTGACGGCAGAAAAGGACGATACCGGCCCATCTATTATCATTTATTCTACTAGCCTTTTGTGTCAAACAAAACATCATTATCTTTGTTTTCTTTTTGTTCATCACCAACCTGTTTTGTAAAAACCACCTAGTCCAAATACAAAACTAATTTTCCAATTTATCATTCAAAGCTTTCAAATCATTATCCACCAACTACAAAACCGCATCATCTGCGTTTAAAATAATATTAGACCGTGTAAGTTGCTGAGGCAGGCCATTGATGAACACAGAGAACAACAGGGATCAGAGAATGGATGATGCAAGCCACATATCATTGCAGTATGCTTCACATATCCGGTTAGGGAGGCAGGCCTCTTATCAGTACCAACATCTTACCTGAAGTCTTCTGGAGATAGGGTGTTCGGAGTCCCCACTCCGATGTTGTGGAATGCCCTTCCTCAGGAGATAAGAGATGCTTCCTTGCCAACCATCTCTAAAAAGCTCTTAAAAACTCATTTATTTATGCTATGTTTTTGGCCTGGCTCTGTAACATAATGCCACCACTATATTTTACCATTGTCTCATGCTCTTATTTATCCGGACTTATTACGAGGTGCTCAGAGCCTCTGGGATTGAGCACCATATAAATACAATTGCCTTGCCTATCAGGTTAATGCATTAGCAGTCATTTTGGCTCTGAGCAGAGTTTGTTTCTTGTTGGCCATACTGAGTCACAAAGATGTCTGTGTGGGTTCTGCATGCCAGCCCTGTCTAGAGAGGAGGCAGACAGCGTACACATTCCATGTTTCTCACCTGACTGACCCCCCCACCTTTCATTTGTTTTGCTCCAATAACAATCATTCACTAAAAATTGATGGAACAAGACAGCATCCCTGTAACTTGCCTTTCGATTTTCTCATGCTGAACTGATTGAGATTGCTTTCTGCATTGAGGTGTTGAGAGTGAGGTTGACAAATTCTTGAGCTCAGTGTAACTGGATGAATGGAGCAGGCTTCTTTGAGCACAGAAAGTGAACGGCAGAACACACTGTTCAGACCCACAACAGAAAGCAGTAACTGGTACAGATATAACAGCAAACAATTTTTCTTTGGATGTAACAATACTAATAATATATTAAAATAACCAAGGAGAACACTCATATGGGTGTAAGAGTGGTCTTACACTCATTCTTGGGGTGCAAGAACCATGAACAGTTCTGACATCCATAGAATGCAAGTGTCACTGCTCTAATGATGAGGCGAATCTGCAGATGTTGTTGTACGTAATGTCCCATTTATGGAGTACTATGACGTTGGCATGCGAGAGGACTGGGAGGGCATATAGCAGTTGCGGCAGTAACACACCTCTTGCAACAGCAATCCTGGCAGCCGGAGTAAGTGAGTGGCGCACTCTGTAGGCCACACCAATCTTAGAGTTAACTGAGTGACAGACCTCATTGACATGTGCAGCAAAATCCAGAGCTGGGTCAAGCATTACCCCAAGGTATTTGAAAGCTAATGTGTTAGAGACTGGAGACCATCGCAGCCACAGACCAGAAGATTAGGGACCACTGTCATTACCCATTTAGAGGACCTGAAAAGCATGGCCTGGGTCTTAGATAGGTTTAAAATTTGGTAATTGGAGGAGAACCAAGATCGGAGGCTCTGAAAGGCAAATGATAACTGTTGATTTAGGTCAGTTATAGACTTAGAGGCAGAGTAAAGTACCAGGTCATCCGCATACATGATAGTATTACAGAGTGGGGAATGGTTGGGGATATCATTAGTAAAAAAAGAAAAGAGTAAGGGCCCGAGAACTGAACCCTGAGGGACGCCAGAGGTGATTGGGGCAAGGGCAGAGAAAACCTTACAGAAGAAGACCGTCTGAGAGCTATTTTCAAGATAGCTAGCAAACCAAGATAGGGTGGAGTCAGAGGCTCCGAGTAATTGCAGGTTGTCCAGTAGTAGGGGGTGATGTACCATGTCGAATGCTTTGGAGAGATCGATGAACATGGCTCCAGTGAGTAGACCTTTGTCCATTACATTTTACGTCATTGGTGAAGTGGGTAAGAGCAGTAGTTGTGCTGTGCCCATCCCTAAAGTCATGTTGAAAAGGGGATTGAAGGTTAGAGTGGAGTAGGTACTGAGAGACCTGACAATGCACAACTTTCTCCAGCAGCTTACTGAGCATAGGCAGGAGTGAAATGGGACGATAGTTTGACAGGATTTTGGGATCACCTTTCTTAAACACCAGTATAGTTCTGGTGGTTTTCCAGGCCGACGGGACAGAGGCTGAGCTGATTGAGAGATTGAAAAGCCTGGTAACCGGTTCAGTGAGACGAGAGGCGAACTGCCTAAGGATCCTTGGATCTATTCCATCAGGACCTGCACTGCCTTGAGCAGGAATAGTCCTAAGTAACTTAAAGACTTCCTGGTGCATAACTGGGGTCAGCACTAGACTGGTCTGTTGTACACATAGCAAATGATATCACAACTGGTGAGAATTCATGTTAATGCCTTAGCCATTTGCGCCGTGTATTCGACGTCGGGACTTGAGCGAGGGCAGTGAAACAGAGCTATTCTTGATGTTTCATATATCTCATTCCTGCCTAACTATTGCAGTTTACATCCAAGTAGATATATTTACAAATGTTGCCGATTTATTCAGCTGGCACATATAATCTTAAAGGGACACTGTCAGTCCCCTCAGGTGTCCAAGTCTCTCTAGTTTAAAAAACACATTTAATTAAGCAAAAATGCATGATCAGGGGTTATATTAATGGCATGTTAATCACCCTCTAGGGGTATAATGTTGCATGAGGCATAGCCAAGTGCCACATGCCCCTAGACAGTAATTAACTGACCATTAACATAACCACTGGGAGTGCCTAGTTACTATTATAATAAAACATTTTTTAAACAGTGTTAAACTTTTGTTAACATATGATTAAGCTCTACAATACATGTATGTTAATAAAAGATTAACATAAGGCTGATAGAATGCTTCCAGCCAATCAGAAAGCTCTATTTCTCAGACTTTTATTATAATGACTGATCACTTTCTGTATAGATTGCTGATGTAGCTGGTAGTTTGATTTCTTTTTTTCTTTTCAAAAGTGAAAAATAGAATACCCATCATTCTGGTGTTACCACATAAAACATGTTTGTTTACATTCCTTGTTCAACTCCAATTGCACCTTTCCTGGACTTGGGAATATCCCCAATACAGTTTAGCCAATAATGATGCAGTGGGAGAAAATGAGACTATTGCATCGTGAATAGAGGCACTGTTTGGAGGTCTTCCTAATGTACTGGAAGTATGCAATAAGAGTAGATCGAGGATTTGAAACAAAGCAAGATTGGGTATAATTACACCATTAGCATGCATTTCAGTTCTACTCAGAAATAAAACAGCTAAAACTACTAGTAACACCAATGAATTTTAGAGAGGGTAAGCAATCGGAAAATGTGGGGCTTCAACTAGAAGTAATGTGGTGCAAAAAGGCTGAGTGTCCCTTTAAAGGGGCACTGCCAACCTGTTTTTCATCATGTTATTTCTAGTTAAAAAACCACATTGTATCATTGCTTACCTTCTCTAAAATTCACTGATGATGCTGTTTGTTTTGTCCATCTCCTTGTTTAATAGAACTGAAATGCATGTCAATGTATATTTATAAACAACTTTGCTTTTTTTTCAAATCCTGAATCTGTTCTTCTTGAATAATTCCTAAACATTAGACACCCCCCCAAACAGTGCAGTCCCTCATGAGGCAATAGCCACCTAAACTCCCACTGCATCATGAGTGGCTAGACTGTGTTGGAGGTGTTCTCAAATCCAGGAAAGATGCAGTGGGAGTTGATCAAGGAATGTAAACAAACCTGTTTTTGTGGGGTAACACCAGTATGATGGGCAGTCGGTTGTTCAATTTTTAAAAGAGAAAAAGAATCATAATCAAACTACTAGCTGTATCAGCAGTCTTTACAGAATGTTAGCAATCATAAAATATGTTTTTTTTTTTTTTTTAAATGAGGGTCACTTTGAGGCCTGGGGGGGGGTTGACAGTGACTGGTTAGTAGAGGGAACACTGGTAGGTAGACAGCCGCCCGAGGCTGGGTAGTTCCATAGCTGTGGAAGTCTATAGCAGAAGACAAATTTAAAGGACTTCATATCGAACCTGGGAATTAGGAACCAGTTTCTGTTGGGGGAATGAATGTTGTAAATAGTTTAAAAAAAAAAAAAAAAAAGCACAAGTATGCAGATTGTTTGAAGAGCCACTGATGCCTCAAGAAGAACTTTGAAGAACATAATATTTGGACACACAGCAGCTATATTTCTCATTAGCTCTGCATTTCTTATCTCCATTATTTATTATTATTATTGAGGTCATATGCATGAAAACAGGAGAGTTGCTTCTTGAGGGTTCATCAGCTCCTATTGCTTCTTCCCAACCTGATGTCATAATACTGTGCTGGTGACATCACAGTTACTCCCATAGCAACATACTGTGATGTCACAGCAGGGCTTTATGTTGTTGAGTAGGGAATAAGTTATAGAGGCAGGTGAGCTCTATGGGATAAAGATCCTGTTTTTAGGGGGATTTCTTCAGTAATAAATAATGAAGAGAAATCTATAGAATATATGTGAAATGCAAGCTGAATTGTGTCTAACTATTGTTTTCCTAATTTTTTTCAAAGGCGTCAGCTGCTCTAGAAATAGAATGGGGAGGTATATATACACATACATATATATCACTCAAGCCCCCACAATGCAAAGCATCATGGGCTGTATATGCAAATCACCACAGAATATTATGCTGGTTCAACTTTAAGCAGAAATGCATGGTGCGGAAAGGCCTCTCACACAGTTTGCAAAGGGTGCCAACAGAAGACATAGACATGTGTTTCATCCTACCAGGACTCATCAGTATGCCTCATCTGTTTGACACCCCAGTGGAATGAACCAGCTACCCTTGGGGTGTCAAACAGATGAGGCATACTGATAAGTCCTGGTAGGACGAAACATGTGTCTATGTCTTCTGTTGGCACTCTTTGCAAACTGTGTGAGAGGCCTTTTGGCACCATGCATTTCTGCTTAAAGTTGAACCAGCATAATATTCTGTGGTGATTTGCATATGCAGCCCATGATGCTTTGCATTGTGGGGGCTTGTGTGATTTTGTATTTCTTTGAAACTTGGCTTCCCAGCCTAATGCCCTTTGGGGTAACCATTGACTCAGTGCTTGTGCACAGAGGTTCTTTGTCGTATATGTATATATCTGTCTATCTGTCTATCTGTCTATCGACAGACAATATGTATATCTATCTACAGACAGTATCTATCTATTGATTGCTTATTGAAGGAATGCATCCTCATTATTCTAAGAACAAGCTGTTTTACTGAGGGTGACCCATGTACAGCAGAGGGAGGGAGGGAAGGGGTGGGATGAGCTACTCCTGCTGACTCAGATGCACTCAGAAAAGTCCTCCTGTAAGTCACTACATGACAGGTTGGTAGTCTAAGGGGGAGGAAGCCCTGTCCCACCGCCAGCACCCATTCGGGCTAAGAGGGATGTTCTCTTTGCTTTATTGATTTGTAATGGTGACTTTGTGTATCAAAAGAGCTTCCTGTTTGCTGAGAGAGTACTTGGTGTCCTTTGTGGCCAGTGAAATGTTCTAACAACTAGATCATTGTTGTAAGATGAATGCAAGCCACGCAGCTGAGGCCAGCATCAGTTCCTTTCTGAAACCAAGATACGTGTCAGAAGTGAACAGCATGACTTGTTATTTCTAAACATTTGTTTCATTTTGTGAGTTGTAAACTGTCTTTGTTTGAGAAAAAAACACCAGATTCTCCATGCAGGTTATGGTTGATCACAAATAAAAGCATATTGGAACTGAAGATTAGAACATTGGTTCTGTGGGAACTCATGTTGGTACTCATGTTTGGTTAGGATTTTTTCCCCTTGGGCCAGTTTACTCAATGCCCCTCCCTTTGTTCTCCTGGTTCCACTCCCAAAATTCTCCCCGAGGAAGAGGAAGCCATCTCTAAGCACTGGGGCTCATCGGCAGGCATATAAATGAATTAAGTACAGCTATCGTCTCCACAGGTGAGATAAAGAATGTCTCTCTTAATGGGATTGAGTCTACTCCCCCAAATCATAGTAAAAAAAATACTATACAGTTGTGTTTTCAAAATGAAGGGGAAGGAACAAAATGGCATTAAGATAAAGAAACACATGAATCCAAAACATTTTAACTATGCCAACTCTTTTCTGTTTTGACAATTGCCAGGATTTCCAGAGCACCACCTTGGCTGCCCCAATATCCAAGGCCTGACTCCAATTCAAGTCAGGTAAGTTCATGCCCCCCAAATAAATACCTAGAATTTTAACTGGTTCCTAGGTAACCACGATATTCCCAATGAAGAATGGAACAAACCCATGTTTCCCAATGGGTAACACCCAACATTTAGAGTAATTTATACCAGACCCTGTAATGAGAGCAATAGCAGTAATCAGTCGAATGGCTTTCTCACCAGAGGGGGCATCACTGATAAACAAAACAACATCGTCTGCATAAACTGATAGCTTGACAGATGATGAAGACAATGAAAGGGGGCGGGGAATGCCGAAGACCTGGGGAGTCTGAATAATAGTCTGTAATAAGGGATCCAAGTTTAAGACATAAAGAATGGGGCTTAACAGACATCTCTGCTGAACCCCTCAAAAGAGTTGTAGGCGGGAACCTGTTCATCCATTTATAGTGGGGATTATCGTGGAACAAGAGTATAGGAGATGGACCCAATTAATAAAAATTTGAGAAACTCCATACTTACAGAGTACCAGAAACAAATAATTGTGGGAAATCTTATCAAAGGCTTGGGTCTAATCCAAAGCAAACAGGAAATGACCAACCTGGTGAGAACAACAAGAGGCAATCACGTCCCTTAACAACAACAAATTGTCTTGAATCTTACAGCCAGGGATGGAGCAGGACTGGAGGGGATGTATGATAGTGGAAAAAATGTATGTTAAATGACTACAGAGAATTTTTGTCAAAATGTTGGCGTCAGTATTTAGGAAACAAATAGGTCTCAAATTGAAGAGGTAACACCTATCACCAGATTTGAACAAAACAATTTGGAGTGCCTCCATGACTGAGCTAGAGAGGGAGCCATAAACCAAAATAGAATTAAGTCAAAACAGGCGCAGAAATGGACAATGACTGGTACAACTCGGACGTCAGGCCATCTGTACATGGGGAAATTTGCTTACGTAAAATCGAATGGCCGAAAGAACTTCATCCTCAGTTACTGGCTGCGTAATGGAGGTATTGTCAGCAGGTGCCACATGTGGAAGGTGCAAGAACTCAAAACAAATGCACAACATCATTAATTGCAAAGTGAGATCCTGTGGAATCGAATAAAAAGTCCTGGATCACCCTAAGCATCCCTGTGCGAGGAAAAATGTTCAGTCCCAACTGGGTCAACCAAAGAAGTCATGTGTTGCAACTGGACTCTGCAGAAACAATTTTGAAAAATATCACCAGTCAAATGTCTGCTCTAGTACCATAGGAGCATTCAAAGGACAGGGGTCTCCTGCGATCCTTAAGACTGAATCTGAACCAGAAAGGACAATCCCTTCTCGTCCTTTAAGGAATTTAAGCTTAAGGAGAGTATAACGCAAGTCAAGGTAGGCCAAATAGGTAGATCTGCCCACCGACTTGGAGCGTCTCCTAGCCAGAGCACTGATGGCGATCTTAGTATGGTTCCACCAAAGCAACACGTTCGGGTAGAGGTCCTGAACTGATGTGCAAGCCCACAAAAGGAATCTCGGTGAAGTCAGAATGGAAGAGTCCTGCAGGATGGTATTATTTAACCTCCAGCTGTATTTTCCTGGTAGCAAAGATGAGTCTAGAGAGAGAGAGCAATTCACTAGACCATGATCAGTAAATTCCATAGGACAGGTCATAGTCGACAACAGGGAGTACCTATGAGAAACAGATATATAATAAATAAGAGTAGCAACTGAGCCTGGTGGTACAATTAGTTAAAATCTCCACCAAATATAATGGTCTGGGAAGTACATAAGTACGTCTGAATTCGCTGAAACAAAGCAACTCTAATAAATTTGTATTGAGGGGCATAAATAACAATTAACTGGAAAGCAACTTGATTAATGCATCAGTCAAGTAACAAGGCCCGGCCTGGCTGCACATCAAGTACCCTAGAGACAGTGGGAGAAAGGTTGTTAAACAAAATAGCAGCTCCAGAGCAGCTATCATCAGTGCCTAAAAAAGGCAAGAGAAACCAGAAGTCCAGAGTTTTTGTGTATTAGCAATATCAACCAAAGTGCGCAACTGAATATCCTGCAAAAAAAATCAAATCAGCACAGGAATCATTAAGAGCTTGCAAAACCACCTTCCTACGGAAGAAGTTGTAAATGCTGTTTGCATCACTGAATGTTATCTTCATACACAGGGTAGAAGGAGGGAAAAGAGCAAACCATCAGAGTGTTCAACTGCTCAGGCTAGGGTGGCTGAGTGTGTTTCTTTTTAAATGCAATTTTTGATCCCGGGAAGGGACCATCCTTCCACTTGTGAGGTTTGACCCACTGCAGAGTATTGTTCTCAGTTTCTGGAGATACAGCCACATTCAGCGACATAGTAGAAGAGGCATCAGAGTCAATATCAGCATTGGTATCTCCCCAATTGTTGGATAGGGCAAGAGGACGGAATATGTTCCAAAGAGGGAGAGACTTGATTGGAGTTGATTTGGGGCTATCATGAAGTGCACAGTTTCGAAGGGAATGTCTACGTGGCACTTCGGTAAATGGAAAAGGAGAAGGCATGGAAGAAACCTCTGGAAGGTCAGAAGGAATCAACAAGGCAGAGGCTTCTGAATTGGTAGGCGAATTCGTGGCTGATAAGGCAGGGGCAGCTGGGACAGGCACTGAAGATTCTTGGGAAGACAACTGGGGTTGACCTGAGGGAGAAGAGGAGGAGGTCAGGTCCATGGAGGTTGGCTGTGGAGGAAGTTCAGAAGTCAGGCCTATGCTCAGGTTCAGAGTGGGGGCAGTTGGATCATCTCGGAAATCCACTGATTTATTATGAGCCACCCAAGGGCAATCATGGAAGGAATGACCCCCCCCCTGCTGGCAAAGATTGCATTTCATATGATTAGTGCATTGAGCAGCAATGTGTCCATGTTCCAAACAGAGGATACACAGCTGTTGGTCACAGATGTTGCTAAGATGGTGAAGTGAACCACATTTTAAACATGCTTTTGGCTGACCTGAATAAAAGCAAACACCCCAATCATGGCCCAGGAAAAAGCTGTTAGGAAGATGTGAAAATCCAGACTCTGGGGCCCGGAGCTACACCCAGTACTTCAACCCTCCAGTCCAAATTGCGTATTTGTCGAGAATCGTGTCAGGATGATCAAGCACTTTGCAGCATTGCTGCAACCAGTAAGTGACATTATGGATATCCACCTCTTCATTGCGGAACATTACTGTCAATGTTCGAGTAGTAGGTCTGGTAAGCGGAATGGCCTGAAAAGGCAGCCAAAATTCAGAATATTTCAGAGTTATACTTTGCCCAGAAGCAGTTCAAAAATGAATGGAGATGAAAGCTGAGATCATAAAACACAGATCCTGAGACATAAATGATGGCAAAAATATCAGCCGGGACAAAACCAAGAGATTCCATTAAGAGTCTTTCAACCAAGAAGGACCAGTCAGGAGGGAGGCACTCTTCCCCAACATACTTGAGGCGTACTGCATTGTGCCATGGTGCAAGAGCAGGCTGTGCCTTAAACGGATATAAATGTTTGAATGGAGTGTCCTGAGAAGTGTCTGAAGGCCCAGGCTGCACTGGCTCGGGATTCGGAGAAGACGACTCTGGAGCAGGTGGACACACCAAGTCTGCTGCAGCAGAGGTGCCTTGGGGGAGAAGCAGAGAAGCCATAGTGTCTGATTCAGACAGTAAAGGTTGTTGCTGTGAGTATGAAGGTTGGGCATCAGATTCCTTATGACTCTCCTTCCGAGATGCATCGCAAGAGTCAATACGATAGGCCAGCAAAAGAGCTGGATCCGGGATCCAGTAATGCCCATCAAGCCCAATGATCCAGCCTTTTTGTAACATAGAAACATAGAAACCTAGAATTTGATGGCAGATAAGGACTGCTTGGCCCACCTAGTCTGCCCATTTCCTTACCTAATGGATAAGCTGCAGATCCTAGTTAACCAACAGCCTACTTCCTCCTACCTCCCACTAGAATTGCCTTATGTCTGTCCCATGCATTCTTGAATTCCCCCACTGTTTTTGACTCTACGACCTCCTCAGAAAGGCCGTTCCATGCATCTACAACCCTCTCTGTGAAGAAATACTTCCTCACATTACCTCTGAGCCGTCCCCCCATCTTCAAATTGTGCCCCCTTGTTCTTGCTCATCTCTTTTTCTGAAAGATGCTACCCTCTTGGACTTTCTTGATTCCCTTCAGGCATTTTAAAGTTTCTATCATGCCCCCCATTTCCTTGAGGCTATACATCTTAAGCTCCTTTAGTCTTTCTTCATATGTCTTCTGGTGCAGACCCTGCACCATTTTGGTTGCCCTCCTCTGGACAGCTTCCACCGTGTCTATGTCCTTGTGGAGATGGGGTCTCCAGAACTGTACACAGTACTCCAGATGTGGTCTTACCAACTGTCTGTATAGAGGGCCAACAAGTTCCTGTTTTCTACTGGTGATGCCTCTCCCTATGCATCCCAGTATCCCCCAGCCCTCCTTACTGCCTTCTCACATGCTGGCCCACCTTTAGGTCATCTGATATGACTACCCCCAGGTCCCTTTCCATTTTTGTTGTTGTCAGTATCTCGCACCACATTGTGCACTCTTCCCCTGGGATTTTGTTTCCCAGGTGCATTACTTTGCACTTCTTTGCATTGAATGTAAGCTGCCATACATTTGACCATTCCTCCAACCTTGCCAAGTCCCTTTTCATCCTTTCCACCCCACCTTGCGCATCAACCCTGTTGCAGATCTTTGTGTCATCTGCAAAGAGACATACTTTTCCTTCCAGTCCCTCTGCAATGTCACTTATAAAGACATTAAAAAGGACCGGCCCCAGTACTGAACCCTGTGGTACCCCACTAGTAACCCCCCTTTCTTCACTGTGGACTCCATTTACTATTACCCTCTGTGTCCTGTTGTCCAGCCAGTGTTTTACCCAGGCTACCACCCTGGGACCCACTACCAGGCTGGCTAGTTTGTTTATTAATCTTTTGTGCGGGACTGTGTCAAATGCCTTGCTAAAGTCTAGGTAGGCCATGTCCACAGCCCCTCCCAAGTCTACTACTTTGGTCACCCAGTCAAAAAATCAATTAGGTTTGTCTGACATGACTTTCCTGCTGTGAATCCATGCTGCCTTGGGTCCTGTGCCCCACTGGCCTCTAGGTACTCAACAATTCTTTCCTTCAGAAGTGATTCAATCATTTTCCCTACCACTGAGGTCAAACTGACAGGTCTGTAGTTTCCTGCCTCTGTCTTGCTCCCACCTTTGTGAAGGGGAATCACATCCTCCCTCCTCCAGTCCTCAGGTACCACACCATCCTCCCATGATTTACTGAAAAGGGTAGTCAGTGGTGTTACTAGTTCTTCCCTTAGTTCTTTTAGAATTCTGGGGTGAATCCCATCAGGCCCCATTGCTTTATCCATCTTCAGTTTTAAGAGTTCTTTCAGAACCCTTTCTTCTGTGAAAGGACTAATATCAACCCCCTTATCCAGAGTGTTTCTATTGACTGGATTAGGTATCTCCCCCTGCTTTTCAATTGTGAATACTGAGCAGAAGTATTTGTTCAGTACCCCTGCTTTTTCACTGTCACTCTCTGCCCAACGGCCTTCCTCTTTATTCAGCCTCAGTATCCCTTCCTTTGTCTTTCTTTGCTCTCTAATGTACCTATAAAAGGTTTTATCCCCCTTCTTAACTGAGTTGGCTGTCTTTTCCTCAGTTTGGGCCTTTGCTATTCTGACTGCCTTCCCCACTTCCTTCTGCTTTAACTGGTGCAGTTCTCTGTCCTGCTCCTTCTGTGTTTCCTTATACTTCCTGAATTATGTCTTTTTCTCCCTTACCTTCCCCGCCACTTATTTTGAGAACCATACTGTTTTTTCCTTTCATTTTGATTTGTTTATTTGCTTTACACAAAGGCTTGTTACCGCTGTGATGGTGGTTTTGATGTTTCCCCATTGTTGCTACACCCCACCTTCTTGCCTGTTCGCTAGTGCTTTTCTGAGGCACTCTCCCATTTTGACAAAATCAACCCTCCTGAAGTCCAGTACCTTCACTTTTGTATGGCTTGACTCTACAGCTAAGTGTTTCGTGAGCCACACTGTTTGGTGGTCGCTTGTTCCTAGATGACTACCCACTTCAAGATCAGAGGTCCTCTCTCATCCCCATTTGGGACTACCAGGTCTAAGACTGCTCCCTCCCAAGTGGGTTCCAAAACTACCTGTCTGAGGCATGCCCCCTGTAGGGCATCGAGAATGGCCCTGCTCTTGGATGTGACTGCAGCAAAGGTGCTCCAGTTAAAAACTGGCATATTCAGGTCCCCATCAGCAATATCTCCCCTTTCTCTGCCATCCCAAGGATGCCTTCTATCATTTCCTTGTCCATTTCCTCCCCCTGAGACGAGGGTCTGTATACAACCCCTGTGTGAATTGTGGTGCCACTTCCAGTCTCCAGGGTGACCCACAGTGCCTCCTCTCCTCCCTGTTTACTCTTTAGTTCTGTTGTATTGATCTCTTCCCTTACATAGAGAGCTCCTCCTCCTCCTCCTCTTCTTCCCTCCCTGTCCCTCCTGTAGATTGTGTACCCTGGTATGTTGACATCCCAGTCAAGGTTCTCTGTGTACTATGTTTCTGTGACTGCCACAGTATCCAGGCAACCCTCTTCCATCAAGGCCACCATTTCGGGGAGCTCTTTACCTAGACTACAGGCATTGGTACTCATTACCCTCCATTTTTTTTATGGCTTTATTTCTTTTTGCCCCATCCCTGTCCTTACTGCCTTTGTCTTTTTCTCCATTTACCCCTGCCCTTCTCCCTATTGACTTCTCTATCTTGGTGTTTACCTTATTAACTACCCTGATTTTTTTTTTTTTTGGGGGGGGGGCTAGGATTTCCCTTCTCCTTTTTAGTGCCTCCCCCTTGGCTAGTTTAAATGCTTGCCAATGAAGCATTTAAACCTGTCACCTAGGATCCTGGTTCCCCTCCTGGATAGATGCAGACCATCACGCCTGTATTAGCCTGTATCCCTCCAGGTGGAGCCCCAGTTCCCAATGCAGCCAAATCCCTGAGCTCTGCACCAGTTTTTCAACCAGTCATTGAATCCAATGGTGTGGAGTACCCTAGCCTCATCCATGCCATAGACAGGTAGCACTTCTGAGAAAGTTACCATGTGTGCTGCTTGTCTAAGGCCATTCCTCAACTCCACAAACTCCTGTTGCACTGCTCTGATCCCATTCTCAGCCAGGTCATTTGTCCCTAGGTGGATAATGACATCCAGCTCACTCCCCCCTTGCAGCTGCTCTCACAATCCTGAGGATTAATTTCCTGTCCCTCCAAGCCGTGGCACCGCACAGGCACCTTACCTCCCTTTCACCTTCCTCTCCCAGTTCTACCCCTAACAGTTGAGTCCCCCACCAGGAGCTGTTTCCTTCCCCTGTGGGGTCGTGTGCCACCCTCCTGTGGGTCTCCATTATGGAGATACCCAGTATCCTCCTTGGTCTCCACTGCGGGTGCCTCCATAGAGGAACCATGCTCCACCGGAGTGGTGAATGAATTGTGAAGAGGCACAACTGGAAAGATGCGCCTCTGTTCCACCACCCTCACCCTCCCTGAGTCCACCGCGGTCTAACCACTTTTCTGTCTTGGCAACCTCTGAGGTAGTGGCAGTGACCTGGGTGTGGAGCAGGTTTCCCTGATTCCTTGCCAGGTCAGCATGGAGACGAACAACCTCCTCCCTCAGACCAGAGAGGTGCCTGCAAATAGGGCAGCAACGCAGTCTCCAGAATGTCTTCCAGAAGACTGCTGCTCCACAGCCAGTGCATTGCACCACCCCCCACATGTCTTTGTCCCTTCCTGTTACAGATGCTTTTCTTTTTTTTTTGTTTGTTCTTGTTTTAGTGTGTGCAAGCTTGTGAGTGTCTCTACCCCCTATTCAGTGTGCTGTGCCTTTAAGGATATGAACAGGTGTATGTTAGCAGTTTTGGGGAAGTGATGTCAGAACCCCGCTATAAAGAAAGTTATGCACTTTCGGTGGGTGTGGTGAGGGGCATCTATGTCGTCCAGAAACAATCAACTACAACTCTGACCTTCCACCTCGGGGAGTGCCTTCCTTCCTTTCAAACACCTATTTCACAGAGGTTAAGTAACAGGTCTAGTCACAAATGACTGCAAATATCTCCCAGCTACAGTTCCTCCCTGGCAAATTAAAGTTAAACTAAGAAAAGTCAACTCCAAAAACAGAATCAATACTAGTTACTTACACTGGTCCAAAAAGTAATAATTCAATTCAGTGTAGTCTAGAAAATAACCTCCTTGATTTAAGGAAGCTTTGGCTGCTTTCTCTCTCTCTCTGTCTCAGCAGTGCCTTAACTGGGCTCCAACCCAACATGAAGGACCTGATCTGTGCCAGTGGCGGATGGGGCAGGGTGGCATGGCAAGTCCCTTCTAACAGTACAGTCGGCACCATGTCACTGAGACTGAGAGTCAATATCCATAGTAGTGGTAGGAGGAATAGAGTGACCATCCTGCACAGTGGCTTGGCCAGAAGACAGTGGGGTGCCATATGTAGTTGGAAACCGAGATGACTGAACAAAATGGGCCTCTTGGAGTCTAGAAGTTGATGTCAGTGGAACAGTCTGCACAGTCATGCCATTAGAAAATGCTGGGTCAGCAATGGGAACCAGAGACCCTGTCCAGGCTGAAAGAGTCCTGGGGCCCTGTTCTGAGATTGCATCCTATACGAAGGGCCAACTCCTGAATGTGGTGGGCCAAGCAAGGGGAATGTAGCATGCTTGCAGGACGGTCAGGTCAGCTGTTCAGCCAACTCCACACACCTCGGGAAAGCTGGCACCTCCAATTCAGGCTGCAATACCAAGGAGAGAGGCAGCCACTGTATTTGGAAAGTCACAAGGATGTGCTGTGCAAAAAAAGCAGCCGCACCATTCAAACTCATCCCTGGACAAAATGGTCCACTTACCAGTACTCCTGTTGGTGAACTTGGGACTGAAAGGTCTGAAAATTCCATTGGGCTCAATGAAGGTTGCTGGACTGAATCCAGTGCAGCCAAAACAGAAATCCTTGGCTTGGTGCTGGAGTGCTGCTGTGAATCCCAGCTAAGCTGCAAGACTGGGAGGGAGGGTAATCTGTGGTTGGTGATTTCTCCAGAATTCCTGAAACAGCCGTAACTGGAGTCGAGATTGTGTCCAGTGACTCCATTAATACCAGGCATGTCTGTTGCTCTAACATCCCATGCAGGAGATGGGGATCATCTGATGAATTAGCCGGAATGGCTGAGGTGGTATTTGCGGGTGCAGCAAGAAACAAACGTCGAGACTGCAACACCAGGTGAGGAGCTAAGCTGAACTGATAATCCTTCAGACTGCAGGAGGTCGGGTCAGAGCTGCAAACCTCCACCACCAATGCCAGGGTCAGCCATCTTGCTGTTGGCCAGCAGTTCCCCCTACTGACAGAGAAGGGGAAATTCTTATTAAGAATTCAAAAACAAATCATAAGACACAATGTTATAATTATGTCCATACGAACATACGAAATTTGCCAGCAGATAAAGGCCTAGAGGTCTATCAAGTCTGCTCGAATGTGCAGCTAGCACCCCTTATTCTGCAGCTGCCCCTCCCTTCCACCCTTCCCCTTCATTAACCTTCCCCCTTGTCCTGTACAATCCCCTTTTGAAGCAGTCCACTGTTGTACTGGATACCACTTCTGCAGGTAACGCATTCCACCCAGCCACCACCCTCTCTGTAAAAAAAGTGTTTCCTCATCTCCCTCCTGAACCTTCCTCGCTCCAGTCTCATATCATGGCCTCTGGTGGCTCTCCCCTCCCTTACTTTGAACAGCCCCTCTGTACCCGTCTTGTTTATTCCTTTCATGTATTTAAAGGTTTCAATCATGTCACCCCGTCCCTCCTCTCCTCCAGTGAGTACATGTTCAACTCCTTCAACCTCCTCTCGTATGATAAGTCCCCCAGCCCCTTGATCATCTTTGTCGCCCTGTGCTGCACCCCCTCCAGTAACCTAATGTCCTCTTCAGATACAGGTGCCAGTACTGCACACAGTACTCAGATGTGGTCTAACTAATGACCCATACAGTGACAGAATCACCTCCTCCTCCTCGAGGATATACTCTTGCAATACAACCCAGCATTTTGTTGGCCTTTGCAGCTGCCTTCCCACATTGTGCCGAGTTGTTCATTGACCGTGTAATGAGCACACCCAGATCCTTCTCCTCCTCTGTCTGGGCTAGTTGCACTCCCCCAGCTGGGAACTCCTCCTTGGGTTCTTCATCCCAAAATGTAGCACCTGGCACTTTTTGGCATTAAACCCCAGTTGCCAGGTGTCTGACCAGGTTTCAAGCTTTGCCAGATCATCCTGCAACCCCTGCCATCCCCCTAGGTCATCCACCACCGCACCTACCTTGGTATCATCAGCAAACAGACTGATTTTGCTCTTGATGTCCCATGATATGTCTGCAATGGTCCCAACACCGAGCCCTGTGGAACACCGTTCATCACTGCCCTTGGGTGTGAGAGCTCCCCACCCACCACCACCCTCTGTTGCCTTCCCTGAAGCCAGTTTCCTACCCATCTCACCAGCTTTGCACCCACCCCTGTGCCTACTAACTTCCTTCCCAGCCTTCCATGTGGCACAGAGTCGAATGCCTTACTGAAGTCCAGATACAGGACATCCACTGCATGGCCCCTGTCCAGTTGCCTAGTTACCCAGTCATAGAACTCCACCAGGTTGGTTTGGCAGGAACTGCCACATATGAAGCCATGCTGTCTGCTGTCCTGTAGTCCTTTGGCCTCTAGGAGGGCCACCAGCCTCTCCTTCAGGATAGTCTCCATTAGCTTACCCACGATGGATGTGAGGCTCACTGGTCTGTAGTTTCCTGGTTCATCCTTGGGGCCACTCTTGTGGACGGGCACCACATGAGCCATCCTCCAGTCCTGAGGTACACACCCTGAATGTAGTGAGGCATTAAATAGGTCTGACAAAGGTCCTGCAAGGACCTCTGCCAGCTCCATCAGTATCCTGGAGTGGATGCCATCTGGGCCTGGCGCCTTGTCCACCCTCAGTGCCTTCAAACCCTCTCAAACTCTACCCTCCATGATTTCCCCATCTGTCACCCCTTCCCCCCTTATGCCATTTCTCCCACCTTGGGTGTCACCCCCCTCTTCTCTTTAGTAAATACTGAGCAGAAGTACTCATTTAGTGCTTCTGACTTATCGCACCCTGCTTCTACCCAACCCCCCTCCTTCCTAATCCTCACTATGTAGTCCTTACAGCTCCTTTTCTCCCTGATGTACTTAAAGAAGTCCTTCTCCCCCTTCTTAATGCCTTGTGCCAGCCTGAGTTCCGTAGATGCTTTGGCTCCCCTTACTGCCCTTGTCACCTCCTTCGATTCTGTCAAGTACTCCTCCCTGTCCTCCCCCCTCCTTGTTTTCTTGTAATTCCTTAAGGCAGCTCTTTTCCTCCTTACCTTTTCCATGACCTCCTTGCTCAAAAAGCTTGGTTTCTTAGCCCTAGCCTTCTTGCTCTGGGCTTTGCAGCAGGTTTTGGTTGCCTCCACTATCCCCAGCTTTATGAGCTCCCACCTCTGGTTAGTGTCCATACTAGATTGAATTCTGGCCAGGTACCCTTTTACCACTTCCTCCATCCTCCCAAAGTTGGCTCTCCTGAAGTCCAGCACTCTTGTGCCAGATTCCACTCCTTCCTTGCCCATATCCAATGTGAGCCATACTGAGTGGTGGTCACTCTCTGACAGCGGTTTCTCCACTGTAAGTTCTCTCACAAAGTCCCCATTTGCCAGCATAAGGTCAAGGGTATTCCTTAACCTGGTTGGTTCACTGATCATTTGCAGCAGGAAGCTGTCCTGGAAGGCATCCAGCAGTACCTGCTCCCTTCAGTTCCTGGTTGTTGGGGTACTCCAGTCCACTCCTGGCATGTTGAAGTCCCCCACAATCACCACACTACCCCTCTCGCAGGTCCTCCTGATCTGTCCCGCTAGTTCCCTGTCTAACTCCTCCATCTGAGATGGTGGCCTGTACACCACTCCCATTCTAAGAATCCTATTCTTGGAATCCTGGATTTGCATCCAAAGTGACTCTGCACTACCCTCCTCCTTCCTCTCTTACACACTTCAGTCCTTCCTTCACATATAGTGCCAACCCTCTCCTTTCCCAATCACCCTGTCCCCACGAATAACCTGTACCTTGGTACAGACAGGTCCCAGTCATTGTATTGGGTGGCCCATGTTTCTGTGATGGCTGCAATGTCCACCTCTCCCTCTGCCATGAGAACCTGTAACTCTGCAGTTTTCCTCCCAAGGCTCCTAGCATTAAGGGTAACCACCTTCCACCCTTTTTCCCCCTTCCCATCCTGCCCTCCTTTCCTAGCATCACCAATAGTACTTGCTCAAATAACTAGTAACTAGTTCAAATAACATACAAATCATTACATGAAGAAAAATATTTGATACATACAAAACCTCCCTCCCGCCTTGCTTAGGGGGGATCCTTGTTTGAATAATATTATATAAATAACACAAGAGTACAAATTTCTGCAGAACCTCCATTTTTCAATTAACAAACTTGTTGCTGATGCTTTATCTTAAAACCTGCTCCCTGTTAGGCCTTCGGTACTTCCTGTCCTGAAATCTTACTATATTTCTGAAAAAAAGAGAAGCCTTTCCACCAGATATTAACCTTTGATTTGGACTGATTTTTAAATTTTTAGTGAACACTTCCTTAAGACCAGTTTCACAATTTTTACATAGAACATCACATGTCATCCTCTGCTGTTTTAAACAGACTGACTCCTTGCTTGCTGTAGATAACATCTGAAGCAGGAATGCCAACTTTCAGGAATCTTTACGGGTGCTCATTGCTAGTAGGTAGTATTTTTCCTGTGACCAAGTTCCCTAATAATCCTTTGTTGCAGGCTGCGCTCGAAATATTGAGGGTGCTTATGTCAACTTTGTGGGTGCTAGAGCACCCAAGCACCCATGGAGTTGGCTCCTATGATCTGAAGCATGCAAAGAACACTCCTAAAGTGCTGCCGTCATATAAGCAAGTCACATTTTGGAACTCTCCTAGCATCACTTGTTCATAAGTCAGATGCCTCACCACTTTAATCTCCATTTCTTGCTGCATAAATTCAGAATTGCTTAGTATATTTACATGTAAATACAAAATGTTCCATTGTTTCCACTTGAACAATACAGTCTGGATATGGGCACATTCTTTCATCAGTAGCGTCATGTTTGTTGTTCTCTTTAACCTGTAATTTTCCATAAGAACACAGCCATAAAATATCCAACATTTTCTGTGGGATTCTTTTTTTTATCCTTTGTTTGCATACTAGGGGAATTTTTGATGGTCTGCAGTTCTTAAAATCAGGTTGTGTGGTCCCCACCTGTCCTAATAACATCTGGTAAATAAGTTTCCTAGGCTTTTGAATTAAATGTTTTTTCATTTTGCCAAATTTTGTACAGTTGACTTAAAATAATTGGGAACTTTTAAATGTTTTGCAAGATTGGGGGGTATATCATGCCAAACTAGCAGATATTCTGATGAAATTGCACTACTCTACGTTTGGGCCTGGGTTTTCCTCTGCTTTAAAGCCAGAATTAAGGATTTTGTCCAGAAAAGCATTTTGAAAAAAATTACAGGGTGGATCATATTCAGCCCTCCCTTTTGTTTAGGAAGAAACGTAAACTCTCTCTTTATCGGGTTGAGCCTGCTTCCCCACAGCATTTGGAACAATGCACTCATTAGCCTTGTCTCTTACTGTATTGGTAGTAGAAATACCATACCTACATGAAGTAAAGCGGGAAGGAAAAATTACTTACCATAGTAATCTTGTTTCTTTCCAGTGATACTCAGGTATTCATAACTTTCTGCAGTAAGCCTTCTAGGTAGGACTACCTGGAGAGAATAGAACACATGCAAATGATGGAATTCTTTGCATGTGAGAACTTTTCAAACACTGCCTCTACTAACTGCCAGTGCTCTAAACCTCCTCAGATTTTCTAGGAGCCTGGAAAAGCAGGCCCAAGAGGGTATAATTCTAGGATTATATTGATTAATATAATTAGGACTGGAAAAAATCCAAAAACTATTAACAAACCACAGACCTTTAACTGGAGGGAGAACTATAGAATAAAGAAACACAGGAGAAAATGTCAGAAATACCCCAAAAGAGGTACAAATGAACCCTGCTTACTAAAACCATAACTAGATGCAGAGATTATGCATCTAAAGGGGTATACTCTGTTCTGGTGGCACAGCATGCGAAGTGCAGAGGCTGAAGTTCTGGAAGGGGAGGTAGGGTGGGGAGTTATGAATACCTGAGTATCACTGGGAACATGATGGAATCACTTCTGAAGTAAAGAATTGTTGAGTACCTAGAGGCCAGTGGGGCACAGGACCCAAGGCAGCATGGATTCACAGCTGGAAGGTCATGTCAGACTAATCTAATAGATTTCTTTGACTGGGTGACCAAAGTAGTAGACCAGGAAGGGGCTGTGGACATGGCCTACCTAGACTTTGGCAAGGCATTTGACACAGTCCCGCACAAAAGATTAATAAACAAATTAGCCAGCCTGGGAGTGGATCCCAGGGTGGTAGCCTGGGTAAAACACTGGCTGAACAACAGGACACAGAGGGTAATAGTAAATGGAGTCCACAGTGAAGAAAGAGGGGTTACTAGTGGGGTACTGCAGGGTTCAATACTGGGGCCGATCCTTTTTAATGTATTTATAAATAACATTGCAGAGGGACAGGAAGGAAAAGTATGTCTCTTTGCAGATGACACAAAGATCTGCAACAGGGTTGATACGCAAGGTGGGGTGGAAAGGATGAAAAGGAACTTGGCAAGGTTGGAGGAATGGTCAAATGTATGGCAGCTTAGATTCAATGCAAAGATGTGCAAAGTAATGCACCTGGGAAACAAAAACCCAGGGAAAAAGTACACAATGGGGGGTGAGATACTGACGACAAAAAAAATGGAAAGGGTCCTGGGGATAGTCATATCAGATGACCTAAAGGTGGGCCAGCAATGTGAGAAGGCAGTAAGAAGGGCTGGGGAGATACTGGGATGCATAGGGAGAGGCATCACCAGTAGAAAACAGGAAGTTGTTGGCCCTCTGTACAGACAGTTGGTAAGACCTCTGTGTACAGTTCTGGAGACTCCATCTCCGCAAAGACATAGACAGGGTAGAGGCTGTTCAGAGGAGGGCAACCAAAATGGTGCAGGGTCTGCACCAGAAGACATATGAAGAAAGACTAAAGGAGCTTAAGATGTATATCCTTGAGGAAAGGAGTGGGGGGCATGATAGAAACTTTCAAATACCTCAAGGGAATCAACAAAGTCCAAGAGGGTAGCATCTTTCAGAAAAAGAGATGTGCAAGAACAAGGGAGCACAATTTGAAGATAGAGGGGGGATGGCTCAGAGGTAATGTGAGGAAGTATTTCTTCACAGAGAGGGTTGTAGATGCATGGAACAGCCTTCCTGAGGAGGTCATAGAGTCAAAAACAGAGGGGGAATTCAAGAATGCATGGGACAGACATAAGGCAATTCTAGTGGGGGTAGGAGGAAGTAGGCTGTTGGTTAACTAGGATCTGCAGCTTATCCGTTAGGTAGAGAAATGAGCAGACTAGGTGGGCCAAGCGGTCATTATCTGCCATCAAATTCTATGTTTTTATGTTTCTAAGAAACAAGATTACTATGGTAAGTCATTTTTTCTTCTAACCCCAGTAATACTCAGGTATTCATAACTTTCTGCAGATTACAGAGCAGTACCACTGGAGGTGGGCACAGAACCTTATTTTGGAAACAAACTTTGCAGGACTGCTGTGCCAAACCTAGCATCACTCCTGGATTGAATATCCAAGTTGTAGTGCTTTGTAAAGGTGTGTACTGTTTTCCAGGTAGCTGCTTTACAGATATCAACCAGTGGGACATCTCTGGCAGCTGCTAAGGTAGCAGTTGTCCCTCTCATGGAATGAGCCCTCAATCCTGTTGATGGCTCCCTACCCACTTTAGTGCAACATAATTCGATACACTGGACTGTCCATCAAGAGATGGACCTTTTTGATGGTGGATCACCTTTTCCCACATCCCCATAAGTCAGGAACAGCTGTTTTCTGTTCTGCCTATGGTCCTTGGTAGCTGTCATGTAGTAGCTGAGAGCTCTCTTGACATCCAGACTGTGAAGTCTTCTTTCACCCAAGGTGGATTGCTCAGTGAAAGAGACAGGTAGGGTAATGGATTGGTTAAGGTGAAAATCAGAAATCTCCTTGGGGAATAATTTTCTGTTTGTTCTCAGGACTACCTTTTCTCTATGAAAAGAGATATAGTCCTGTTCGATGAGACAGCCTGAAGCTCACTGATTATTCTTGCAGAAGTCATTTACCTCATTTACATGCAGTGCTTTCTCTGGTCTCGATGATCAGTGATTTGTAGTCGGGTCTCAATGTGGTCTCGTTTACATGCCACGCTGCACCCGGTCGCGAGCCCTGCTTGTGTTTACATCTCACTTCCTTTGTGATCGAGGAAGTGGGTGCGATTTTAGTGCGCATGCATGCGATCTAGATGTACAGTTGCTAGGTAGCAGGTTGTGTCGCCATCTTAGATCTTCCTTTCAGGAATTAACCTCAGACATTTGGTCCTTAAGCTGTCTGCAGTAATTGCAGATATTACTGAAATTGAAATGCAGCTTGTGCTTAATTTTCTAAAAGATCAGAGGGAGATATTTGAGAGACAGTTACTGGAAGCTGGTGATGCAGAAATACATTTGTATTTTGAAAGTCATCTTTGGCAAATGTATTTAACCTGTGCCACCAGACAAGTTAATCACTCGTGCTGGGTAAAGCATAGTAGTGGCATATGGTGGGATTCTGTAGTTGAGCATCATTTCACCGACAATGACTGGCTGGAGAACTTTCGGATGTCATGTTCATCATTTGATCAGCTGTGTCATGATGTTAGTGCTTTTATGTGCCCTGTGTCTATGTAAGAGAACCCAGTGTCGCTACGCAAACGTGTTGGTATAGTTCTCTATAAGCTGGCCAGCTGTGCTGAATACCGGGTAGTAGCAAATCAGTTTGGTGTTCATAAAAGCACTGTTTGTAAGTTCGTCCGCATGTTCTGCTATGGTGTTGTCAAGTATTTAAGTTCTCACTTAATTAAAATGCCTACGGAGGAAGAGGCTGTTATTATTGCAGAGTGATTTGGGAATGCTTATGGTATTTCTCAGGTGAGAGGCTGTATTGATGGCAGTCCTTGCTCCCAGGGATGGTAATCATGATTTCATCACTAGAAAGGGATGAGCATCATACGTCCTTCAGGCTGTTGAGGATGATCATTGCTGGTGAGTATATGGTTACAAATCAAATAAACTGATTTAGTACTGTAATAAAAATGTGTTATTCTGTCTTGATAGTCTAATGTAGATATGTACCCACATATCGGTGATCTCTAGTCGGTGGAAGCCGTTAGCTGAGGTTGGAACCTGGGAGCTGAGGAAAAAAGTACCGCCCTGGTGGCCTGACCATTGTAGTTGGTGAGGTCATGGAGGAATTTATCGGTGAAAGGGTGATGAAGTACCTGGAGGTGAATGGACTGCTGGGTGACAGACAGCACGTTTTTATTAGGGGCAAGTCATGACAGTCCAATCTGAACTCATTTCTTAGACTGGGTGACGCAGGTAGTGGATCAGATGGGAGCATTGGACGTAACCTGTCTGGAGTCCAGTAAGTAATTTGTCACTGCAATACAAAGGAGGCTGGTCAACAAATTGTATAGCATATCGGTAGGGGTCAAAACAACTAGAATGGTTGAAAACTGGTTGGCAGATAGGTGTCGGAGGGTGTTTGTGATTCTGGTTTACTCATGAGTTGGGCAGGTGAGAAGTTTGGTTCACAACTGATCATTGCTGGGACCCCTCCTGTTAAGTATCTATGTACTAGACATGAATGATGTTCTATGATGGAGGGTGGCCCTCTTTGCAGATGTCACAAAAATCCGTAATAGAGTTGACTCTCCTGTGGGGATGGATTAGATGAGAGGGGACCTGAGATTAATGGAGGAGTAGGCAGATACCTGACAGCTAAAATTCAACATCAAGAACTGTGCTATTATGCACCTGGGACACAGGAACCAAAGGGCTGAGTATAAGCTGGGTGGAGTGAAAGCCAGGGTGTTGAGTCCCCACATTGAGGACAGTGTCCATTTTTGGAGGCCTTATCTGCTCAAATATATAGCCTCAATGGAAATGGTTTCGTAGAGGGTGACCAATAATGTGCATGGGATGAAGGACAAGATATATATATATATAAAGAAGCCAGCAGGAGAAGGCCATTTAGTCTATCAAGTCTGCTCATATTGCAGGGTCCACAGCTTGAGCTAATATCCCTGCCCTCCCTCCCCACTCCTCCCATCCACCCTACCCATGATTCTTACCTTCCCCCTATGCCTATCCCAGCCTCTCTTAAAGCTGCCCATTGTCTTCAACGAGATGACCTCATCCGGCAGCGCATTCCAAGTGTTCACCACCCTTTCTGTGAAGAAGTGCTTCATGACCTCCCTCCTAAACCTCCCACCCTCCAGCTTTAGACTGTGCCCCCTCATGTTATGGTTGCCACTCAGCTTAAAGAGACTCTCTTTATCAACCTTATTTATCCATTTAAAGTACTTGAAGGTCCCAATCATGTCCCCGCTCTCTCTCCCGTCTTCCAGGGAGTACACGTTCAGTTCCTTCAACCTATTCTCATATGTCCTGCCCTGCTGACCAGCTGTCAAATTTGTAGCCCTCCTCTGGACCTTCTCCAGCAGGTTAATGTCCTTTTTGAGGTGTGTGCACCAGTACTGAACTCCATACTCTAGATGCGGCCTTACCAGTGACCTGTACAAGGGCAGTATAACCTCCTCTCTCCTACTGCTGACCCCCATAGCTATGCATCCCAGCATCTAGTTTGCCTTTTCTAATGCTTTCTTGCATTCTAATTGTCCTGACTGGCTGAGACGGTTCTAGCCACTGCAGTAAGAAAGTGCCACCACTAGCTAAAACAAGTCCCAGCCAACCAGGGCAACTCACAGAACTCCTAAGCCACCTATTTCCTAGTTTCCACTACAAACATGGCTATAGCCTTTACTCATATATACAAAACTTTGACTAGGCCCTAAAAATAAAAGTCCATTAAATTAAATAAAGTAAGTGAATAATGTAATGTTGTTTACACTCATGAGCACACCATTACACACACATACACACATTTTAAAAATCAAGTACTATTCAGAGTTCCCAATACTGAAACACAGAAACATATAATCTGTTGGCAGGTAAGGACCATAGAGCCCATCTAGTCTGCCCATACTGGTGTTTCTTTGATGACCATGAAAATTCCCCCTCCTATCCGTACTACTTTGTCAGAGAACTCCCTGCTCCTTACCTGGCAACACATAAAACTGAGGTTCTGGCTCCACTTCAGGCCTGTGTGTATATCTTTGTTTGTATGCCAGTTGAGCTCTGAAGAATGTTGAGTTCATGTACTCATTGTACCATTGTGTGTGTGTGTGTGTGTGTGTGTGTGTGTGTGTGTGTCTTGTGTGCATCTTGTATGTGTAGAAACATTTACTGCTGGAATAATGCAGAGCTTTGAATTCTTCTATGTCATGGAAAACAGTCACACAATGTAGAAAGACAGATGACTGACAGGTGAAAAACATCTGTGGAAGGGCTATTTTACATTATTTAGCAACATTTTAGTATTTTTGTTGGACTTTAAAAACTTTTAGAATGTTCTTTTTTTCAAAGTTGCCTATGGGCCCAATTTATGTAAGCAATAATACATGGCTGGGTGTTGGTAGTACTGAGATACCTGCACACCCAGAGGTTGAAGGCACTCGACCTGCAGTCTCATGCCTAACTACTCCTCTGGCTGTGCGGGTATCTCAGTACTACCAACACCCAGCCATGTCTTATTGCTTACATATTCTTTCTTACTAGACAAATATGAGGTTTTGTTATGTGTTCTGCATCAACTTCACTCATGGCAAGCATGCAACATCCACACCTGCTGTGATGTTTCGAAGATGTTCACACATGATTAGGTAATGAACTCATGTTAAGCTCGCAGCAATCGAAACTGATTTGCATTCTAAGCCTGATTTGTGTAAGTGTACTTCGTGTATGTGAATTACATGCAAACACTGCCCAGGTAAATAAGTTGTCGGTTATAAAATAAACATCTGCAACACACTTTGCCATTAATATGAGACTACCACCAACTCTCTTCTCCTCTCCCAAAAAAACAGTTAACTGAAACGTAGTGCATTTTCTGAAATAGGCCACAATTCCCATACATTATGTAGCATATTGGATGGACAACTGCATGCATAACCAGTGTGATGCGCCACCACAGGAATCTGATTCCCACCGTCATCGTAAGTTTTGCATATTAAATTGGTATCCCTCGATGGCATAACACAGCAGTTATGCATAGTTGCCCAGCTACTATCCTATATACGTAGTGTATATATGAATATTGTTCTATATAGAAAGCTATCCTTTTTTTTTTTTTTCAAAAGACTGTTTCATCATAGTTCAAATGTTGTAGAAAGTGATTTTACCATTCTGTGGTTAAACAGCATTCTATGACTTCTAGAGACTGTAAAATTCATTCTAAAGTAGCAGCATTTGCTGGTAACCTTACTCATTTTGCAATAATATAGAGGATAATGTATGGTCCTGTATCGATAACCGGTCTATTAACCGCTGAGAGGTCGCCAGGGCAACCATTAAACCTCGAGAGCGAAGCACGAGAGGTTTACGTCGCCATGGCAACCTCGAGATGGTTAATAGTAACTGGTTGCTGATACAGGGACCATACATTGTTTTTTTTTATAGTGTATGGTCCCAAGAAAGATTGAAGAGGGTTCCTTGCTTTTTAAATAAGTCACTACCGTGGCCGTTCGGTCATCCATCACTGCTGCTTGCATCCATCAGTTCCTGAGAGAAAAAATGTGCGCATATGCGCAGACTGTTCCCCATCGATGTGATGTACCATCAATGGGTTAACAAGGATGAAACATCACATCAATGGGTTAACAACACTGAGAAATTATGATTTTTGTGGGTTAACAACATTCTACCATACGTTATAATTTTTTTCCTGGCAAAAATATCAAGATACACATGTTTCTTTTTGTTCTGTTTCATTCCTGAACCTAGATATTGGGTCTTGAAGTTTGAAATGTTTCCACATCAATGTCATGATCATACAACACCTGTGTCACAACATCTGTGACTCGCGCATGGAATGTTACATATATGGAATGTTGTAATATTCTTAAAATTGAAAAATATTTGCAATCTAATTGCTAAGTTGTGTATTGTATTGTTTTTTCAAATGGAGTAAACATTTATTACTCGTGTTTCCATACAGCTTCAGGAACGTAAACTGTTGCATGCCGGGAAGAGCAAATGATGCAAATGTTCTAAGAAACTCCTCTGTGTTCAAGGAGGCACATAACTTACCAAAACATCCAGCATTGATAGGGAACAGATTAATCCCTTTGTTTATTGTTGGAGATCCTGCATATCCTTTACTTCCACGACTGATCAAGGTTATAGTGGATCAGCTACGCTGACACCTGAGAAAGAGTCTTTTAATGTATATCATAGTGCATGTAGAATTTCAGTTGAACATGCCTTTGGAAGACTAAAGAGGCGCTGTCATACCTCATTGAAAAGGTCAGACTTTAATCACATCTTTACACCTTATGTAATAATCATTTGTTGTGTTCTACACAACTTACAAGAATACAGGAAAGAGGTAGTTCATGCAAGGTGGCTTGAAAATATATGCGGTAACTAAAGACAGTTCCCGTAATCCACTGATCCAGCATCTCAAAGTTCTGAGATTGATGCTGTTTTCTATCAGGGATCACCTGATGCACTACATAGCTACAAATTACCCAATCAAGAGATCTTCAATTGCTGAATAATAACGTGACAACAAAGCACGATGAATATGCAGTGTACTTACTGTCTTTGGAGGCTGAACGTTACCCTTTCCAAAGTAAAAATCAAAATGCGCTAACTCTGACAAAATAAATGTCCTCAACATAACTTTGCATGTTGATATTATAGTAATTAATTAAATAACTAACATGACAGTAGATGACAATAGACCAAGCAATTACATTGCTTCAGTAAATGTTTTATTATTTGATTTCTGTCAACATTCTAATATGTTTTATTTAAATTAATAATAGTAGTAAATAAATGACTAATGCAGTTTAAAACAGGTGAATGTAAATTGCCTATGAGAACAGTTTTATTAGATCCGCTGAATACTGATGCCTTGACTTTATTTTACATATGGTGTTTCTTTGTAAAAAAACAAAATTATAACATAATATTTGTGCTCATTTAATGAATTGGCTTAATACAATCTTAATAATTTTATTCATAAGACAGCCAAACACTTATTAACAAATGCTTCATATGATGTTACATCAATTATGCATAAACATGTAGAAATATTTAAATTTAAATGTAGTTATAACTACAGTGTTCAAGTTATTAAAATAAATAAATAAATAAATAAATAAAAATAAACCTGTGGCAATTTTTTTCCTGGACTTTTCAGTCTCATGGGTGAGCAGTCAACTGGAAGGTTTGTGAGCTTGTAAGTGAGTGAACGAGTGACCGAGTGTGACTGTAAGGGTATGTACTACTACAGCGGCAGTCAACTTGAGATGTGATGGGTAAATTCCTTCTAGAAAGGCAAGCACGGTCACTGAATGTTATAAAATAGGCTTGTAATTTCATGAATTCTGATTGGCTGAAAGGGTTTAGAACCTGGTGGTATAAGGGGTGACAACCACTCGATTGGAAACGGCCCCTAGAGTGCCCTAAGTCATAAAATCCCTTAAAACTTGGTAGTTTTCATATGGAACAGTACATCATTGCATTTAATACAATGGCAACATATGAGTGTTCCTTTTCATGTTGGCACTAACCTGTTCATAATTGCCATCAAAGTATGTTGAAATCCAAGGCCACAGATCTGTAGTCTTGGGAAGTCTGAAACAACAGTCTAATAAGTGTTTGCCCACCCACCACATAACGAGGTAATAAGTGTTCACCCACCCACCCCATAACAAGGAAAAACATCGTGTACACAGTGTAGAATGGGAATGTAGTGAGACACGACTTTGTTCCGGACATGACCCTCACCAACCTTAGAGCTTTGTTTCTTTTTTAAAAGAAGTCCTGCAACACTTCAACGTTATAACATGTGCTGCTCTGGCAGCAGAAAAGTACCTCTGTTGTGTACCAGAACTGGTCCCACTCTTTACAGCTGCTGCAGAAGGCACAGGAGCACTCCACAATTGTGTCCCATGAACATGCTACAAAAACAGAACTCGGTGTGTGTAATTGGGGGAACCTTAACAAATGTTTTTAAAAAGATGTGAGAGCAATCCACAAGTAGTCCTAGTAGGATGTTTTGAAAGCCCAGAAATTACGTGCACCAGTATGGAAGACAGCACTGCACCGAATGGGGCATATTAAACACAGAAATTACATTGTTTACCCACTACCTTCCCCCAGCATGTCTCGCCCCCCCCAAAAAATAAAAATGAAGAGAGTCACATGAAGGTAATAGCTAACAGCTAGTACAGTAAACCAAGCTTAAAGGAGTTACAGGACTGTATAAACTATCAGTGTTAGTTCCTTCAAGGTGGTGGTACGATCGGAGCATTCTGTAAGCTTGACAGCTTGAGTATTCCTGTGGCTCCGCTTCATACCAATTAAAAAAAAAAAAAAAAAAAAAACAGTACTAGAAGTTCAACAGAAACACACTTAGAAACAATTGACAGGTTAAATTAGTGTAGTGTGTGGATCTAAGCGTTCTATTATTTTGGCCATCCATGTGGGGGGTAGGAAGAAATAGGCTGTTGGTTAAATAGGATCTGCAGCTTATCCTCTAGGTAGGGAAATGGGCAGACTAGGTGGGCCAAGCAGTCCTTATCTGCCATCAAAGTCTATGTTTCTATCCCAAACAGTTTAGTAAGGGACAATTTTTTTCTTCCATTTTAAAGAAATTCTCTATCTGTTATTCAAATAAATGTTACAATATTATTAAAATTAAACCTGCTTGTCTGTGCCTTCTTGCAATAGTTATAAACTATTTTATAAGCAGAATAAGACACTCTAGGATGTTGGTTGTTCTATGTTAACCACATGCCTAGGTACGGAAGGACACTCTGCCTACAGCCTTATGCCTTACCATGCAGCTAGGCATGCGGTTATCACAGAACAACCAACACCCTGTCGTATCTTATTGCTTACTTGTCACACAAATATGATTATATGGCAATACATAATACATTTGAAAAATATGTAATAAACAGTCAATTGGTTAAGCGTTAAAATGCAACAAGCACCAATTCAAAGTCAAACTTATATTAACATTAAGCAAATACAACATTTTATTCAATCACGAATGCCAATCAAGATACGATATCTGACTTGTATCGCACGATGAGCTTCCATTTCCCCTCCATTCTTGTGATGAGACGTCATAGCTGAATTGGACAGGTTGCATTGTGGTGTAACATTTTTGTGAGGTGGTTGAAAGTTGAGAATAAGTAGTGTTTTGGGTAGGCGGACTATTTACATCATTCACCAAGGTACTTAAGGCTTTAACTGCTTTGATATTCTTCCCACTCTCATTTACAAAGAAAGTTATAAATTTCTCCTCCCATTCTTGCCTGGCCTTCTGTTCTCCCTCCATCCACTTCTAATGTTTCTCCTCTATCTGTAATAGAAAATCATGGTGTTCTTTTGACAACTCGGTCATGGCTGATGTTATTCAACCCGCAACTCCATCAAGTCGCTTTGGACGCTGCTGATGTTTGGAAGATGGACCAGCTGCAACAGAAATAAATAATGTCAACTTGACCATCAGCCTATAAAATCTTTGTTTATAAAAAGAAAACACTGCTCCCTCACGCTGCCTTTCATTAAATCTGTTGAGAGTAAATCATCTCCACAACCACTCCCTCTTCAAAATAAGTCTGTGGTGACCAATGAACACCCTTGATTGCCTTATTGTAATTATAATATGGCTAAAATAATCCGACAAGACTTTAATGATTAAGCGATACGTTACTTTCTTTATTTCCTTGTTTGTTTTTTTGAAGGAGTGAAGACTGACCTAACAAACAGAAAATAACAATTAAGCAATAAGACATGATACGGTATGCGTTGTGGTTGGATAGTGGCACACCTCGGGTGTGGCATGAGGCATGATCGAGTGCCTTCACGTCAACCACTCAAGAAGTGCCATAACCATTACTCCACCACAATAAGACACTCCAGGGTGTACACTGTGTGTTTTTTTTAAATGCCCTGTACACAGACCTCCACTGAAGGTTCCATAATATAAAATAGTAATTCCTTTATTCCAATCCATTATCTAAATCAAAATTCCATATTTTTGAAAGGTACTACGTTGAGCACTCAGTGGTTAGAAAGTAGCTAGTTTTGTAATATATTATCCATGGACTTCACAGAACAACTGTTTACAATATTTGCAATTGTTTAGAATATGCACAACAAGTATTTTGAGCAGTCTGATTTGTGTACAGAACAAAGGCTAACCATGTAATTCTGTGGTGCATTTCCTGCAAAGCTTTTATAATTACTGGTGACCATAAATATCAACCAGATTACTGGTTTGTAAAAAAATGCATATCAACTGGATTTCAGGTTATTTTTCTTCTCAAAGGCAATAATTACCTGAAATCCGGTTGATATGACACTTCATAATAACCCAAAATCAGGTTGATATGATATTCCCCAAAGAAAAGACTTTAAAACTGTTGCATTCCATTGTTTTACAAAAAGCATTTCAACAGCAGTATAGTCAACTGTGTTTTATTCCTGTGCAGTTCAATTTTTTTCAAAAATAAAACTGTACTCTAGCTAAAAACATCTTTTTATTTCAAGCTGCTGGAAATACAGTCTAAACCTCAACACCAGCAATTATAAAAAATAATGGATAGGTAAGTTTGATGCTATGGATTTTTTTCATAGATCCTCAGTGTGTGATGACCACATGACACACTTACCTATCCATTATTCTCTCTATAGTGTATAGTAGAGTGTTGTTCTGTATATAATTCCAGCCCTTTCAAAATGCTGTTCTACCACAGTTCCAATGTCATGGAATGTGATTCTACCCTACTGTGAATTCTAGAACCTCTAGAGACTGCATGAGTCAGTTTCATTTTGAAAGCAAAAGAACTCACGCACACATATTTCACACAGTACTATACGCTATAAAAAATACAGGATGAGCAACTCTATGCACAACCAGTGTGTTCTGCCACAGAGGGGTTCTGATTCCCATGGACCTCTCGAGGTCAGAGGGAATCAGAACCCCTCTGTGGCAGAAGACACTGGTTATGCATAGCTGCCCATCCAGCATTCTCTATGTCATAGTTATAGTAAACAATACCCGTTTCCTTAGTTATCACATACGCACATATGCTGATATTATCTTCAGCCTGTGAAGCTGACATCAAGACACTGCAATCGCCTGCCATATCAGCACCTTGGATAAATGTAAAAGACATGTTTTTTATTAAGCAACTCGGATGTTTAGATTCCAAAAATAGTTCTGAACATTTTTTAACTTATAAATCTGTCATGCTCCATTAGCATTCCCTCGCAGTTTCAGACAGCATCATATATAATGTCAGCAATGTCTTTGATTTAAAAAAAGGTATTATTTGTATTTATAAAGGAAGATTTAAAAAACAATTTGAATTCTGATAATAGGTTGATTATTGATATATTTTCATGGGTAGCAACAACTTCGTTTGTACGGCAGTACAAACAAATTGTCCTTCCATGCTGAAGGAATGTAACAGGACATTGGGAACAGGGGAGGGAGTTTAGTCCCACTTACACGGGGGGGATCAGCAGGGGCAGGGGCAGGGTCACCACTGGAAGGGGAGAAGGATTACAGCCTCGGGACTGTAGTGTGGTTGAGTGATAGGATGCTGTGGATGTGGCACTGTAATGAATCACGTTGTAAGAGGGCCGATGCGAAACATTGGATGATGGGAGGAGTCAACAGGCTTGTGTGAATGAGGGGACATGAGGCAGGCAGCAGTGTCATCCAAGAGCACGAGGAAGAAAAGGGGTAAAGTCTCTACAATTTGGGTGCAGCCGGTAGGTAAGATTAAGAAGGGGAAAACACAGGAGAAAGAATGATCCCAGGAAGTAGGGGGCCAGCAGGGTGGCCAAGTGGAGGGAGCAAGGGAGGATGGGAAGGAGGGGGCAGAAAAACAATGTGGGCAGAAATGGGGCGAATGAAGTCTTTGTCACAGGGTGCTCATGTGGTAACTGAAATGGCTGAGCCCGCCAGCTCGAAGTTAAATTAGAAAAAGCTGGCTGGTGTCAACATATCTTTATATCAAAGCATGAGTTGGGCTCAAAGAGAAAGTGTCAGAGGTGGTTAATACAGCACTGTCGGGTGGAAACCCATCTATGGTCCATGGGGGGAGGGCACTTTAATATATGGCAAAAGAGCTGGGTGTAGGTGGGGACAGGGCAGTCGAGGTAGGTGGAGCCAGAGTGGGGGTGGGGTGGCAGGAAGTGAGGAAGGCAACAGTATATTATAACGCACACTGATAAATGGGGAGGAGGACAGCTTCAGAGGTCACTCAAAAGAAGAGGGAAGGGGAGGTAAGGTGTTACTGATTAGGGATTCCATCATCAGTGGTTTAAATGGGGTGGGGAGGGAGGTTGAAACATTTCACTTTGGGTGGCATGCATGCCAGCATGGGTATAATCCACCACATACATTCATGGGGTACGGAACCGGTCAGGGTGACACCCTTAAGCAGACCAGCCAATGCAATTCAGCTTACAACAAGGCCAACAAAATGTTGGGGTGAATTGGGAGAAGAATTGACAGCAGGAACAGGGCGGTGATACCGCCACTTTATAGGTCCCCTGTGAGGCCCCACCTGGAGTCATACCTCTCAACCCTTTGTCACTGAAATGAAAGACACGGACATTCAAAATGAGAAACACTGACCATCATGATGAGGAACGCATTCTCAAATATGGAAATACAGCCTGGAACACCATGGAAACCATTGTGTTTACTTGTACAAAAATTATTTTTGATTAAGCACCTTAAAACATTATTATTTTGTTTTCTAAAGTCTGAATTTACAGCACATTCTCTACATGGGCAGCATGTTTTCCATGAGGGATGGATGTGTGACAGCAGTTTTGAGGGTTAAAATGAGGGACGTCCCTCATAATCAGGGACATTTGATGGGCACTGGAGCCTTTATAACAGTGGGAGGGCCAAGGTGAGGGGGTAGCCATGAAAAAGTTTTGTAAAAAGCTGGGGACAAACAGGCCCCTAGAATTTCTGGGGTTTAAGGTGCTCTGTGGTGAGTTTGGAGGCTTGTATTGAAGATGAAACAAATTTTTGCCACATCTGCCCTACCCCCTCACTCCAGGAGTTTTTTTTCCCCCTGGAGTCAGGGGTGTGTGAGACTCTGGCTGACCTTAAAGTCTGCGGCCACAACTGAGGTGGGCAGCTGCCTGACCAATTCCACTGACAACCCACCGCTCAGACATTAGTGTTATGTACTGTGAAAGATTTTTATATAAAGGCCGGTGGTCTGGGGGCCGCTAGGCCCTTACGGTTCTGAGACCCCCAGCTTATAAATAAAACTATTTCACAGTACATACTACTTGGAATAACATCCCTCCCAGTTCCAAAGAAGCTATTAGCTGTAGCGCCAACACCTTTAAACACATCTTGTGTGTGCCTACCTCCACACCCCCTGCAACTGCATCTGTCCCCAAATCCTTGATGTTCCAACTGCCTAGTCCAAGTTCCACAATGCTGTCCCTGGCACCTTTTCTCTTAAATATTAATCCAGTAAATGTGCATCTACTGTAATTATTGTACTAAGCTGCTGCCTATAGTAAATACTATTGTTTAGTGGAATCATCAGCCTGCTGTAACAGTCCTCCATGGGATCCTTTTGAAAAATGAGTATTCAAAATAAGTTTATTCTAGTGTTCACAACTGTGATAAAGGACAGTACTGAGGAGGGTTACACACAGCATAACTAGGGGAATGATGTGTATACTTAAACTGGGGTGCAGTGAAGTCGGACTAGTGACACCACTTACTACCCTTTTTAACAAATCATGTGAGCATGGTATAGAACCTAAGGAATGGCGGAGGGTGGATGTGATTTCCTTCTACAAAAGTGGGAGAAAAGCAGGGGCAGGAAACTACAGACCTGTTAGCTTGACCTCAGTGATAGGGACACTGATGAAATCACTTCTGAAAGAAAGAACTGTTGAGTACCTAGAGGCCAGTGGGGCACAGGACCCAAGGCAGCATGGATTTGCCGCCGGAAGGTCATGTCAGATGAATCTAATAGATTTCTTTGACTGGATGACCAAAGTAGTAGACCTGGGAGGGGCTGTGGACATGGTCCACCTAGACTTCAGCAATGCATTTGACACAGTCCCACACAAAAGATTAATAAACAAATCAGCCAGCCTGGGAGTGGGTCCCAGGGTGGCAGCCTGGGTGAAACATTGGCTGGACAACAAGATACAGAGGGTAACAGTAAACAGAGTCCACTCTAAAGAAAAGGGGGTTACTAGTTGGGTTCCACAGGGTTCAATATTGGGCCCGGTCCTTTTTAATGTCTTTACAAGTGACATTGCAGAGGGACTGGAAGGAAAAGTATGTCTCTTTACAGATGACACAAAGATCTGCAACAGGGTTGATACACGGGGGGGGGTGGAAAGGATGAGAAGGGACTTGGCAAGGTTGGAAGAATGGTTATAAGTATGGCCGCTTAGTCAATGCAAATAAGTGCAAAGTAATGCACCTGGGAAACTAAAACACAGGGGCAGAGTACACAATGACCTCATTTCGGTACAGTGTCTAGTCTGGTCCCCACTCCTTGAAGACTACGACCGATTCTCCTTTCCCCAGAAAAAGAGTCCATGTAAATCGCATGCTACGCACAACCTGGTGCAGTTGCCAACTCCTTTAACGGCATGCAGTTCAAAGTAATCGATTACTTTGAAGTCGAAACTGCGCTGAATGTATACACAGATAATTTGGGGGGTATCACAACAAAATATGGAAAGGGGCCTGGGGGTAGTCATATCAGATGACCTAATGGTAGGCAAGCAATGTGAGAAGGCAGTAGGGATGTCTGGGGGGATACTGGGATGTATAGGAAGAGGCATCACCAGGGAAAAGCAGGAAGTTGTTATCCCTCTGTACAGACAGTTAGTGAGACCCCATCTGGAGTTCTGCATGCAGTTCTGGAGACCTCATCTCCACAAGGACATAGACAGGATGGAGGCAGTACAGAGGAAGTCAACTAAAATGGTGCAGGGTCTGCAAGAGAAGCCATACGAAGAGAGACTACAGGAGCTTAATATGTATACCCTGAAGGAGAGGAGGGAGAGGGGGGACATGATAGAAACTTTCAAGTACCTCAAGGGAATCAACAAAGTCTAAGAGCACAGCGTCTTTCAGAAAAAGAGATGTGCAAGAACAAGGGGGCACAATTTGAAGATATATAAGGGGATGACTCTGGCAATGTGAGGAAGTATTTTTTCACAGAGAGGATGATGGATCCATGGAACGGCCTTCCTGAGGAGGCTGTGGGGTGAAAAACAGTGATGTAATTCAAGAATGCATGGGACAGACCAAAAACAATACTTGTAGGGGATAGGAAGAAGTAGGCTGCTGGTTAACTAGGCTCTGCAGCTTATCCAATAGTTAGGGGAAATGGGCAGCATATGTGGGTCAAGTGGTCCTTATCTGCCGCCAAAGTCTACATTTCTATGTGATGACTTGCATTCAGTATTGAATAATCCCTGAAATAAATGCACATCGTCCTAGACTCCACCCAGTCCCCCACTTTGCACCCACTGAAACATATCAAAATGACTTACACACATGACTTACTGTATCCTTTTGCAGTTTGTGTGTTATCTGTTTCCAGTGAGATTTCAACATCTGAGCATGCAGCTGGCACCAGTGCCTGCATCCCTACATCTAGCCCACTGGCAGGCATATCTGCAAGGGGTTGATTACCGAAGATGTCATTTAATTACTGTAATATGGAAAGGAGTTAGCACCCCAGCTCCACTTTTGTTCATGGCTCTTTTTGCCTTGTAAAAAGAACCCCGCAAAGCCTTCCACTTCCGCCTGAGTTGCACCTCTGTCCTGACAAACCCTGCTTCAAGTAGTCTGCCAACTGCTGTCCTGTAAAGATCAGAATGCCTTCATTTACGACCGTCTAATCTGGTCATTACATTCTGATCTTTCAGGATATGAATGAAACATGAAGTCTCGTTTTCACGCCAAGGTCTCCCATCATTTTCAGACATTTCCAATACAAAAACAAAAAATGCCCCTGTCAGGAACTTAAATCTGATTTTAAATCTTGTCAGACAGTGCAGTTCCCTCACAAACAGCTTCTGGAGCGGGACCAGTGACATGCGCATTTGATTTCACAATTAAAGGATGTGTGCAAGTAGCTGCTGCAACAGGAGATATGTGTATATGTTCAGCGCGGGTTCGGGTTCAAAGTAATCAATTTACTTTGAACCGCATGCCACTAAAGGAGTTGGCGACTGCACCAGGTTATGCGTAGCATTTGGTTTACATGGACTGTTTATTCGAGGAAAGGAGAATCAATCGTACACTACAAGGAGTCGGGACCAGACTAGGCACTGCATGTAAACGAGGTAATTGCCACTAGGAAGACTGTTTTCCATGTGACATATTTCAGGTGAGCTGTAGACATGGGCCCAAAAGGAGGGCCCATGAGCTGAGCTATACACACATTGAGGTCCCATGCTGGCATCGGTTCCCTATGAGGGAATGCAAATGGGCCAATCCCTCAAAGAACCTCCTAAAAATAGGTTCTGAGGCTATTGTTACATTTGCTCCAGCAGAAAGATAAGCAGACACTGCTGCAAGGTGGACTTTTAAAGAACTGGGCTGTAGTCCCAGGGAATGTAAATGAGAAAGGTAGTCGAGAACAGCAGGTACTCCAGTCTGTGCTGGTACCAAGCCTCTAGTTGAGCACCAAATCGAAAACTGTTTCCATTTAGAAGAGTAGTTTTTCTTAGTGGAGGGTTTCCTGTAACCTCTCATGATATTTAACACTGCTTCAGAGAGGTGTAAATTAACGTATTCTAGTTCCTCAAGAGCCAGGCCTTGAGACTGAGAGACTTGAGGTTCGGGTACAGCAGAGTTCCCTGATTGGAGGGCAGCTGCGGTTGTGCCTCCAAGGGAGTGTCGTAGGGTGTGGGTGACTTCGTGGACTGAACAAACTGCTCGGTAGTGTGACACAATGGCAGGTAAACAATTCAGCAACTTTATTTTACTTCAGCATCTTTCTTCTTTTTAGCAAGACATATTTAAACAGTGAACTGGTATGACATAAACAAAAAAACATAAATGGCAACCTCACAGCATAGAAATCACTGGGAATCCATGGCCAGAAAGAGCTAGCCATCCCAGGTGTTCTACTTTAATACCTAGGAGCAATGCTCAGAGCTCCCTGCTGGAGTCTGTCTCCAGACCCAACACCTATCTGAAATAGCTTGCAATAACAACCTTTATATACTTGCTTACAAACTCATGTGACTCTGAGCCCACCCCATCTAAAGTTTCAAACTTATATTTACACAGTACAAATTGTTTTTACTTTAATCTTCATTTAACAGCCTTGTTATAACGTTTAAATAACATAACACTAGAAACAAATGCTTTCTAATTCGTATTTTACAAGAAAACCCAAAAGACTTCATGAATAATTAATGGACTCCACCTTCATTCAAACTGTCCTGCCTTAGGTTGTATACATTTAGCGGCCACAGGCCAACAGGCTCCTAAAGGCATCCTGAATTTACACAGGGAACAGCAGACCAGAGATGGGGGTGGCGGGGGTGTAAGTGGAACTCCTTCCATTAGGGACATTTTTTCACCTAACTGTAAAAGTAGTTGCAAAACCCACTTGCTTCACTTTCTTTGAACAGTTTCTATGTCAGCATTTTAAAGCCCGTTAAGTAAATTACACACAGGTGAAGTGGAAACAGGAAACAATCCTCCCCACAGCATTCTAACCAAGCCCCAGCCAGAAAACCAACAGTAAGTGCAAATACAGCAATTTTATTCCCAATACCTTTTATTTTCTGTGCTGAGAAAAGAGGAAATGTAAAAGATACATCCTTAAACTATTTTTCAGTCTAACCTTAACACTACTACGCCTTGTAACCCTTTTACAGCATAGTTAAATAGTAGTGTCCACGAAGGGCGAGGAAGGGCAGCTCCCGACCTGAGAAACCCCATTTGCTAGCAGCACCCTACAAGAAATAATTACCTAGGAAGTGCAAAGCAACCCCCCAGTAGCATTATCCCCAGCAGCACAAATGTGTCTACAGTCATGGCAGTCCGCCACACCCAGCACTGAAGCAAAGGGAACTAGTCAGGAATCGGAACACACAACACACCAAGCTGCACTGCCACGGAGGAACTGCATCATGTCCTTGCAGTTATCCGGGCAGCGGCTTTACTACTCCCGACCCTGTGCTCCCTCACCAAAGTCACAGACAGCAACACAGGCAAACGCTCGAGAAGCCAAAGAAACACAGCCTCCTCAAAGGCTATCCACCACTTTTGCTCTGGGGGGGGAGAGAAGAACATCCTACAACTCACAACAGTCTACCTTTCCCCATTCAAATATTTACCCCACGCAGTGCAAAATCAGCATTAAACTGTGTGTTTCTTTTACAGACATTCTTTGAAGCCTATTACTGTCAATCTCCCGGGACGGCATAATTAATAAAGAACTACCAGACTCACAGCACTGCGCTTAAACCCTTTTATCTCCCAAAATGCAGCCTGCATAAACATGAAATTAGAGAAGCCCCAGCCCCATGAGGAACAGCGTTTATTTACCACCTGCAAGTCCCCAAGTGGCGGTTTCCACTAATTACCTTCACTATTTACTTTTACTATTCAAGCACTCCTGTTTCCCACTATAAATATAGGGATAAATAGCAGAGCACTGCGCAATTCAAAGCATCATTTTGTGCACTATTGCTTACTAGCATCTGCTGTTATTCAAACACATTCCAGAAGCAGCAGGGAATTTTAACTCGGGCATTCACTACTTCATAGCATCCTCATGACACCTAGAATTCCTATTAGGAAAATGAATCCCCAAAAGAACCTCAAACCAATATATTCCAGCCCCCTCTCATTATAGAGCTGTATCCATACCTGTACTGTCCATAACTACATCACCTAAGCACTTTATATCCTTTGCAAAGGGGGGGTTGACATTTTTCTAAAACCCTCACTAATCACAGGTCACCCTGTGACAGAGAGGGAGTACTGGTTTGGCTACAGACATGGACAGCAGTAGAGAGTACCATGGCTGCCTGGGCCAATCTGGAGCTATCAAGATTAGAGATGTTGAATGGGATCTGAGCTTGAGCAGTACCCTGAATACCAGGGGAAAGGGAGGGAAGACATACAGGTACCTCCCTGACCAATCCAGAGCCAGGGCATTCACAGGAAATGCACCCTGATCTGGTGGTCTGCAGCAATACGGTGGCAGGTGGTGATTCTGGTGGGATGCAAACAAGTCTAACTCTGGAGTGCCTCACCTCCTGAAGATCACTTGCACCACTTGCCTGTTCAGGATCCATTCGTGATGGGCCTGATTGATTCGACTTAAGGCATCTGCCAGGGTATTGTCCTTTCCTGGCAGATGGATTGCTTGCAGAGACACTCCCAAGAAGTAAGCCAAGGTCCAAATTTCCATTGCTTCTGTGCAGAAAAGGCCTGACCTGGTGCCTCCCTGCTTGTTTACGTAGTACATTGTGGTGGTATTGTCTGTTCTGACTTGCACCACCTTCCCTTGTACTAATGCTGAACAGGTTTTTAGAGCCAGAAATACCGCTCTGAGCTCTAGCAAATTTATGTGCTGAAGGGACTCTCAAGCTGACCAGGTGCTCTGGATCATGTGATCCCCTAAATGGGCACCCCAACCCAGGAGGGATGCATCTGTTGTGAGAACAACTAAGGGAGACTCTCTCTGAAAAGGAACACCCCTCTCTTAAGCTGGATTCCTCCTTCCACCACTGGAGAGCTTGCAGCAGGGTCCTTGTTACTAGGATGGGCTTTGAAAGAAGATCTTTTCTTTGACTCCAATGAGCCCTGAGGTGGAACTGGACGTCTTTCATTTGGAACCTGGAACCCAGCACTCTGCCTGTGGATGCAGCCATATGGCCCAGTAGCTGCAGAAACTGCCTTGCAGTCTTGGGTTTGTGCAAACTGAATGAATTTACAATCAGCTGGAGACTCCTGACTCTGTCCAGAGTCAAGTAGGCCCTGCCTTGCAGGGTATTGATTTCTGTCCCTATGAACTGCAGAATTTGTGCAGAATGAGGACTGACTTTTTGTAATTAGGAACCCCAGAGACTCCAAGAGCTCTTGGGTGATCTGTAGATACTGCCTGACTTGGTCTTGTGATTTCCCTATGTAACACCAAGGCGGCACTATCCCAAGGGCTACTACCCCTGCCTGCTTGGCTAGTAGCAGGTTAAGGGGCCTGGGTACTGAGATGGGTGCCTCCACCCAGAGGTCAGGGTTGTTAGTGGTCAAGCTAACCTGGGCACAGCCCTCTAGGATACTGTAACCCCCTCTGTCCCTTCTAGTGGCTGGAAGAATATACAGTAATTCCTTTTGCAATGCTCCTTATTCACCATGCAAACACCCACACTGTTTGCACTTACCACCAGGGCTGGTTCCACCAGTTCGACCCTGGAGACCCCTGTAAAACAAGGTTAGACACAGCAAGCAACAGCAGTACAGTGTTTTTAATATAAACTGGAACCACAGTCAGGTAAAATGCAAAGAGTTGGATCTGATTTATTCAGGGGACTTGAACAAGGAAGGGGTGTAATCAGGTTGATCGGCTTAAAGGCTAAATCAATTAGATGGTTATGCATGCGCTTCACAGTCCCTACACAGTCACACACTCTGGGTACCCAGGTAAGAAAACAGTGGGCTAGCCAGAAACGTTGCATGGGGTAGACCGGCTTTGCAGCTGGTTGGGGCCCTGTGATGGAAGAACGCAACATGCACCACACACACTATTTGTAATCTGAAGCCAGAGGACTCAGCTCATGACAGAAAAAACAAAGCAATCAGATGACAACACTTTAGATTTAGCTGTTGTTGCAGTGAGCTACCCTGATGTCTACTCAGGATACCCAATACAAGACACAGGCAGGACAAAATCGAAACTGCTGGTTGTTGAGTTGGACTGCCAAGAGAAGCAGGACCCACACAAATCACCGGGGCGTTATTTCTGTTTAAGGCGTTGAGCAAGGGGCTGATCCCCAGGCAGGTCTCTCATCAATGACTTTCTCTGTGTAGCGGGTATTCTGGCTGGGCCAGTATAGCAAGGCCCAGGCCAAATGGAGATGAATACGGATTCAGTCCCTGGAGCTGGATGCAGCCCCAGCAAGCAGAAAACAGTTCAGACACACAGTGGGGAACCAAATCACGACGCACTATCAGCACACAGCACATTTGCTTGTTTAGTGCTCTGAGATCCATTATAGGCTGCCACTCTCCATTTTTCTTTGTGGTGATAAGGTACCTGGAATAGAAACCCTTTCCTCTCAGGGGGGTTGGAACAGGCTCTACTGCCCTTAGCAGCAGCAGGTTTCGAACCTCTGACTCTAGCAGTTTTATTTTCTGCTAGGGAGGGTGAACTGAAGATCCTGTTTTTTTGAGGAGGAAGGGATTTGAAATCCAGAGACATACCCTAACCCACCACCTCCAGGACCCACTTGTCTGTGGTGATGTTCAGCCAAACCTGGAGGAAGTGGGACAGTCTGTCTCTGACAGGGAGGGAGAAGGCGGCCTGTGCCTCAGGGGGTCTGCTTTGTCTGGGACAGGGGCTGGGCCTGAGACCCTTGCTTAGAGCCCCTTCTACCCCTGCCCTTGAAGTATCACTGTTGTGGATATTGCTGGTGCTGGGGTACGGCCACTGGCTGGAAAAAGGGTCTAGTGTGAGAGGACCGGCCTCGGCCTCCTGTTCCATAAGGCCTGGTGGATGGTGAAGCTCTCTCTTTTGCAGAGTTGCTTCTATAAGTAGCCTTGTACTCATCCACCTTTTTCATGTAAGCAACCGTGGATTCCCAAAAAGAGAATTACCCTCTAAGGAGAAATCCAGTATCAGATTTTGAAACTGGGCTCACCAATTTTCTTTTTAGGTTTCTCTGACATATTGTCCAAAAAGGAGAAAAAACAGCAACCGCTAAATAACAGACTGTTTTCTCTTTTTTTTTTTTTTTTTTAAAGAAAACAAGTGATTGTGGTCGGTTCCGGAACCAGGAAAGAACCAGGGTAAACGAATCAGCGATAGAAAAAGGAACTGGGACTAGCGGTTCAGTAACCAAAGCTATCAGTTACAAAATAACAATTTTAAATAAAACTAATTTGTAAACTAAGGTTTTTTTTTTTTTTGTCAGAAAACCCTGACCAATCAACAGAACTAACCTGGTTCCCCCATGGTTATACCAAACCGAGAAAACAAAGTATCTAAGCTAAACTAAAGATTTAACAACAAAATACCATTAGTAGACGGCAGCAAATGAAAACCAAATATACCTACCTATCTATCTATCTATCCATCTATCTATCTATCTATCTATCTATCTATCTATCTATCTATCTATCTATCTATCTATCTATTTGAAGTTTTCTTCACGCAGATGAAAGTTAGATGAATGGTACTCCGAGCAACCAGGCTTTTCAAGCTGAGAGAAAAATCTGAGGAGGTTTAGAACACTGGCAGTTAGTAGAGGCAGCGTTTGAAAAATTCTCACGTGCAAAGAATTCCATCATTTGCATATGTTCTGTTCTCTCTGGGCAGTCCTACCTAGAAGGCTTACTGCCGAAAGTTATGAATACCTGATTATTACTGGGATTAGAATTAAAAATTGCTTAATTACGTGGACTCTCTTCAGTTTAGATATTCTTCATCCTGTCCATCTCTGGACCTTGGAGTCACATACCTTCAAATTTTCATCCCAATTTAGTTGGGCCCATACCCCGCTGATCAAATTGCATCCCAAGAATATTTGAAAGGCGTATCAGATACAGGTATCTGGATTCCTGCTATTTGCCTACACTGGAGGTTCTGGGGCCCTAAACCCAGAGCTTTGTGTTTTGCAGAATTTAATTATGCTCCCCGACACCACTGCTCATGCCTCCATTCCTTTCAATAGATTGACAGCACTGTTTTCATCTTTTACAAAAACACAGAGATCATCCACATAAGCAATAATTTTCAGTTCATCTTATGACTGATCCTCTGTTAAACCTCTAACGTTAGGATTTAGTATCACTTTTCTTAGTAAAGGGTCATAAGCAAACATATATAAAGTAAGGGGCTTAAGGGGCAGCCCTGACGTATCCCAGTCCTGACTGGTATTCTTTTACCCTCACATCCACGAATCAATTGTGTCACTTCAGCTGTATTATATAACGCTTTCAACCATTGTACAAAAATCTGGGGGAATCCCATAATGACTTAAAACCTGGAACCAATATTTATGACTAACTTTGTCAAAGGCTTTCCTTTGATCAAGAACCAAAAGAAAACTTTTGACTTTATATTTGGAACAATATTCTGAAGCATTTTGAATTATAGACAAATTTTCCTGTATCTTTCTATCTGGGATTGTGCTAGTTTGCACTTGGTGTATAAGATATTGTGTGCCTTTTGTAATCTTTTTTGTAATATACTGGTTAAAATTCTAAAATCTGAATTAAGTAGACTTACTGGTCTCCAGCTGTTTATGTCTCATCACCGGATTTAAATAAAAAAAAGTATATATGCCCCTAGAGATGGCTGATGGTATTTCTTCTGGATTCATTAATAAAATGTTACAAGCCTTTACTAAACATGGTAATATAATGTCTTTATATGATTTGTAAAAATCATTAGGGATACAGTCCCTGCCCGAGGACGTTCCTTGTTTTAACATAGTAATAGTGTCTAGAATTTCTTGTGCTGTTATGGGCTTTATTAGGTCCCTCTTTTGTGTTTTTTAGTTAGTAAGGGTAACTGGACATCTTGTAAAATGTCATGTATTTCTGCATCTGTGGCCCTCTCATCTGTGCTAAAACTACTCAGTTACTCTTCTAGATGGTTTTGCAATGGTAATTTGACAGTTTTTCATTTTTTCTCTGCAGGCCTTGCAAGGCTCTATATACTGTATGGGGTTTTCTGCATCCCAAAAGACATCTCTGCTTGTTAAAAAGAGGACCTATCATATTGAAATTTTCTCATTTCGGTTTTGATTTTATTAATCTGATCCAAGTAATCATATCCTGTACTGTGTGTATCTGAATAATGTTTATAGAGTTGAGTCTATAAATCAAGATATGCAAGAACATTTCTATGTGCCGGCCCAGTGGCAGTCAGGGTTGAGGTGATGGATGCCTTACCTTGCCCCACACTGGCGACCCAGGTTCGGGAACGACCACGGGTCATCAGAGAGCTGGCACGGTTGGGGGGAGCAGGATTGAGTGGCTGAAATGCAGGTCTCCTCTCCTGGGGTAGTCATTGCCCCCCCGTTGTTCCACTACCTCCCCTTTTGGAGGCCTGGTGGGTAGCATAGGTGGGAAGGGGCAGCAGCGTACTGGAGGGCACTCCGAGGTGTGCCGTACGTGTGCCTCTACATGCGCACGCCCAGGGCATGGGGGGAAAAACGCTGATAAAAATCTATATGGAAAAAAGAAAGTTACTATGTTATTTTTGTTTCCCATATTTTGAAACTCAGCCCTTGATATCCTGTTTTGTTTCCTCCCACCAGCACCCCAAATTCTTATATAAACAAACTACTAAAATTTTAGCTGTAATGATTGTAAAAATGTTCAACTTTACCTCGGGTTCTAGAATGATGGCTGTATTCATTTTCTATCTTGTATTTATTTTTGTAATGTTCGTGTTAAAACTGAGTTCTGTATTTATTAGTAAATGATCTGAAAACTGCACTGGTAATGCTCAAGTGTTATATATATTTAGCTGTTTGAATACAAAAATGTAATCAGTTTTAGTTGTTAACGTATTGCAGACATAAGTATGAGTGATTTGGGGGTTAGCTTTTGTGGAACAATTTATTACATCAGCTGTGGCAATGAATTTATTAACAACATGCGAATCACAATATATTTTTCCCCCTAAAGCCTGTATTCCTGTTATATCTTTTGAACAGTTAAAATCTCCCCCAAGTAGACGTCTTTGGCTGTAGCTAAGAAAGGCTGGAGTTGGGAAAACATACCTACCCTTTCTGCCTTTTTTTTTGGCGCATATACTACAATAAATCTGCTCGGCCTACTATGCCAGGTGCCATCCATGATTAGGACCCTGCCTGAAATAAGGCCAACTAACTTCTGTAATTTAAAATATTTCCCTGAAAATAGGATTCCAATTCTGTCAGCCCTATCTGCCTCAAAGGACCAAAAAAGATGGCCCCCATACCCAGCCGTTTTTTTTCGGCTTACATTTTTTTATAGGGAATCCCTCCACGTTTCCTGCAGAAAAATGATATCTAACTTTAAATCATGTAACAACAAAAAGTGGCGGTTCTTCTGCCTGCGTTTTTTATACTACAGGTGTTTCAAGAGGAAACCGTAAACCTATTCATCATATTAGCTTAAGTTATTTTTTCCTTTTTTTTCTTTTTCCCTGATCTACTCCCTTCTGTCCGTAAATTTTCCTCTGTGTCTTGTATTTCAGATTGGGATGAAACATCTGAAATATGCCCCTCTGTGTCTGGGTCCCCACTAACAGGTGCATTCAATACCTCATACTGATTTTTGGTTTCAACTTCTTCATTTTGCTGCATGGTTTTTAAATTTATTGTGCTCCTTCTCCTTAAAGAGAGCACGGACCATGTTTTTTTTTTGGGGGGGAGGGCATCTCCAGGGGCTCCCCCTCAGTTGCTACCTGTGTGTGAGTCATATCATGTGATGCTGCAGCAGAGCATACAACTTGCTGAGTGTGTAATCCATCCTGTAGCTCCATTTAGCCATCATCTGGTAGATTTGTGCTAGATGAGGCCATTTCTTGCTCAAGTGACAAATTCTCATTTTCAGGGGTAAGAGGCCTTATGTCTGCCCTCAGTTAGTCAGTATCTTGATTTCTTTCTTCCTGCTGCTGTGTCTCTTGAATGAGTACTTCTGGATTAATAGAGTTCCTCTGGTTGTGGGCGGCCCATGGACAATCCTGGAAAAAAATGCCCGTGCTCTTCACACAAATTACGTTTTGAATGATTTGCACATTGCATACTTATGTGCCCAAACTCTCCACAGATTCCACATCTTAATCTGTCACAAACATTAGACAAGTGAGTTCTTGCCCCACATTTGTAGCATGCCTTGGGTTGCCCTGAGTAGAAACCGACTCCTCTGTCTCTACCCAGGTAAAAGATATTTGGCACATCATGTAAAATTCCTTCTGGGCTTTGTCGGAGTTTGACTGTGAATTTCCAGCCACCAGTCCATAACTGTTCTGTGTCTATGATGGCCTCTGGGGCAAACACAATTTAAATTGTTTATATGTATTTTAAATTGTTATTTTCTTTTTGTTTAGTATATGTACAGCACCTTGGTTTTAGGAAGGTGCTCTATAAATAAAGATTTAATTTCATTCACATTGCAGAAACTTGAAGAATGGTCAGGGGTTTGGTAGTTGAAATTCAATGCAAAGAAGTGCAAGATAATGCATATGGGGCACAAAAACCCTGGCACAATATATCAGTTGGGGGTGAGGATATAGCATGCACCAAGCAGGAAAGGGATCTTGGGGTTATCATCTCTGATGACCTCAAGGTAGGGAAACAGTGTGACAAGGCAGCAGGTAAAGCAAATAGGATGCTGGGATGTATAGGCAGGGGCATCACCAGCAGGAAAAGGGAGGTCATAATTCCGCTATACAAGACACTAGTGAGGCCCCACCTGGAGTACAGTGTACAGTTCTGGAGACCATACCTACGTAAGGACATAGGGTAGAGAAGGTTCAGAGGAGGGCAACAAAGATGGTGCATGGATTGCATCACAAGTCCTATGAAGACAGTTTGAAGGAACTGAACATGTACTGCCTGGAGGAGAGGAGGAGAGAGGGATATGATAGAGACATACAAGTATCTTACAGGGAGGAACAGGTGCAGGAAAACACTATTTTAAGTGAAAAAGATGTTCCAGAACTAGAGGGCATGGGATGAAGTTGAGGGAGGACGATTCAGAGAAACATGAGAAAGAATTTCTTCACAGAACGGGTGGTGGACAAGTGGAACACCCTGCCTGAGGAAGTGGTGGGGGCTGAAACAATCACAGGATTTAAGAATGCATGGGATAGACATAAAGGAATTCTGGAGGTCAGGGGTAAAGGGCAACAGACTTCTAGGAAAACAAACTGAACTTACAAGCTCAAATGGGCAGACTGGGTGGGCCATAGGCCCTTATCTGCCGACACTATCTATGTATCTATGAATCTATGTACTCATTCATTCAACCAATGGTGTACATCCTCCACATGTACACGCTCATTTCGAAACATCAGTCACTGTCTTAATGAATGGTTTTGTTAAAACTCATTGAGTCCAGTAAGCGCCATATGGTGTCAGAACCTCCATTACAGAACCTGACCCAAAATGGCCACCAGAACTCAAGGAGTTAAGGAAATAGCCATAAATGGTGACCATAAGAGGGAAAACATAACTTGGTTGTGAAGTGACCAGGATCTTTCCACACTATTGGGGTGCAAGAAATTTATACCAAAGGTGTCCTCCCCTGAGATATGTATTAAAGCATAAATTTCTGATGCTAAGAATCTCATATTTTCTTTTAACAAATTTCTGCCCACATAAATCCGATCCAGTCTTGGATCCAATCCTCCTTTGTAATGTAATTGTACAGCATTGCGCATAAGTAAGGTTCCACTTTGAAACAAATCTGCAAATCTAGGCTGTTGGGTTGGGGGATCGGGGTGTTTGCTGCTGCTCTGAGTGGCTTTTGTTTTCTACCTGTTCACTGCTAACCAAGGCAGTAGTATTATTTCTAGTATTGTCCTGTAGATTATTCTGATGAACATTTGCCTCCATACGTCCACAAACTTTGTCCTGTGTGCTTTCTGCACTTTCCTCTCTCCCTTCTGTATCCATATCAGTATTCTTTTCAGTAGGAATAGGGCCTTCCCCCCTCACTGTGCCCCAATCTGTGACTGTGTATCTCTTCCTCTGCATTGAGTGCAGTATCCTGGCCTTGTACCTGACTATCCTTTTCAGTAGTAGCTGTTTCTGGTGTATTTGGGCATTTTTTTATTCCCCCTTCAAGTCCTTCCACATTTCCCCATGTGCCATATTATTGACCCCTGCAGTATTTCTACAGGTAAGATTTCTTTTTTCACCTGAATTTCCATGCTCCATGGTAGCTTTATCCTCCTGCAAAAGATGCATTTGCTCCACAATTGTAGATCATACAGTTCTTCTGATATATTAGGGGAAAGAGAAGAAAGAAGGGGAAATTGTAAGGCTAGCTGAGGTGAGTAGGGTGATAGAGGAAGACCGGGAAAAGGCTACCATCCTTATTGATTACTTTTGCTCAGTTTTTACTTGGGAGAAAGGTGAGTCCTTGCCAGACAGTGGCATCAAAGCAGGCACTAAGAGGGTCCCAGAGATGAGGCTGCAAAGCAAGAAAAATGGTACCGAAAGGGCTGGCAGCCCTAAATATGGAGGCCCTGAGACTAGATGTGTTGCATCTGAGGTTACTCAGGGAGCTGGCAGCGATACTGGCTGAACCCCTGGTAGGTATGTTCAATAACTCACTAAAACCGGGGGTAGTCCTGAAGGACTGATGGGTGACAGATGTAGTTCTGCTTCATAAGAGGGTGGACAAGGAACAAGCGGGGAACTACAGACCTGTCAGTCTTATCTCTATTGTAGGAGAACTGATGAAGTCACCGGTCAAAAAGAACCTCGTGGACTACTTGGAGAGCAATGATCTCCAGGATAGTAAACAGCAGGAATTCACGGCAGGGGGGTCTTGTCAGACTAACCTGATAGTTTTCATTGACTACAGGATGGAACTGGATAGGGCCCACTCTGTGGATTTGCTCTACTTTGACTACAGGAAGACTTTCGACTTGGTGCCTCACAGATGTTTGCTGAAGACAATGGAAGATCTGGGTGTGGCTAAGGTCATAGTAAACTGGGTAGGTAACTGGCTAAAGGGGAGGTAGCAGAGGGCTGTGCTCAATGGGGTTAAATCAGAAGAGAGGTAGGCCATGAGTGGGGCACCACAGTGATCTGTCCTGGGTCTGGTCCTCTTCAGTGTGTTCATCAGCGACATTGGCGAGGGAATCCAGGGCAGGCTGTGTCTCTTCCCAGATGCTACTATGCTCCGTGGGAGGATGTATAGCAATGAGGGAATTAGGGTAATGCAGAGTGACTTACAGAAGCTAAAGGGGTGGTCTAAGGTTTAGTAGATGAAATTCAATGTCAAAAGTGCTAGGTAATGCATCTAGGGAACAAGAATCCTAGGACAGCATACTGGATGGGTGAGGTGAGACTTAACAGTACGGCCGAGGGACAGGACCTTGGAGTTATCATCAGTGACTCCCTCAAAAAAACAAGTCAGTGCAACAAGGCACACAGCAAGACAAGTAGGATGCTGGGATGTATCTTGAGGGGTACTGATAGCAGAAGGGAAGAGGTTATACTTTCTCTATATGGATCCTTAGTGAGACCACACCTGGAGTACTGTGCCCAGTCCTGGAGTCCTCACTTCAGGAAGGATAGGGATAGGCTGGGGTTGGTACAGTACAAGATAACAACGATTCAGTGCCAACAGGGCAGGTTCTATGAGGAGCACCTCAAGGCACTCAGCATGTAGTTGCTGGAATCCAGAAGGAAGAGGGGAGATATGATAGAGACCTTCAAGTTCCTAACAGGAACTAACAAGGTGAACTGCAGGGAACTATTTAAGCAATAAGGTATGCCTGAGGGTTATGTGAATTGCTTGTTAATCACACCCTGGGGGTGTACTGTGTCACAAGCCATACAACAGAAAAAGACTAGACAAGGCAATGATTCCTCCCTCACCCTGCTCCGTGACTTTGTGGAATGTCACAGATCTTAAAGCTGCAACTCAAAACAATTGCGCTTCCTATTAATATTCAACCATCCCTGGCTCACTGACAGTTTCACTGCACGCAGCCAATCAAACTCTCCTACAGCTGGAACCCAGCTTTGGTCTGCTTAATGGCTTTCAAATTGAGTTCTTAAGAGCTAATTACAGAGGTACTTAAGACAATCCTTCCCAGTTAAAACAAAACTGAGATGATTTAACTCTTTTGCATGTAGCATTTTAACAACAAGAAACCAACAACAACAGATTATAACAGAAATGAAATTATTACATCTGTGGGATGGCGTCTGTCATAGCACCGCTTTACTGTTGTATCATCTTAGGTCTATTTGCTGTTCCTCCTAAGAGTGCCAGACACAAGGAGTGAAGCTGCATAAAAACGTGTCAGCGTCTTGGCTCCCTGGCTCTGGAATGAGATTCAGGAAAATCTGACATTAACTACTCTGATCTCACTAAACAGCTCTAAACACCTTATTGTAAACTACTTAAGCAATCAGTGCACATGTTTTAAATAAAAACAGGCCTGACTTTTAATTTGTATCCACTTTCATCTATATAATGTACATTAAATGGTACCTTACTTTGTATGTGTTACGAACTCCCCCCTGGGTCGTGCCTGAAAATAGGCAGCATTTGTCTAGTGCACTTACCCGGTCAACAAAAACTAAAAAAAACTAAAAAAAAAAATTTATGTGTGATGGATATGAACTCTGTACTGCTGTGTGACTCTGTTTCCAGGTCACCCTTATAGGAGACCCCAGACTCAGTGGGACACTACATGATTAAACAAGGTTAAATAAACAAACTAGCAGTGCTCAGTGATTATGTGGGAGAAAACAGAAGCGGACAGAAACAGGGACTACTATGCAGAAGTTTTTGTCCAGATAAAAGGCATGGAAAGGACTGTGACAAATGAGATGTCAATAAAGCACACTAGTGACACAAAAGGAAATGAAAAGGAAGAATACCTAATTCTGTTTTCTGCTAATATCTCTTGGCAACCTCTGTTGCAGCAGACAGGTACATTGCTTGGGCAGATATACCTAGATATGACTGAAGATATAGAAAGA